>OX465097.1:38170271-38570217 GCA_949987625.1 Chalcis sispes | reverse complement strand
TGATTGTCATGAAAATCATAATCAATTTTCTATATTTGCTTAAAATTCGAAGTTACATCTTTGCCAAGACCTATTAAGAGTCTATTTGTAATTTGTATGGAGAAGTTTTCAATTTGCGAATCGATAAGGATAAAAATTGGCTTCCATCTGTCATTTGCAATAGTTGTAAGAAGATGTTGAAATGGAAGGTGAAAAAAACTAGAGATGTAGTAAAATTTTCTACTTCAGCAATTTGAAGATATCCTTGTACCTCAAAAGGATGTTACTTATGCATAAATGACGCTAAAGGTTTTACCATAAAAACTAAAAGTAAAATTTTATATAATTCTGTTGAATCGGTTACAGCTCCCGTACCGTAATGAAGACAACAGCAGTAGCGAATCGGAGTACGCACCAGATAAGAGGAAATCGAAGATTCCTTCATTAGTGTCGCAAACGCAGTTGAACAATCTTGTTCAGAATCTGGGTTTACCAAAAGACAGTTTTGAGTTTTCGACTTTATTTAAAAGAAATAAGAATCTTTTGGAACTTAAAACGAAAGTTGTATTTTATTGCAATCGTGAATTCGAATTCCGAAAGTATTTCGTCCAAAATGAAAAATCATCTTTGATGTTTTGTAAGGATGTTGAAGATTTGATTAATGTGTTCCAACCAAATTCTTACCAAGCTTCAGATTGGCGACTTTTCATAGACTCTTCAAAACAAAGTATTAAAGCTGTTCTGCTGTATCATACAAATGTTTGTGCTCCGATACCAATAGCTCACTCAACCGTTATGAACAAAAAGTACGAGAATATGGAAATACTTTTACAAAGGATTTAGTACCAAAAACACTTATGGCAGATTTGTAGTGATTTGAAAATAATAACGTTGTTTCTTGGATAACAGACGGGCTTTACAAAATATTCTTGCTATTTGTGTTTGTAGGATAGCAGCGACAGAGAAAATCATTACAGTAAATCGAAACAGTGGCCTATGAGATCATTCTTTATCCCTGGTTCAAACAACATCATTAATGAATCTTTCGTGGATCCATCAAAGATTTTCGATTCTCCTTTGCATATAAAACTTGGTCTTATGAAACAATTTGTGAAAGCTCTGGACAAAACAGGGGAAACGTTCAAATAATTCTCTTTTAAATTCCCTAAACTTTTAGAGGCCAAGTTGAAAGAAGGAGTGTTTGATGGGCCACAGATTCGTAAAATGTTCAGAGACAAAGATGCTGTTAAAAAAATAAATAAACTTGAGAGTGCAGCTTGGTTGAGTTTTAAAGATGTGTGTCACAACTTTTTAGGTAATAACAAGAACCCAAAGTATCAACAGATTGTTGCCAAGATGGTTAAAGACTTTAGAAAATTAGAATGCTTGATAAATGTAAAATTATATTTTTTAGATGCACATCTTGATAAATTCCCAGAGAATCTTGGACATTTTAGTGAAGAGCGGGCAGAACGCTTTCATCAAGATATAAGATTTATAGAAACTTGTTATCAGGGACGGTGGGATGTTAATATGATGGCAGACTTCTGTTGGACTATGAAACGAGATACACCAAACAGTGATCGAAAGTGTAAAGCATTACATAGATCGTTTCATGAAAGAAGAACTCGCTACAGTAGCAAAAAAGAGTGATATTTTGTATTCAATTTTTACATTTTTTACCCAGATATTTAGATACTTATTAGTATTCTTGATATCCTACTTCCTACTAATATTATTAATGCAAAAGTTTGTGAGAATGACTTTTTCACGCAAAAACTACTGAACGGAGTTAGATGAAACTTTACAGTAATATAGCTTACACATCAGAATAATATACCCTACTTCTTACTAATCCTACTAATCCTACTTGCTATCCTACTCCTACTGATATTATAAATGCAAAAGTTTGTGAGGAAGTTCATTACTCTTTCACGCAAAAACTACCGAACGGATTTAGATGAAACTTTACAGTAATATACGAGGGCAGTCCCAAAAGTACCCGAAAATGTTCTTTATCTTTCAACATATTCTTCTTTCAGTTCAATACACTTTTCCCAACGATGTTCAATAGCTTCGATACCCGCTTTATAGTAGGAACCGTCAAGCTCCTCAAAATACCTATTAACCGCAGACTCTACCTCTTCATTGTTGGCAAATCTTTTGCCGCCGAGCCATTTTTTCAAATTCGGAAAAAGAAAATAATCCGAGGGAGCCAGATCTGGCGAATAGGGTGCGTAAGGAAGCAATTCGAACTTCAACTCATTGATTTTAGCCATCGCAATGACGCACGTGTGGACTGGTGCGTTGTGATGAAACAACACCTTTTTTTTCGTTTGATGGGGCCGTTTTTTCTTGATTTCATCACTCAAATTCTGCAATAAAGCTGCATAATATGCGCCGTTGATTGTTTTTTCTTTTTCGAGATAATCAATAAATATTATTCCACGCGCATCCCAGAAAACGGATGCCATGACCTTGCCAGCTGATTGAACTGTCTTTGCTTTTTTTTATTATTTCATTTTTAATGCTTTTTGCATTGAACAAGAATCTTAAACATTCAAAATTTCGTGCAATTTTCATTCACAAGCCACGCATGCGCACGCGAATGTATATTCCTGCCCGCCTGCGTCGAATTTTTAGTTACCGCTGACGAACGGTAGGTAGCGTCGACAAACCCGCAAAACTCGCAAGTAAAAAAGCATTCTATAGAGCATAAAAGAGATAGCTGGTCGCTGTAACGATATCGCTTCTCGGCCTATTGGCTAAGATCAAAAGTGTAGTGTGTCTAACTATTTATTTATTTATCTATATTTATTTTTATCTATATTTATTTTGTCGATAAACTTTGTCTTTTATACTAAGTAATTTGGACAAATAGTTTATGAGTTATTACTGTTTGTGCATGTGCCCTTTTCTTTTTTCCTTTTTTGCCTTTTTATTTCAATTCTACTGATTCAACGCCGAACTGTGCGACAACATATACACGCAGAAGGTCGCAATACAATAACTTTATAACAACTACAATATCCGTGAAATTCGTATTTATTTACTAATTTATTTCCAACTAACAACACTGTAACTCAATTTAATTTTTCACTTAAATTTCTAAGTAATTGTAAAAAGGAATTTTGAAGCGGCGCAAGTGTTAATTTAGAGTTCATGCACACAAGCGCGGGTACGTGTGCTCGGTTACTCGCTCAAGCAAAGAATGACCACGAGGCGCTACGTAAAATATTAATTACCTTAATCTACGGGTTTGACAAAGATTAATGCACGGGCTACCGCGAGAACAAATGTACCGCATTACAATAGAAAAGCGTACGAGACCGCGAGCGCTGCCGAGGAAGTCCAAAAGGCGACGAAATGCTCGCGAGCTCTCGAGAGCACGATATCGGCTCGAACAATCATGATAAGATTGACCTGAATGGAGCGCCATTAAGCGCCTACTATGAGTCGATAGAATTGATTTCTTTTTTTCTATTTGATTATAGGATTGTAGTTTTAGTTATTTAGGTATAGTTTTGGTAAGTTTTAAGTTAATGAATTTTTATAATGATTTCTGAAGATTTCGCGGACAGTACACGTTGAAATAAAACACTTTATAACGGTTTTGGGTGCGTAAATTGTACATTTATTTACTACATTTCGGCATCCTTGCGGATACCATTTCCAAGTGAAGAGCAGATGACAGTTGTCTTTTAATTTTGTTTTGTTCCAGCTATTTTCAGCAACGTTACGTTTAGAAATCGACTCGATATTAAAATATTACTTTTGGATTGAATAGATTTTTTTGTTTGTTTCATTAGATTATTATAATTTTATTTGGTTAAGAGTAACGGTTAGTTTTAGGTATAGGTTAGCTATTGAAATTGTTTTTGTATTCTGTTTAAATATTACTAACAATTTTGTTTGTTTTTTTTTTTTAATTAGTACTTACAATAATGCGGCAAAAGCTTAAGTCTATTATTTCGCAAAGCTTAAATAAAGCCCGAGCTATAAAAATTGCTAGACGTAATGAGACGTCTCAATAAGCCGAGCTGCGAAGGCTTGAGCAAGCGGTGCGTGAGGCGGCACATAGAGCTGCGGAGACACCAAAACAGTCCCAAGCTCGGCATCAACAGCATGCTGACTATCTGATGTCTCAGCAAACTGCAGAGACACCAGAACAGTTACAAGCTCGACGTCAGCAGCAGGCAACTTACATGGTGTCCCAAAGAGCCACGGAAACATTTGAAGCAGCTGAATCTCGCAGACGCGCTGTTGCTGAAAGGGCAGCGCAGCAACGTCAAACATTTACAAGAATCACGTGGGCGGTGTTTAGTAAAGCCGCATTTAAGTATGACGAGACTCTTGATTATGCAGCTTACAAGCTTATAAAAATAAAAGCGATGAGCATAGATTGCAGATATTGTGGAGCTTTTTATTGGAAACAAGAAGCAGCAGGTATGTGTTGTTCGGGCGGGAAAGTAGCCATTCCTTCTATAAACGAGTCAGTTGAACCTTTGAGAGAGCTTTTCTCTGATGAAACAGATGAGTCTCACCATTTTCTGAGAAGTATAAGAAAATACAACATGTGCTTTCATATGACTTCTTTTGGAGCAGATAAAATTGTCTTAATGCCATGGTTTTGCCCGACCTTCACAATACAAGGACAAGTTTACCATAGAATCGGCTTTTTACTTCCTGCGTCCAGTTTGCGAACACAATTTTTACAAGTTTATTTCATGAGTGACGACAAAGCACAAATCGATAGGCGTACTGAGTTGTGCAAGGCGTAGAAAGAAACATAGTTCAAAAATTACAATGAGTACTTCACAATAACAACATTTTGGTGCATGAATTTAAAACGGCTGGAGGCAGAATGATCAATGACGATCAGTTTAAAGTAGTTATCTACCCAGACCGTGTACCATGTGGTCAACATGAGAGACGATTCAATGCCCCAACCACAAATGAATTAGCTGCTGTAATAGTTAGTAGTGGACAAACTACGTCTCGGGACATTGTCGTACAGGCGCACGATGGCATGCTCACTAGGGTTTCCAACACGCACAGATTCTATGACGCTTTACAGTATCCAATTATTTTTTGGAAAGGACAAGAGGGGTAGAGTATTGGCATTTCTCAGATAAATCTAGTTACCAAACGCCCAATGCCTAACAAAAAGGTGTCCTGCAAAGATTTTTATACTTATCACTTGATAGTCCGTCGCAGCTATTTTAATTTACTGCTTAGGTGTAGGCTCCTCCTCCATCAGTTTCTGGTACACATGTATGTAAAGATGAAAAGTTAGCGCTTAAGGTTTATTTCTTTAAATCAAAAAAAAATTTGTGCATAAAATTATATTCACTTGCTAGATGAAATTAGAAATGATGCGGATTTGCATCCAAATAACTTAGGTCAGATGGTGATTCTCCCGTTATCATTTGTAAATAGCCCGAGATACCTACATGAATAAACACAAAATGCGTTCACATACGTACGTAATCATGGGAGGCCTAATTTATTTATTACAATGACATGTAATCCTGCCTGCCCGGTAATCACCAAAGAGTTTATGCCTGGACAAAATTCAACGGACAGGCATGTCTTAACAGCCCGAGTATTTAAAATAAAAGTACAGCAGTTATTAGCTTTACTTACAAAAGCTAACATGCAATGCTTCATGTACTCGATCGAGTGGCAAAAACGAGGTTTGCCTCACGTGCACTTACTGCTGGTTAAAGGGAAAATTGCGTCCGAACCAAATTGACGAAATCGTATGTGCTCAGATACCAAACCCGGAAACTTAGCGAAAATTCGCAGGGACTATAATGTTGCATTAGCTGTGGCTTTCTCTGGAATCGCTGCAACATTGCTAAGCGTTGGATGGACGGCACATGTGGTCTTTGAATTACCTCTTAATCTGGCGAGAGAAGAAACCTCAACGTGCAATATCATTAAGAGCAGCGCCCGTAGCATTCTGTTGCAACAGTGCAAGCTGATCGTATAGAACGAGTGCACTATGTCACACAAACGTGCTATCGAAGCTCTTGATCACTGTCTACAAGACTTACACAGCAAATAAACGTTAATGGGTGGTGTGGTAGTCTTATTGGCTGGGGACTTTAGGCAGACTTTGCCTGTCATCGAGCGAGACACTGCAGCCGACGAAATTAACGCATTTCTGAAATCATCATATGTATGGATCAAAGTTTAAAAGCTGCACCTCGCCACTAACATGCATGTCCAGTTATTCAGTGATATAAAGTCGGGCGCGTACGCTGAGAAACTGCTCGAGATAGGTAAAGGTTGAATAGAAACTGACGAAGAAGGTATGATTCTATTCACCAACCAATTTTGCCATGTTGTGGATTTGAAAGACGCAATTATTGCTCAGGTTTTTCTAAATTTGCAATAAAACATCCAAGATAAAAATTGGCTGTGTGAAAAAACCATATTGGCACCAAGAAATGAGACAGTTGCGAAAATCAATAAGAAAATCTTGAACGAAATAACCAGCAATACATCAACGTACAACTCCATCGACATACTCATGTCATCCGAAGACTGTACAAGCTACCCCGTGAAATTCCTAAACTTTTTGGAGATATCCGGAGTGCCATCCCATAAGTTGAAATTAAAGGTAGGTATAACCGTTTTGTTAATCCGCAACTTGGACGCACCGAGATTATGCAACGGTACTAGATTGCGTGTCACTGAACTAGGGAGGCATATTGTGAAGGCCATAATTTTAAATGGAGAAGCTGAGGGTGACAATGTGCTTATACCATGCATCCCAATAATACCCAATAATATACCCTTTAGTTATAAACGTTTGCAGTTTCCATTAAAAGTTGCATTTTTTATGACCATCAATTAATCGCATGGGCAAACTTTAAAGGTAGCAGGTATCCATTTAAGCACGCCATATTTTTCCCACGGTTAGCTCTACGTAGCTTGCTCACGTGTTTCTTACTCGCAAAGTCTACATATTTTCGCTGAACGAGATAAATCACGTAACATAGTTTACAGGAGTATATTGCAGTAGGTAACTTGAACCGACAAAAGTGAAAACATATCGATAAATTACCTATGTACTTTGTATTGTAATATTGTAATTATTTATTTAAAATGGTCCATCACGAAACTTTATGTGACAGACCAAATTGCACGCGGGCAAAACCGCGGGTAGAAGCTATTTCTATGCAATTATCTAGCATTAAGAGTTTCGTTAAAGTATAACGCAGGCAGAATCGCGACAGGGCATGCTATAACTCTATATTAATAATAATTAAAAACATTGAACACCATGCACAAATATCGAGGGCGAAGCCACGACGGGGGACGCTAGTATAATATAAAATATAAAAGGATTGCCTTTTTCTTGCATAAATGCTATGTAAAATTAAAATACTCATTTGATTTAATTTTTTTAATTATATATTATTCAGATAGTGACATCTGTCGCGAAATTGCACTTAAATTAGAGTTTAACAGCGTATTTGCTACAACTAAAGGTAACGCGGTTTTTTTTTTCTTTTTCTCAAAAGATAAATCTAAGCGAGAGATCGCTAGATCTATAAGTTCACCAATATAAGTTTTAGAAGCTAAGGAAGAAATCTTTAATCTAAGGATTACCTCATATTACTGACAGTTCTATAAATGTTATTAACATTTATTATCAAATTGTTAAAAGATAACTTTTATTTAAACATTGGAAAATAAACACCTTTGCCGCGATTTGAGACGTTACAAGATAACCGCGCGTATATCAAAGGTCAAATCAAAATTCTTAGTTGCCCAACTGTTTACAGTGAGTTCCCGTTCTCGCTTGAACTGCCAAACGATACTTTTCGGTACACTCCTTATAAAAACTTTTGCTCATAAATTTAATAATTAATTTAAATTGATATAAAAAGAAGATTAATCAAACAAATTTTCGCTGTCACATGCACCAATCAATTATATAATAATATTAAAGTGACATAAATTTTAAATATGATTTAAGTAATTTCCAATATCCTTCTGATTTAATTAAATCTTTATTTTATAACAGAAGCTATAATTTTGCGTAATCTTAACTCTACTAATTCTTAAAATAATAATTGCTATTATTATTGGGAGTATGAATAAGTTCTCGCCGTTTTTTGTGAAAATAAATCCTTTATTTAAAAAAATGATAAAAAAACAAGTCAATTAAAGTATTGCCCATCGCTGGAGATTACTTTTTCCCATCTTTCTGGTAGCATTTAAATCTCACGTCGAAAAAACGACACTTTTCTTGCAGCTATGCACGAATCTATCCATTTTTTCGTTTCTTCATACAAAGTGAAGTGCTGCTAAGCCAGGCCGTTAGTCATCGATCAAAATGAATAGTAATCAGAAGGCGCGATGTCTGGAGAGTGCGGCGGGTGAAGTAGGACTTTCTATTTCAGCGTTTCCACGTATGTTTTGACCGGTGACGCGACATGCGGCCGAGCGTTATCACGCAGCAAAATCACCTTATCGCGTCTGTGCTCATATAGCGGCCGTTTTTCTTTTAATGTTCAAATCAAACGCATCAATTGTCATCGATATAGACCTACTATGATGGTTTGGTTGACTTGGAGCAGCTCGTAATACACTAACCCTAGCTGATCCCACCAAATGCACAGCATGACCTTGGAACCGTGGATATTCCACTTTGGCATTAATGCTACTGCTTCGCCGGGCTTAACCCACGGTTTTCTACGCTTGGGATTACTATGGTATATCCACTTTTTATCACCAGTCACAATACGATGTAAGGAACTTTTTCTTCTTTGTCGTTCAAGCAGCTGTTCACACGTGACAAGACGCAGTTCGATGTATCTCGGCTTTAGTTCGTACGGCACTCAAATTCCTTCCTTTTGTATCATTCCTAATGCTGTCAGACGTTTCGAAACTGTTGTTTGATTGATTCCTAATAATATTACCACATCGGAATACGTCTGACATGGATCTCCAGCAGGTAGTGTTTCCAATTCTTTGTCTTGAAACTTTTTTGGTGCACCACTGCCTTATCTGTCTTGAACATCAAAATCATCATTTTTAAATCGGTTAAACCAATCTCTGCATGTTCTTCCCGACAGAGCATGATCACCATAGATTACTATAAGAATTCTGTGTGCTTTAGCTGCAGATTTCTTCTGAATAAAATAGTGCAGTAAAATTCCCCGCTAAAACGGTTTATTTGGCGCGAAATTTGACATGTTTTACGCTACAAAAAGAAAATGTTTTTCATAGGTTAATGGAAAGACACGCACTAATTCTAAACATAAATTATAGAACTTCAATATAGATGCATCATCATTTTCAAGGACGTCCAAAAACAGCAACAACACCAGAAATCGTAGAAAAAATACAGGATATCGTATTGGAAAATCGTCGAGTGACTAAAAGTGATTTAGTAGAAGCCCTAGGCATCTCATTGGGCAGTGTAAGTAATATTTTGACTAAAGTATTGGGTTTGAAAAATCTGTGTGCATAATGAGTACCGCATTTGCTAACAATCAAACAAAAACACATTCAAATGCGACTTCATCAGCAACATCTAGAGCGTTTTCGAAAGAATAAAGTGGATTTTGTGCGTCGATTTATCACTATGGATGAGACTTGGGTCTATCACCATGATTCTGAATCAAAACAAGAGGCTAAAGAGTGGTGTGAACCTGGTTTTTCGGCTCCGGAACGAGTTCGTATTCAGTAATCGGCCAAGAAGGTGTTAGCATCAGTTTTTTGGGATGCGAAAGGAATTTTGTTTGTGGATTACTCGCAAACTGGTAGAACAATAAATTCTGAATATAATTGTTACCTTTTAGACTAGCTAAAGAAAAATTCGTAAGAAAAGACCCGGTTTGCAGAAGAAAAAAATCCTTTTTCATCAGGACAATGCACCATGTCACAAGAGCATTTTGACAATGGCTAAAATCCATGAATTAAAGTTCGAATTGTTAGAGCATCTACCGTATTCACTAGATTTGGCCCCTAGCGACTTCCATCTGTTTCCAGACCTAAAAAAATTCATGTGTGGAAAGCGTTTTTCATCAAATGATGAGGTCATAACAGATGTAGAAGCGTATTTTGCAGTCCTTCGAGATTCTCACTTCAGGGATGGAATTCATAAATTGGAATCTCGTTGAAACAAGTGTATTGATGTTTAGGGAGACTATACTGAATAATAAAGTGTATTTCAAACCATAAAATTGTGTTTTTCTTATCGAACCGCAAAACTTATTGAACAGCCTGGTATATCGTGTGACGCTCTCACCCTTTTCCTGCGTACGCTTCTCTAACTCTCTCATCACCGCTCTTTCCACGACCTCAGAGCAGTAGTTATCACGGAGACGTCGAAGAAATTTCTGCCAGTCGTGAATATTTCCTTTGATTCTCCTGTACCAGAAGCGAGCCGCATCGGTGAGGACGACTGATAGCACACTTAGCATCGTCTCTTCGCCGTAGGAATGGAAGCGTCAGAAATCTTCCATGCCGTCGGCTGATGGTCCGCTGGATTCGGGGGCGGGGGTGAGGGGGGGAATCTGCTCTGAGCAGTCCCTAACTCCTTGGTCGACGTCGGCATCTGAGTTGCTTTTGAGAACAGACTCTAAGAGAGCTGAAGCTCTTTCAACTCCTTAATTTCATTTCTGTTGACTCATGACGAATCGCCACTGCTCCGCGCCGACAACTACCGTAGCAGGTTGCTGCGAACCCAAATTCGGCGGTGGCGTCGACGCAGGGGCCGCAACGGTTGAAACCAGGGCCGCCGGGTGCGCCAATGACGCCAATCCCGCCGAAGCGCCAGTCAAACGCGCCGCTGCGCTTGTAGTCGCTGGTGGCCACACGACGGATGACTAGTGAGGTCCCTCCGCTCTTCCACTCTTTATCCACCTAGGCTTCAAAACTCTCCCCGCACTGCTCCGAGCAAGAGTGCGTCTTCACGGGAGCGCGCAGCGTAACTAACTGTTCCGCTCGCTCTCCTCTCCCCTTCCCACGCAACTCCCTAATTCCTCGCCGATTATCGCCGCAAGTTCGAAAATCGCATGATTTTCTAACGTTGCTGGTTTTCTGAAAAGTCCTTTTAAACGGGCTTTCCCCAATCGGCAACCCGGCGACAGTCGAGCAAGAATGTAAACATTACATTCTTCGTCGACGACCAATGACGGACTCTCCGTCACAAGCCTTATTAGTTACGACTGTGGACTACGACACCTGAACGTAACCACTGTATCTCTGCTACAGTCTGTCAAGTAAGAGCGTGGTCGTGTTAATTTATAAAAAAATTTATTTGATAAAACTTTCATATTTATATATACATTGTACACATTACAAACAATGATGCAATTCGGTCAATAATGTGTCCAGTCACCACCGGCATCGATAATTGCCTGGCATCTCCGAGGCATGCTTTCTACTAATTTGGCGGCGTATTCTAGTGGCAAGGATCTCCAGATCCGACAAATTTCGTAAGGCAACTGCTTCAAAGTGTATGTGCGTCTTTCACGAAGCTTCCGTTTAATATATGCCCACACATTTTCAATAGGGTTTGCATCGGGCGACTGCGACGGCCAATCAAATGTAACGATGCCAGATTGAGTCTTCCACTGAGTTCAAAGCTTGCTGCGGTGTTTAGGATCGTTGTCCTCCTGCAGAATCCAATCTTCATTTTTTGTGATGAAACATCGTTTGGCAGATGACAGTAAAGCCTTTTTGTAGATTTTTATCATTTTCTCGGCATTGAGGTTGTCAGTAAAAAGGTGCAAAGTGCCGAATCCCTGCTTTGAGAAGCAACCCCAAAGATGCACCTTTATTCCATGTTTTACGGTCCGCTGAACAAGCCTATTGGTGGAAGTTGACCAGGCTCGCGTGAGGACAGAACGTGCTTATATAGAACATTCATCAGTGAAAATGACATTTTCAAAATCTCTATCAATATTCTCATGCGCCCAAGCAAGTCGCTTTGTCACATGTTTTTCAGTCAACAGAGGCTTCTTCATTGTGTTGCGCCATTTCAGATGATGAGTACGAAGATGGGTTCCGATAGTTTTGTAGGATATATCTAAACCTTTTGCCATTAATTTTGCTTGTCCTTGCCGCAGTGTTAAAGCAGGATTCCGCGAAAACAGATTCACTATTCTTTTTTCATCTTCTTTGTTCACTTTTCCTATCGAGCCACGTTCTGGTAAATCATCGACAATTTTAGCCACTTTATATCGCTTTATTCACTTCTGTACAAATGCCTTCGACTTTCTCATATATTTAGCAGCCGCTGATTACGACATTTTGGGACCTTTCGGGTGGATGCAAAGGAACACAGCCTCGTAGCGCGACGCGTACTTAGCACTCATGGCGTTTAACGTAGTTCTCTTTCAAAAGATCAACGACAACTGAATCTTTGTTGACAATGCATCAAGGACAAAGCTTTCCTCTATCGGCTTGCGAAGGAATTAGAGCGAAATCTTCTATCACCTGTCGGTGAAGTCGACCACGCTCTTACTTGACAGACTGTAGAAGTAGGCTAATGTAAATTCCCCTTAAACCCTGTAAATGTAACTCGTAGTTACATACAATTGTTGCAAGTAGTAAATTATTGCCAAACCCATGTAATACAATGTAAAGTAGGGATACAGCGGACAGTTTACTACTGTGGAATGTCTTCGCATAACTCTATAGTTAACAATGGTCAGTCCGAATCGTACATACATGAGATTAGTAGGCGCGCGTGCACTTAGATGCATGAAACCGAAATGTTTAAGTTTGGAGATAGCACAATAATTAATAAAACAAAAGTCAATAGTACCGTAGCGCACCTGATCATTTACGCAGGAACACTCTCTGAGAATGGGCGATGTTCTGGAAGCGTTTACCGAGACCCTTATGGTGCTTGAGAGAACGTAGTTGTACAGGGATTACTACAAATTACTTTAAGAGAACATTTTGCATAAATAGACCTAGACAATAATAAAATACACTTAAATTTTGGAACGTCATGCACCTTCTCGTAAACAACTTGTATCGACCTCGAGAGCGGTTATTTTTTTTTGGGCGCTCTACTCCTGGACCAATGCAGATTCGGCCATTACGGACTCTTATACGAAGTGTAAGCAAATAAAATCACAGACAATAATTTTAACCATGAAACAATTACATATTCCCTCACCACAGACGACATGAACTTCACCATACCCAGCAAAGGCACCGAAAACTTATGCGGATACACAGTAGTAAAGATCGAACACCCTAAGTTGTTTATCCTAGAAACCACTAAAGGATATTCGTTCGCGAAGCCATGAAGGATAGCGATAGAAAACTTGGACATCTTCGCGTATGTAAATTTTAATTCGTGTACGTAAAGAAACATATCAAATCACAGATCAAATCTCTGTACCATAACATCTTGCAACAGCAATGCAGGATTGAGAGACAAACATTGCTAAACGCTCTAGCCATAGCCGACCAATCGCTCGACGAATTCGCTTATAACCTAATGAACGGACCCGGTTACATAACAATCGCGGGTGGAGAAGTGGTACACATTATCAAGTGCATACCAGTAGAAGTAAAACTTCAACATGGAGAGTACTGCTGCGCTAAATTAGAAGTCTCTTGGAACAACTGGACTCAATATCTAACACCAAAAACTTATATCCTGAAAGATCATAGCACCAGGATATCATACAATGGCATCTTGCCATCATATTACAAAGTAAATGAGGAATGGATAAAAATCATGCCGAGACCCGTGGAAAGCAAAACACCTTAAACACTATAACCCTTTAGGAAGATGACATGGAAATACAACGACCTGGTTTCTCTTGCCACCAGCGGCATTTATACGGAAAAAGATCTGGAGAAATTACAAGAACGAATTATGTTCCCAATCGAAAAACCATCGCTACTTAAAGAATTTGCCAAGGAAATATATGGCCAACCTATAATGGACAATGAAGGCATCTCCCGACTTCTAAATGAAGGCACGGTAGGAATAATATTTGACTTAGTATGAACAACAGCCTGGAGTAGGTTAACCACATTCGGCACCATCAGCTCAGCCCTAATAGCTATTCTTTTGATAATACAAGCAGTAAAAACTATAACAGGGGCCATAATCAGCGGCTTCCTTCTTCACCTTATGTACGGATGTTCTATACTTCTTCTAGCCGCACTCTTCTATAACTCATCTATTTATGACTCGGGAGACAATGGATCTGCCCACAAGACCATCTGCACGACAAGGTGACATAGAAATGGGATTCTTGGGACCGAACAATGTAATCAAGCAACTGGGAGCAAGCCCAATACATCTAACTTCAAAAATCACTAGAGAGCCAACTTCAGCCGGCTCAATACCAACAACATTACAACAAGTCCTGTCATCCAGAAGTTTCTTCCATTACAGCCATTAAAAGGATCACCTAACGTTCTACAAGTTATCACCGTTTTCCTTCCGACTACATCAGTACGATTGCTAGTTGATACTACGATCATCTAGCAACCGTTTTAGCATGGGGGTGTAACGTCGGTACACGACCTCCGTTTTCTTTTTTTTGTGTCAGCCGATAAGTTTCTTTCCTGCCTTTCCTACCACGATAAAACCTCCTCCATAACCTACTTGACGCACTCTCCACTGACATGGACCGTTGTGAAACTTAATCTAAGCTTAAAGCCAAGAGTTGAGAGTTCTCAAAATACATGAATGACATAAAAAAAAAAAAAAAATAGCCGCTCTCGTTAAAATCAATTTGATCATGGTCTTATTTTAAATAATGCAATTGTCTTTTTATTTTTTTACGAACATCACAGGAATAACTGTGCTAATATTTTACCTTAAATGCTGTTAAAATATTAAAATAAAAAGACTGTATGTATTTTTCTATCCTTCTCTCAAATAAAAAGAAAAAAACTATGTAACATCGAATTATATTGTCCATCGCGTAATCGCACACAAGTAATCATAAAATTATGCATACTGCAGCTGAAAATAATGTTCTTCTGGCTAGATCGCTAAGTCGGTCAATACGAATTTTATTGACATTCGTAACCCGAATTTTTGCAAGGTAGTTTTTTCTTGGATAAGCATCTATAGCGTAATTTGAGACATCGCGCAATAACTTGGAATGTCACAAATTCCTCTTGCAATACACTTCTAACACATTTTTTTTACATGAAATAAATAATCAATTTAAATTAATTGCAATTATTCAATTTTCAGCTGTTACATACACCTATTAATTATAATTTCGGATATGATTTGAGTAAAAACATTCCTCTAGATAAATTAAAAACCTTTAACTTATAAGTAAAGGCTATTATTTTGCGGCAATTCAACTATTCTAATTATTATTATTTTACCCTAAAATTCACCGCTTCTATATTTTATAGAGTAAAAATCTTATACTTATATTTTTAATAATTGTCTGCGACATGTTACATTAATTTTATTTTTATAAACAAAATTGTACAAGGATAGTTGCGTTAATACTTACATTTTGTAATAAAAATTAATTCTTTGATTAACTCCCAACAAAATAAATATTTCCATATTATTAATGATTTTCTAAAAGTAGTAATAATTATTATTATTGTACTTAACTGAATCCAATATTAATTCACAATTGCATGAGCGTATCGTTTAGTACAGGCCACACAAAAACCACAATTTATCAAATACGAGGTGTGTTAAAAAAATAACGGGAATTTTCGTTTTTTGAAAAAAATATTTATTTATTCATCTACATTAATGTTGTCGCCTTCAAAGTAGTCCCTATTAGATATTATGCACTTATGCCAGCGCTTCTTCCAATCGTCGAAACACTTCTGAAACTCGATCTTTGGGATTTAGCCTTTAGCTCTTTCAGCGATGCGCTTTTAGTGTCATCTATGCTTGTAAAACGACGGCCCTTTAAGTTTCTCTTTATTTTTTAAAAATAGAAAAAAGTTACATGGTGCCATGTCTGACTAATATAAAGGCTGGGGCATCGTTACAATCTTGTTTTTGGCTAAAAATTCACGAACAATCAATGAAGTGTGAGCAGGTGCAATATCATGGTGCAAAAGCCATGAATTGTTTTGCCACCAATCCGAGCGTTTTTTTGGGATTGCTTGACGCAAACGGCGTTGAACCAAATATTTTAAAATGAATAATACTTGGTACATATATGTTCTAACATTTTTTGTGATTTTTATATTACAGTAATCAAATGTGAGTTCTCGATGTGACTGCTTATTCCCGACACTTCTTGCTAATAATTTTCCCTTGCTATGGTGCAACAGATAAAATCTTCTTTATCAAAATTAGACATATTTGTATTGTTAGTACGAGATGTGGTAGACAAGTAATGAGACTAGCAACGCTGCGTTGTTGCCAGATCGCTTACACATGTATCAGTACCCTCCCATGACTCAGTGCGAGTTTCAACTCCTTCCGTTAACCACGTGATTTTTGTGACTGCTATTAGTAAAGTTGTGTTTTGGTTGTGCGTCACGCAAAATGGAACAGCGGAATTTGGAGCAACGTTGAGCCATTAAATTTTGTGTTAAGCTTGGAGAGTCGGCAAGCGTGACGTTTGAAAAGTTAAAACAGGCCTACGGGGAATGGGAATGGAAACATTCCTTATCCCGAGCTCAAGTTTTTCGCTGACACAAATCATTTTTGAATGGCAGAGAACACATTAAAGATGAACACCGTTGAGGGAGGCCTTCAACGACGAAAACATCGAACGTGTGAACACTCTTATGAGGTCAGAACGTTCTTTAACATTAAGAATGTTGAGTGTACAATAAAATTTGAACAGATTTACCGTTCATCAAATTTCGACTGAATATTTGAACATGGGAAAGGTCTGTGCCTAAATAGTGCCGGAAAACCTCACAAATGAGCAGAAGGACAATCGAAAAAACAAGTGTCTTGATATTCTAAACAGAATCGCCAATGAGCAAGATTTCTTCAGTCGTGTGATCATAGGTGATAAATCTTGGATTTTTGAATACTATCCTGAGACCAAGAGGCAAAGTAAGGAGTGGCACACTGCGAGCTCCCCTCGACCAAAGAAAGCTCGAATGACTAAATCGAAGATCAAATCAATGCTGATTTGTTATTTTGACACAAGGAAACTACTCTAAAGGTGATAAAATTAATGTTTGAAAAAAATTAAAATTTTGGTAAATGAAAATCAGTTTCATTACTTTTCTGCCACATCTCGTATACAGATTCGGCCTATAAGATGTTGATTAAACTTGCTATTGTAACTACTTGATTTTTTACATTTAATTATCCTTTCTGATTAAATTCTACTTGGCTATAATTTGTATTAGTAATCAATTTGCCTGGCCTACATAGAATATTTCAAAATAAAATTTTGTTGCCCTGATCTTCATCGTATAAGAGTTCGGTTGAAAAGTTCGTAGGCTAACATAGTAAAACACATTTTTTTGGTAAAATTCGATGTTATTATTCAATATAATTACTTTCGAGGGTGATACGATGATTATAGCGGTCATATAATTTTCCGATACCATTTTTATGGTACAATTTCTCTTTAACCTCAAAATAGGCCTCAGTTTCGGTGCTTACCTTTTCATTAGTGCTGAATTTTTTTCCAGCGAGCATTCTTTTAAGGTCTGCAAACAAGAAAAAGTTATTGGGAGTAAGATCTGGAAAATACGGTGGATAGGAAAGCAATTCGTTGCCTAATTCATGCAATTTAGCTATTGTTTTTATTGATTTGTGATACGATGCATTATCTTGATGAAACAGCACTTTTTTCTTTTTTAAATAGGGCCGTTTTTTCGTGATTTCATCCTTCAAACGCTCCAACAATGCTATGTAATAATCGCTGTTGATGATCTGGCCCTTTTTGTAGTAATCGACGAATACCATACCATGCGCATTCCAGAATACTGATGCCATAACCTTAACAGCCGAATGTTGCGTCTGTCTACGCTTTGAATTCGGTTCATCGCATGCAGTCTACTCGACTGATTGTCGATTGGATTCTGGAATGTAGTAATGATGCCATGTTTCATCCATTGTCACATATTGTTTGAAATATTTGTCTTTATTACGGTTTAAACATTGCTCCGAATCATCAACACGTTGTTCTTTTTGATCAATTGTGAGCTCGCGCAACACCCACTTAGCACAGCTTTCGCATCTCCAAGTATTCATGCACAATAGGTGCAACATGTTCCTTTGATATCTTTAGAGTCTTAGCTATCTCAATCAACTTCACCTTACGATCATTCAAAATTATTTTGTGAACTTTTTCGATGTTCTCGTCGGTAACAGCCTCTTTCAGACGTCCACTACGTACATCGTCTTCGATGCTCATTTAAAAAATTACTTTTAAACGGTTGATTTTCCTGGTGCAGAGTCTAAATAATGTTTATCAAGCCAAATCTTGGCTTCAACAGTATTCTTTTTCACCAAAAAGCAATGCTTCATTAATACACGAAATTCTTTTTTATCCATTTTTTTCACAATAACAGAAGTTGCTTCACTCACACTGCTGTATCTTACGAACCAATTGTCCGAAAACTGTCAAATTCATACACGCATCGTTTGAAGGTTCATATTAACTAAAAATCATATGGATTTAATTCTAGTTACGCCATCTCTATGTCAACGTACGAACTTTACAGCTGATCTGTTATATATATATATATATATATATATATATATAGACCTACTCGACTATTACCAATAATTATAGTATATATAACAAATTAACAACTGTTTCAATTAATACTAATGTGAAGAAATTCAAATCGTAGAATAATAAAAGAATATGATAATAAACCTTCCATATATCGTGTTTCTGCGCGATTGCAGCTCATCTGAAAAACCCGCCGCCTATGCCTCAATTGGTAGAGATGGCGTACGAGCCGCTGCAACCCGAGTACCGGTTGTTCATGGCCGCTGCATCGATCCGTAGTTATGATGTCATCATAACACACGGTAAACGGTGCGAGAAAAATATGTGCATGAACAAGCGTTATTCGGATCCGCCTTCGAAAGATAAATCTGTCTTCCAAGGGGTGACCTTCACCGGTACTCCGAAGCGCTTCAACAAGATTGCAGTGGTGAAAGAGACGGAGAAGAAGGAGATGTTCCCGTCGGGGCAGCCGGGGAAGTCGGAAAGCCCCAAGGAAACCTCTAAGAAGAAGCGCCGGGGAAAGAGGAAAAATTCGAGTTCCTTGAGTGGTGACGAGGCTGCGGCTGTGCAGTGGGCACCGAGAAGTCCCGCGCCACCGCGAAGTCACGTGGCAGTTGCGCGGAGCTCGCCAGCATCTAAGCCGCCCTTAAAGCAGCTCCCGGCGTCGGTGTCTTTGCAAACGCCAGCGAGGATGTCTCAAACGAGACCCAGCTCGCCGCTGGGAGGCCCGTGGCCGACGTCTACGGCGGCTGTACGCGCCGGCAGTCCGTTCTAAGGTGTATGCTATACGTGTCAGCGGGTGGGACACAGAGCGTCGCTTTGCCCCCAGAGGCGGTGCTTCGCGTGCGGGCATCTCGGCCACTTCGTGGCTGAGTGCCCCTCGACGCCAAAGGTGCCACTCGAGCGCGGCGAAGCGACCGCTCACTCGCCGCCTGATGCCTGCCAGATATGTGGGACGACGGGAGTTACAGTTGTCACCTGCCTGCGATGCGCGCATGATCCTGCGTATGGAAAACGAGCGAGCAGGGTCTCCAAGTCATCCGGTGGGCCCTGTGGATCGTAGTTAAATGGCCCAAAAGGGACGGCAACCGCGATAAACGAGCCAAGGGGAAGTGCGACTGAAGAGAGAGAGAAACTTACGCGCGGCGAGTATTTGCGCCAGGCTGTGCACGATTTCTTAGAAGGTTCCACGCCTGAAGACAGGCATGCACTCAATCAGCCGCGAGTTTCAAACGGTGCGTCGGCCTATGAGGCAGACAACTCCACTGACACTTCGCCATCTCACTCCGTGTCCGGTAGATATTCGCAAGATCCCGTGGCGGGTGCGAGACGGCGTGTGGTGAACTGTGAGAAGTCACCAGCGACTACTCCAGTTCAGAAGGGGGATGGGGCAGAGGCCGAGTTTGACTCGGCCATGCCTAGCCAGGGGGACAAAGATGAATACGCGGTCGACGTATGCGCGGAGAATAGGTTGTTTCTACCTTTTTCTCTGAGCGGGCCTGTTGTTCTCGCGCTGTTCGACCCAGGCACTATGATTTCACTTGTATGCGTTCAGGTTGCGGAGAGGCACAAGGAGAAGTGGCAGCCGTCGCAGGTAATAGTTAAAGGCGTGACCGGCCGACCCAGTCAAGTGACGGGCTTGCTCGAAGTATTTATCAAAGTTGATGGGGAGCGAGAGATGTTGCAGCTTCGTATAGTTGACGGAATTGACCACGAGGCTATACTCGGCATGGACTTCTATCAGAAGCTGCACATCGAAACAGTGTTCAATGAGAGGTTGTGGAGAGTGAGGGGTGGAGTGTGGAGAGATTTTCAGCCTGGGGAAGAGAGTGGTGTGGTGAACGCGCGGATTTTTGCTGAATATGCGGGTCTGAGTGAAGTCGATGACAAACAGAGGCGGCTGGTCGCAGAACTGGTCGATAGGCTTATACCGCCGCCCTCGTAAGTTTTAAGTTTTACTACATTGATTGAACACCATATCGATATTGAAGACGCCAGACCCATTTGACATGCGCCTCGGAGAATGACTCCGAAGATTTTGGAATTTGCGCAGCAAGATGTCCAGCTTATGTGTGAGCAGGGGATAATAGAGCCAAGCGCCAGCGAATGGTGCAGTTCGCCGGTCATAGTTTGACAAGGTGAAGGGAAATATTACTTTTGCGTCGACTTTAGGGATTTGAACGAAGTCACACGCCGTGATCCGTATCCAATGCCGAATATGGATTTGATTCTCGACAAGTTGCGAAAGGCGCAGTTTATTTCGAAAATCGATCTAAAGAAGACTTTCCATTAAATATTGTTGACCGAGGCGAGTCGACAGTATACGGCTTTAGCTATACCAGGTTCGGGGTTGTGGGAGTTTTTGCGGATGCCTTTTAGCCTCAAAAACGCCCCTATCGTTCTTGTTAGACTAGTCGACGCGCTTTTCGGGCCACAGTTTGAGCCGAACGTCTTCGCTTACCTCGATGACATCATCGTGTTTACGGAGACGTTCAAGGATTATCTGGCTTACGGTGACGACTAGTAGCTGTCCAACGACTCGTCGCACCAGTTCACTAATTTTTGTTGTTGTCGTGTGTTATTCTGTCTCAGGTCTTCGATGGAGACCCACCCGGCGTTCGAATTCGCCGAGTGTGCCGAGGAGATCGAAGCTCAGCGGCTTAATGAGAGGGAGGAGGAGAGGCGACGGCGTCGAGAACGTTAACTACGGTGAGCTAACTCGGGCGAACCCTCGCTGGTTGTGCCCGCGGCCTCTGCCCCGCTGGTAGAGCGGGCCACGGTGGTAGCGGGAGGGCCGATTCCGGAGTCTATGAAGCATAAATCTTTGTCTAGCCCTGACCTCCGGAATTGAGGCCCTTTCCTCGCTGAAGTGGCCCTCTCCGGCGTCGTGGTCGAGAATCTCGCTTGGTGGGTAGTGGAAGTGGACGACAAAAGCCCACTGGAAGGTTGCGGCCAAAAGACGCAAGAGTTGGAGACGCTTCTGAACAGTCAGGGGAGGAGAGACGAAGAAGATAAGCGCCATGACTCCTGCATGTTGACGGCAGAAGTATCTGAGAGTTCTAGGTGGCCGGCGGGTTATGCCGATGACTTGAGGTGAGAGGAGGCTGTTCGTCAGCGCGCTCTTGCTTCGTCTCGGCTGAGGCGGCAAAGGCCTAATCCTCGTCAGCACCTCGAGTTCAATGATTACGAGACGGGCCCGTCAACCACTTCGGTGGATTGTGCCGAGGTAAGAGCTGGAGGGAAGAGCCGTGAGATGGTTGGTGGCCTGCAGGTCAAGCTTGCCCCAGAGGCGAGGGGTGGAAAGGCGACGCCGCGTGGAGAGATTTTCTTGTCTGTTAAAGAAATTCCCCGCTGCTGGTCCGTGGATCCTCCTCCTTGGGCCTGTTTTAATTGCTGGCAGCAGGGGGACGGACAACGGGAGTGCCCGTGCCCAAGGACAGCCCAGTTTTGTGAAAACTGTGGCCGTCGCGGTGTGGCGATGTGGTCTTGCTCCCAGTGACGCGATTCTTATCGGTCCTGGAGAGAGACACAGGGCTCGAGGGTCGCCGAACCCGTACCCGAGCCACAGAGGGTGGATCCCGAGGAGCCCCAGCTAGCCCTGGTGATAGAAGAGAAGAAGAAGGGGAGCAAATCTGAGGCCGCCCAGGACGAGAGGGCTCAAAGGCGCACTGCCACCCAGCGCCGTCAGAATCGCCGCAGGAAGTGCAGCCCCGTCCCACCCCCTGCGCTGGCGTACTCCGCGGTCGCAGCGCCTGGTGGAGCGGCTGCTTACATCAGCCGCAGGATGGCGGCCGAGGAGCTTCGGCGAGCGGAAGCGCTCGGTGTTTCTCCCTCTGCCACTAGGATAGAGGTGAAGGCCATTATTGAAGCAGAAGTGTAGACTCGCTTTTGAGCGAACCGTGAGGCGGAGAAGAGGCAGCAATATAGGGAGAGAAGAGTTTCCTTCGAGGGAACGATGTCGACTTCCCCGCCACCAGTGATCGCTACCTGCGCCTCGGTTTCGGCGCGAGCTAGCCTTTTGACCCCTTGGCCGCGGCATCCTGCAGCGCCGTCGGTGAGCCAGTCAGTGGCCGTTAAGCCATCCTCCCCTCAAGCCGAGGAGCACGCAGATTCGGTGGAGGACTGGCTCCGGCTGATGAACCATCGCCCGTCACAACAGTCGCGGGGGGAAGTAAGGTGAGTCTTTTTCTCTGACTATGGGGAGATTTTCGCGGCCGTCTGAAAGAGAGGGGTGCTATCGTCGACGACTTGTGCTGAACTTTTCCTCCTATGAGAAGGTAGAGTTCAGGGAGGGGCTTTGTGACGGAGAGTCTGTCATTGGTCGCCGACGAAGAATGTAATGTTTACATTCTAGCTCGACTGTCGCCGGGTCGCTGGTTGGGGAAAGCCCGTTTAGAAGGACTTCTCGAAAAGCCGGCAACGTTCGAAAATCACGCGATTTGCAGCGACAATCGGCGAGGAATTAGAGAGCCGCGAGGAAAGGGAAGAGGAGAGCGAGCGGAACAGTTAGTTACGCTATGCGCTCCCGTGAAGACGGTTGAGAAAATTCCCGTGGTAAATTAGAGAGAGTTGTTGGTTGTCGTAGAGAAGAGAGTAAGCGTCGCGAGCGAGTGAAGCCAAGAGTGAAGGTGTGCAGAAGTGAGTGAGTGAGAGAGCGACGAAGAAGTTAAGTGAGCAGGGCGAGGGAGGAGAAGAGCGACGACGAAGAAGCACAGCGTAGCAGTGAGCCGGGGGACGAGGAGATCACGTGTCAGCGGGAGGCGACAGAAGGTTGCCACCGCGACATCTAAAGTCTGAAGGGTCAGACGGAGGCAGTCAGCGTTCAGGCGAACCCACATCGAGGTCCGGCAGCCCTTCTCCGGAGAGAGAGCCGCAGGAGCCAGGTGCAGCGGCGCAGAAGGAAACAGCGGGGAGTTCAACGGCCTGCGGACGAGCCTTGTGAGCAACAACGGTGAGTGTCTTTACAAATCCGCGTAAAATAGCGATAAAGAGAGAGAGAGAGAGCGAGTGTGTGCGTTAGCGGGTTCGCGGTGAGGGTGGCGAGGGATTGCCACTTCCCTGCCCTGGGGAAGCGATAGGCCTATGTCGGCAGGAGAGACAGTCGCGGGCGGCCGGCCGGCATAACATTGCGTCATAGAGAGTGACAGAGAGAGAGAGAGATTGATACATTGTTTAATTATAATATTATTTTTGTGAAAGGCACACAGGGCGCGAGTAGCTACATCGGCTATGACGAGGTGTCTACGTCACAGGCTATAATTTGGAGTAAAAAGACATAAGAAAATGGTTACTTTTGTCAAGTCCATCTTAAAAAGTAAAATTATTTTAGTTTTCTTCTATTTGTAATCGTTTGGTTTGTGGTTAGTATTTATAATTTTATTTTTGAGTGGATCGGCTTTTTGTTCATATTTTGTATTTTTTTTTTTTTTTTTTTATGATTAATAGTATTTTATTTTTTTTAATTACTTTAATTATTTAATGTTTATTTTTATACGTACATATATTATATATATATATATATATATATATATCTATTGTGACGTGGTGTTTTTGCACCAGTCACATGAGGAGGCCAAAGCATAGCTTATGCGCCTCCTCGTAGCTGAAATATCCCCCTTTTACAATCTTGGCAGCCTCGCAGGACTGCCATGCATAATCCTAACTAACAGCCACGCAGGGCTGTACATACTGTACTTTCCCCAGGTACAGGGGCTTCCAGCTCAAGTAAAAGCTCTAGCGAGGAGCTAGTCTCAGGAGCCCTGGCTAGACGAGGCAGTGCTCGCACACACTGCAGCAAGGTTCCTTCCTCTCCAAGCTCCTTCCTGTCCTTGTAGTGGTCTCCGTACCTGCAACCTCCCAGACGGTAATTAAATAAAGAAGAAAATAGTAGTAGCAGCTGCACCTTGGAAGGAAGTACAAGCTGCCACACAACATCAAAGGAAAGTGGAAGAGTAGGTTGAATGGCAGGCAAAACATAGAAGCACAGCATTTGAGTGCAAGTAAATACGCACCTAGAGGTGTCTGATAGTGTTGCCTCGCTGCCGCTGCAAGCAGGCTATAGCTGTCACCGACACCGCTGCTTAGCTTTCTCAACCGCTCATCGTCTGAGCCGCAGCTGTTGACCCGCAGTACGGCCGCACCTGAAACAGAAAGAAGATAGACAAATTAGTCGACGCCTACCAGCTATAGAACGCGTCGACTTACCTTGATCCTCCGTACATCTGAGGTAGATTCTCGCCGCTCCAGGGAATACACAACAACACTGGCACTCGCGAGCGAATAACCTCAACGCGCGCTGCTGGCGAGCGGTAATATCAACTGCCGACAGCGCTGAGCGCGCGCGGTGGCTGCGTCGCGTAACGTACTTTACACGTACGTTGCGCCGGCGCAGAACGATCATCAAAAAGCCGCGCTCGCGAAAGTGCCACGCAATAAGCTTCTCGTTCGCTCTGTTCAGGCCCGTTTTAGCAAAAAGTCATTATTAGCGAGCAGTCGACACTCCGCTCGGGTCCGTTTGAGAAACAAGTCGCGATACCAGCCGTAGCTTTTAAAACGATACGAGCGTGCGAGAAAATTGTATTGTAGTCTAAAGCGTGGAAGAAAATCTGGTAAGTGCATCAAGGTGCAGCAGCTTTTACCAGGAGGCATCCCTGCAACGAATCGTCCCCGTATACTTCCCGGCTGCGTGTGTGCGACCACGTCGCGTGTTACGCGCCATTTTCGGCCGTTGTGTATGCTGTACGCCCGCGACCGCTCTAACCGTGAGTTACCCGCGCAAAGTATTTGCCGCGCAAGAAACCGCGCTACACGATTGTAGCTGGCGCCGTGGGCTCGCGTAAAAGCGCGATAAATTATTGTATTTTTTAATCTTAGTTTAAATAAACGTATTTGTTCGTGTGCTCATTTTAAATCAGTAGTTTTAACTTGCACTAGCAAGCAAGCAACCCGCCCGCTTCCCCCCCCCTTTACATTTGTACGCCACCCTGATCCCCAGAGGCGTTACAAATTGGCGCCAACAGCGTGGGGCCGACACAAATCACGCTGATTTGTCAAAATTTTCGGGATCGCGCAAACGCGTGTATGTGTGAGGACAGTGAAAAAAAAATTTCGTGAATAATAAAAGCAGAGACAGTGAAGTGTGAGTGATAAGGTGCATGTATGGTAGTCGCAGTCGTAAGCGAATACCACATTTTCGAACTCGCCGTTCGCCGCTATTTTTCGCGCGTCGTAGAAGCACACGCGGCCGGACGAGGACGAGGAGGGAAGGAAGCCAGTGGGCGGCCATCTTGACCGACCACGCAAGAAAGCCGCGGAGTAGCGCTGGCACTCGCATACGCCACGTCGGAGGTTGGTAAGCTTATTCGAGTGTGCGCATCCAGCGGTAAAAGCGAGACTACTCGCGATAATTTCAAAACAAATTGTTTTCAAAACAAATGAAACGAGGGCACCGCTATGCGATAGTGTTTGAGGATCTCTTCACGCGCTATGTCGAAATCCGCGCGTTACGGAAAGCCGACGCGAAGAGTGTAATGCAAGCGCTCGATGACTTGATAATAAATCGATGGGGCTGCCCTAAGGTCCTGCTCACGGACAATGGGACTGAATTTGCTAACAAAAATGTAACCGAGCGGCTGCAGCAGTACAGAGTGACGCAGTCCACCATTCCCCTGTACCATGCGCAGGCCAACCCCGTAGAACGCGTTAATCGAAATTTTCGTACGATGAATAATAGCTTTCTCAGCGAAGACCACCGCGAATGGGATATGTATCTTAATGAATTCGCCTTCACGCTTAACAGTATAGTGCACTCATCGACCAAATTTTCCCCCGCGTTCCTCAATTTCGGCGGTAACCCGCAACCTTGCAAGATTCTCCGCAAACACCTTAAGCATCCTGCTCCTGTACGGCCGCCCGATGCAGAACAATGGCTCGAACGTGTAACCCGCTTGCCAGCGGTACATGATCTAGTAAAGCGACACATCGAGCAAGCGACCGCAAAACAATCCGCGCATTACAACCGTCGTCGACGCGACGTTCAATATCAAGTAGGCGATTTAGTGTGCCGCCGCCAACACCACCTGTCCTCTGCCGGAGAAGGATCTGTGGCAAAAATGGCACCGCGGTTCGTAGGGCCAGCGACCATCGCCAAGATACTCTCACCAGTAGTCTACCTCGTCAAAGACGCCAACTCGAAGAAGCGCACCAAAATCCACGTAAGCGACTTGAAACGCTACGTACCACCGCGTTCTCTTTAAGAATTTTTTTTTTCGGTTTTTTTTGATTTTTTTTTGAAAAGTTTTTTTTTGTTCTATATAGCACCGCCGCTGCTAATAAAAATTTTTTGTATATTTTACGATTAATATAGTTTATTCAGCAGATTAGTGTGCTTCATTACCCCTGTTGCCTATCCCGCTCATCCCGCCAATATACTGCATGCTATGGTTTTTTTTTGTTTCCTTGCTCCCTCTGTTCTTTTGGTTTTTTTTTTAATTTGGTTTTTTTTGCATTATTTTGTTTTGGTTTTTTTTTTTGTTAGTTTGGTTTTGGTTTGCCGCTAAGCACCCCAAGCCAGCAGAGCATTATTTTTTTCATTTTTGCTATTTTTTTTTTTATTATTTTTCTTACTTTTTTTTGTATTTCGCTCCCACCCTTTCGATTTCTTTTTCTGCTATTATTACCCGCGTTGGCGTGAACCGCTCGTGCTACCAACGAGCCACAGCTGCATGTCGCACTCGCGTCCAGCTACGTACCACTCTCCGACGAGGCAACGAGTAAAATCAGCATGTTTACCATAACCGCTCACTGGCAGTGGGCCACCAAGGTAACCAATTGTTTTTTATTTATCGAACAGCATTGCGGCTGTTGAATAGTACTGCTACTGCACCAGGTAAGCACGGTATGATTAAAATTATGGGCTATTTTGTGTACATGTTTTTTTGATGCATATTAATATTTAGTATTTTACTTCTTTCGGTATGAGTGGTATTGAATGTTGGAGCGGGTTATGAGAGACCGCGTCGTTAGGACAATTTGCGCAACGATAATAGTTTTTGTTTACTTTTATTTTTTTTGTATTTCTGCCCAAGGGTCGAGCCAGTCGCGTACATAACCGACAAACTAGATTTTCCGTTCAGACTCGAGTTCGCCTAGTAATTCCGCATGCACCCGTACACCGCGTACACTTTAGCTAGAACACCAATGCAGATGAGCCACGCTGCAGAAGGCGATGTCCGCACCACAACGTTCTGCCGCACACCTACACCGTTGCAGGTGAGACCGCTCACCTTAGGCTAAGTGCAAGCGCTAGGCGAATGTAACTATGTTCGATACCAGTTAGGATCAAACAGTGAATATAGAGTCGTTTCACTTCCCCCATATTTACGGTTTGGCGGGGGGGAGTTGTGACGTGGTGTTTTTGCACCAGTCACATGAAAAGGCTAAAGCATAGCTTATGCGCCTCCTTGTAGCTGAAATATCTCCCTTTTACAATCTTGGCAGCCTCGCAGGACTGCCATGCATGATCCTAACTAACAGCCACGCAGGGCTGTACATACTGTACCTTCCCCAGGTATGCTGTACGCCCGCGACCGCTCTAACCGTGAGTTAGCCGCGCAAAGTATTTGCCGCGCAAGAAACCGCGCTACACGATTGTAGCTGGTGCCCTAGGCTCGCGTAAAAGCGCGATAAATTATTGCATTTTGTAATCTTAGTTTAAATAAACGTATTTGTTCGTGTGCTCATTTTAAATCGGTAGTTTTAACTTGCACTAGCAAGCAAGCAACCCGCCCGCTTCCCCTCTCTCTACATTTGTACGCCACCCTGATCCCAAGTGGCGTTACAATATATACATATATGTGTGTGTGTGTGTGTGCGTGTGTGCGCGCGCGTGTGTGCGTGTGTGTGCGTGTGTGCGTGTGTGCGTCTGTGTGCGTGTGTGCGCATGTGTGTGTGTGTGTGTGTGTGTAAGCTTCGTGCGCATGGTCTAAAGTTGCTGGTAAGTAACCGCCTCGTGACGGCCATAGCTGTTAGACCACACGAGGCTTATGAAGAGAGAGAGAGAGAAGATAAACAAGGATAAATTGAAATGTTTATACCAGGGAGCATTGCTAAAAGTTGTAACCTCTAGAGTGACGACATAAATCATACAGAAATAATTTATTGATTTTGAAATAAATAGAATTTTATAAAATAAATTAGAATTGTGAGAAACAAGTTAATAATAATCAAGAGTGTTAAAGCTCATAAGTTGTTGAAGAGATCCGTGAAGCAATAGCTCTTTATTTTAGGTTAGTACAAAACGTGCTCCTTTTGTAAGTATTGTAATTTTGTAAATAAACTAAAGAAACTCTTTATTTTAGACGAATCTAATCTTGTTGCTTTAACTGATTTAATACCATCTTTATAAATCAACAATCTAATTTTGTGGAAAAATAGAAAAATTAAAGTTTAAAATTGCAATAATACCTAAACCAGATGATAACAAAACAAACATTTATGGTTTGATGTCAATTACAGATACACAAAACAATTCTTACATCATGCCAAAAGATTATTAACAAATGAATTTACATCAGGAAACAATGAAAGTTAAAACATTTGAGATGGTAAAAAAATCAATAAAAGAAGGCATGATAGAAGAGAAGTGTGGATAAACTTAACCCCTGAAATAACAAAAATTTATTACGACAATGAAAATATGCAATTTGATGGTTTTCTACTTGAAAAAGTAAAAAATAAAGAAGAAAAGTCTACAATAGACACTGAACATATAAAAAAGACAAAATAAACTAAAACTAGTAGACAGATTCTCAATAGAAAAATTTTCCGAAGCCACAACAAATGTTACACAATGGCTAAATATTTTTGAAAAGAAATGTGAACGCTTGGAATTAAACACAGATATAGAAAAAATTGAGATGCTGAGATTGCCGCTAGACGACTCTTGCAAAGACTGGTACATATCAATGCTGATAAAGCACACAGTTGAGTCAGATTGGTCCACATGGGAACAAAGCTTAAAAGAAACATATGCTGATAAAGGTTGGTCGCCCATCAGGTATGCCATAAATTTTAAGTATTTTAAGGGATCAATATTAGACTATGCACTCAAATTAGAAAAATTATTGCTAGAAGTGGATAGTTCTAGCAATAATTCTTTACTTATAAACATGATTGCCACCGGTTTACTAGATTTTATAACAGATAAAATAGGTAGAGAAAAATTAAAAACGGTCGATGACCTTTTCAATAATTTGAGGGGGTTAGAACACCTAGTAAAAGAAAATAATATGAGCAAAAATACATCAGTAAATAATAAGCAAAAATTTCAAAAGCCAGGGGGTACAAAAGAAAAAAGTTCATGCAAAATATGCAAATCAAATGGAAAGAAAAAAAGATTTCATCCTGAAACTACATGTTGGTATAAAAATGAAAAAAACGAAGATAGTGAATGAATATACACACTTTTAAACGTGGAATTATCAGATGAAGATCCAAAAAACTAAATATCCCCTCACCAATTGATATAGAAGTATGGTTCGAAGAATCTTTGGAGGTTAAAGGACTTTGCGACTCAGGTTAAAGAATAACGGTAATAAATGCAAAATTGATGAATAAAGAAATTATGAAAAATAAGAAAAGCTATCATCTAAAAACAATTAGTGGGCGGGGCAAAAATTATGGTTATGTAAAATTAAATGCAGACATATGTGGAGTCAAAAAATATTTGAATGCCTTTGTTTATGATAATGAAAATTTCAATTTTGACCTAATCTTAGGTCTAGATAGTGTACAGAGATTTGGGTTGACTCATAATGAAAATTTAAATATCAAACTCCAAAACACAAAAGAAAAAAAAAATAATGAGAAGACAATTAAATTAACTGAAAACAAAAATCTAGATATAAAATTTAAAAACGAAGAAAAGGATAAAGTCAACGTAAAGATTGATGATAGATATAAAATAAATTTTAATGAGTTTATAAATACAAATGAATTTAAAATAGATGTAGATCACTTAGATGAAAATAAAAAAGAGAAAATGAAAATTTTATTAAATGATTATAAAGATATTTTTGCTGAAGATAAGTATGATGTTGGTAAAGTAAAAAATTATCAAGCTTTTATTGACCTACAGATTGATAAATATTATTATAAAAGACCATAAGATGTATAATAGACGATAGAAGGGAAATAGAAGATCAAATCTCACAACTTTTGAAAAATGGTTTGATTGAGGACTCATATAGTCACTTTGCTGCACCAGTCACACTGGCCTTTAGAAAAGAAGGAAATAAGAAGAACAGACTGTGCGTGGATTTTAGGGAATCAAATAAGATAATTGCTCCACAATCTCAGCCATTCCCGCTGATAGAAGACTTAATGGTAAAAACAATAGGTTGCCAATATTTCACAACATTGGACATAAACTCAGCCTTTTGGTCCATTCCTTTGAGAGTTGGAGACAGACAAAGAACGGGATTTGTAACCCAGGAAGGACATTACCAGTGGACTTGTCTCCCTTTTGGATTAAAGACGTCTTTAGCCATCTTCCAAAGAATCTTGGTAAATATAATAAGGAAATATAACTTTTTCAAATTCTGTGTAAATTACATAGATGATATAATGATCTTTTCGAAGACATTTGATGAACATTTAAACCACATTAGATTACTGCTAGACGCGATAAAACAAAAAGGATTGAAATTGAAATTTACAAAATGCAAATTTGCAAAAAGCGAGGTGAAGTATTTGGGTCACTTAATAAAAAACGACACAATTACACCGCTAAAAGATAATTCAAAATCAATAAAAATTTTCAACACCCCAAAGAACAGAAAACAGATAATGCAGTTTTTAGAAAAAATAAATTTTGAGAGAAGGTATGTACCAAAAATCACAGAAATTCTTGACCCGTTGCATAAGCTGCTTAGAAAAAATGTGAAATTTCATTGGTCAAACGAATGCCAAGATGCGTTCAAAAACATAAAAAAATGTTGTGCTGAGAACCAGTTCTAGCCATCTCCAATCCAAAATCAGATATCTTTATATACACAGATGCAAGCATTAAGGGCCTTGGAGCGGTGCTAAAACAACCTCAAACAGATGGCGCAATAAAACCAGTCGCATACTTTTCAAAAAAATTAAATGAAACACAGAAAAAGAAAAAAGCAATTCTTCTGGAATGTCTAGCCATTAAAGAAAGTGTACAATTCTGGCAACATTGGTTGATCGGAAAGCCCTTTACAATATACTCTGACCATAAACCTTTGGAAAACTTGAATGTATAGAATAGAACAGATGATGAGTTAGGAGATATGATACACTACATATCTCAATATAATTGTACCATTAAGTATAACTCTGCGAAAAATAATGCGAAAGCAGACTTCTTTAGTCGAAACCCGGTCTTGGAATCGGATGAGAATACAGATGATGTTTTGAAAACAGTAAAAATAATAATATTACCCTACAAGAAATAATAGATGACCAAAAACTAAATAGACAAATAACAGAAAATACACAAAATTTCACAGTAGAAGATGAAATCTACTACCGAAAATTTAAAAACTAGAAAAAAATTGTACTAAGTGAGGAATACAGCAAAACTCTAATAAAACGTGCTGATCAAAAATACTGTCATACTGGAATAAACCAGACTACACTTAAAATAAAGTCATTTTACACCGCGCCAAAATCGTCGAAGAATATACAATATATATGTAAAAATTGCGAAGTCTGTATTAAAAACAAAACGAGACTAAACAGAAAATATGGACTTATGTCACACCTAGGACCAGCAGAAAGGCCTTTCCAAATAATGTCGTTGGATACTATCGGTGGATTTGGCGGACAAAGATCAACAAAAAGGTATTTACACTTATTAGAAGATCATTTTACTAGAGTCGCATATATTTTATGCTCGAAAAATCAAAACGCACCAGATTTTATAAAATTAATAGAAAAAGTTCCAACAGAAGAGAAAATAGAAACCATACTTTTAGACCAATACCCTGGAATAAATTCAAGAGAACTCAAAAACTACCTTAAAACACGAGACATAGAATTAATCTTCACAGCCGTAGATACACCGTTTTCGAACAGACTAAATGAGAGATTAAACCAAACATTGGTAAACAAAATACGGTGCACACTAAATAAAATAACAAAAAAAATATCATGGGCCAGATGAATAGCAGAAGAATGCAGAAAAAAATATAATGAGACGGACCATACAGTTACAGGTTTTTCACCCGAATATTTGCTGAATGAAAAATCCACAGATCTACTGCCACCGGAGCTAAAAAAAAATCAAACATACAGAAGAAATTTAGAAGAAGACAGAAATCTAGCGCTACTCCGAACTCGTAAATCACATGAGTATAATAAATCTTTGTTTGATAGAAATAGAATAAACTATAAGATCAAGAAGGGTGACATGGTGTACATGGAGAATCAAAACAAGATAAACAGAAAAAAATTGGACGAAATTAGAGTCAGTCCCTTCAAAATAGAAAAGAAGATATCGGACTCTATCTTTAAAATAAATACAGAAAACAAAAAAAATTTAATGGGTTTATACCATGTCACAAAGCTTATCCCCATAGACAATCCTACGTGACATTAATTTTCATAAAAATTAATGTTTTTGGGGGGGGGGAGATGTAAGCTTCGTGCGCATGGTCTAAAGTTGCTGGTAAGTAACCGCTTCGTGACGGCTACAGCTGATAGACCACACGGAGCTTATGAAGAGAGAGAGAGAGAGAGAGAGAGAGAAGATAAACAAGGATAAATTGAAATGTTTATACCAGGGTGAATTGCTAAAAGTTGTAACCTCTAGAGTGACGACATAAATCATACAAAAATAAATTATTGATTTTGAAATAAATAGAATTTTATAAAATAAATTAGAATTGTGAAAAACAAGTAAGTAATAATTAAGAGTGTTAAAGCTTATCAGTTGTTAAAGAGATCCGTGAAGCAATAGCTTTGATTGTTGATTCTCTTTATTTTAGGTTAGTACAAAATGTGCTCCTTTTGTAAATATTGTAATTTTGTAAATAAACTAATGAAACTCTTTATTTTAAACGAATCTAATCTTGTTGCTTCAACTGATATAATACCATCTTTATATATATATATATATATATATATATATATATATATGTACAGCGTGTTCAAAAAGTCCCAGTACAGCTGAATAACTTAAAAAATCATGGTCGTGGAGAAAAACTTTCGAAACAAATTTTTTGAAAAATTTCTTTAGCTATCCGGTGGTGACCTAGACTTTAATCTTCAGTCGGACCTTCAAGATCATTTAAAGGTCAAAATGATTTTTTTAAACGGAAACCCCTATTTTTGACACCAGAAATGAATAGAGCGGAAAATTTTACGTTTCAATATGTTCTTGATCATTTCTAAAATTTGACCTTGAATGGTCATAGTGAAGGTCAAATGTGGAAATAATGGAGCTACTCCAAAGGTGATTACGGTAATGCAAGAAAATAATGCCTTGACTTTTATTAGCAACCTAATAATGACCATAGGTTTGACCATGACCCTGACCTTGAAGGTTGTTTAAAGTCAAGTCAATTTTTCAAATGAAACCCTATACTTTTGACATCGGAAATGAGAAGAGTGGAATATTATACGTTTCAATATGTCCTTTTTAAGAGCTGTCCTTGAGCGGCCATGGTTTTAAGTACAAGCATGACCTTGTCTATTTAGAAAATTTCATCTTGAACACTTATAATTCGTCATTTCAAATATCTCAAATCCACCACCAGATTTAAAATCAACGATTCTAAAAACCTCTTGGTACAATTTTCGAGAAATATTATTTCTATTCACTAACAATTTCAAATGCAGTAAATCAAAAGAAAACTTTGAAATTTAACTTCGTTTTTCTTAAGCAGATCTTTCTATTCAATAAAAATTTTTCTATTTTAGATGAAATTACTAATATCAATTTTAAGATGCTCTTCTAGGTTTTTTTGAAAGTCCTATAATTTGTCGATTGTTGAAAATATTCTGTAGAATATTTTAAATTATTAGATACACTGCATCAATACATATTACGAGTATTTTTTGTTAATTTGTTTTCCTTCTTTTGTTCCCGTTATTTCATTTTTCGATTTCTGTCTAGACTACAATTTATTTTTGGTAGGCTTTGGTGATTTAAATTTTACTTAATCATTTAAATAGTTTTCTGAAAGTACGATGGTGCAATTAACTGAGTGAGAGCGAATAAAGATTCTCATGATAAGAGGTTACGGTGATTACGGGAAGTTGCCTAAAGTATATGCATGTCTTTCCCCCTCTACTATATCGTATAAGGCTGGGCCCACGTAGGTACATTCTAGAATATTGTCAGTTTCTATTAAGACGTCGTAAAGAGCAATACGTGTACTTTAAAATGTGTGACCTAACGAACGAAGAAAAGGTGTATCTCATCGAGTGCTTTTATTCTAGAGGTAAAAACTATACTGTAGCGTATAGAGGTTTTCGCACTAAGTTTGGAAGTAAAATAGTAGCCAGTCAAAATACTATTAAAAGGTAAAAATAAAAAAAATTATATTCGACTTTATCGTATGACCGCATTTATTAATGAAGTTTTCAAATTTTTTTTACTTCTTTCTCAGAGTAATTGATAACTTCATCAATTATAACAGTCTGTCAAGTATGAGCGTGGTCGTGTTAATTTATGAAAAAATTTATTTGATGAAACTTTCATATTTATATATACATTGTACACATTACAAAAAATGATGCAATTCGGTCAATAATGTGTCCAGTCACCACTAGCGTCGATAATTGCCTGGCATCTCCGAGGCATGCTTTCTACTAATTTGACGGCGTATTCTAGTGGCAAGGATCTCAAGATCCGACGAATTTCGTAAGACAACTGTTTCAAAGTGTATGTGCGTCTTCCACGAAGCTTCTGTTTAATATATGCCCACACATTTTCAATAGGGTTTGCATCGGGCGACTGCGACGGCCAATCCAATGTAACGATGCCAGATTGAGTCTTCCAATGAGTACAGAGCTTGCTGCAGTGTTTAGGATCGTTGTCCTCCTGCAGAATCCAATCTTTATTTTTTGTGATGAACCATCGTTTGGCAGATGGCAGTAAAGCCTTTTTGTAGATTTTTATCATTTTCTCGGCATTTAGGTTGTCAGTAAAGAGGTGCAAAGTGCCAAATCCCTGCTTTGAGAAGCAGCCCCGAAGATGCACCTTCATTTCATGTTTTACGGTCCGCTGAACAAGCCTATTGGTGGAAGTTGACCAGGCTCGCGTGAGGACAGAACGTGCTTATATAGAACATTCATCAGTAAAAATGACATTTACAAAATCTCTATCAATATTCTCATGCGCCCAAGCGAGTCGCTTTGTCACATGTTTTTCAGTCAACAGAGGCTTCTTCATTGTGTTGCGCCATTTCAGATGATGAGTACGAAGATGGGTTCGGATAGTTTCGTAGGATATATCTAAACCTTTCGCCATTAATTTTGCTTGTCCTTGCCGCAGTGTTAAAGCAGGATTCCGCGAAAACAGATTCACTATTCTTTTTTCATCTTTTTTGTTCACTTTTCCTATCGAGCCACGTTCTGGTAAATCATCGACATTTTTGGCCACTTTATATCGCTGTATCCACTTCTGTACAAATGCCTTCGACTTTCTCATATATTTAGCAGCCGCTGATTGCGACATTTTGGGACCTTCCGGGTGGATGCAAAGGAACATAGCCTCGTAGCGCGACGCGTACTTAGCACTTATGGCGTTTAACGTGATTCTCTTTTAAAAGATTAACAACAACTGAATCTTTGTTGATAATGCATTAAGGACAAAGCTCCTCTTTATTGGCTCGCGAAGGAATTAAAGCAAAATCTTTGATTACTTGTCGGTGGAGTCGACCACGCTCTTACTTGACAGACTGTACTTGACAGACTGTATCTTTATCTGGTGGAATCCTGACGCTAAGTCGAGCACTGTATAGTATTTGGCTGATCCTACTTGATCGAATATCTCTTTTATATTTGGAAGTGGTTACGAATCGCCTATCGTTTTTTTATTTAAGGCCCGGAAGTCTAATACCATGTGCCATCTAGGGCGGCCTTTTAAGTCTGTTTTCTTGTGCGCGACCCAGATCGGGACGTAGTGGGATGAGTTGGAGTTCCTTATGACTCCTACCTTCAACAGATCTTTTAAGTGCCGATTTATTTCGTCTTTAATGTAGTGTGGAAACCGGTATTGGTTTGTGTGCACCGGAATGCCGTCAGTTGTGGGGATTTCGCGTGTAATAAGGTCTGTTTCCGGGAGTTTATTGCCGGGTAGGTAAAACACATCTCTGTTGTTTCTTACTAGGTCGACTACGTATGTCTTCTTGTGGTCGTCTAGGTGATTAGTATGCAAATATGTTTCCATTAACCTCCGGGTCCTCGAGAGACTCAGGGTCTCCAAAGTCGGCGATCGACTCGAGCGGGTAGTCAAGGTCGGTCGCTATCTCGTTTTCGGAGACCAGGTAACTGTTTTTGCCGCCACATTACTGTAGTGGTCTTCGTTTTCAATCATTTTTAAAACATTGGCTTCGTCGTACGTATCGCCGAGTGTTGTGCTAATTTCAGATGGTTGTGCAACGCCTTCATATACCATCTGGTGGTTAAGGTACTTGAGATGCACTCGGAAGTCACGCAGATAATCACAACCTAGTACACCTTCCCCTGGTAGGTATACGTCGTCCTTTACCACCGAGATTTTCGTTTTACCTCCCACCAATGAGATCTCTACTGTCCCCCAGGTAGGTATTGTATTTTTTCTAATTCCTCTTATAGTGTATTTTTTCGATGTGTCGATTTCCTCTTCGGGCGGTATCAGACTTTATTTTATTAAATTTATTTCTGACCCTGAATTGACTAATAATCGCCTCTCTGTACGGGTAGGAGGATTAAGAAATTTTAGAAATGGTTAACCAGTTTTTACGTCGCTTGAGATGTTAAGTATATTTTTTATCAAATGAAGCCGATCTTTGTCGTCCCAGATAACCTTAACGTTTTTATTATTTATCATCATTAGGTTATTTTCAAAGTCTAATTTCACTTGAGTAGTTTTAAAAAAATTCGCTCCCAATACTCCATCGAAAGGGATAAAAAAGTTATTGCCTGCCACAATGAATTCGATTATAGTTTGCCCAAATTTGATCTTCGCTTTACCCAGACCTTCCTCTGTTTTGCCTCATAGGCCTTGGAGTGTATATCCGTCCTGATCTCTGAGGTATTTATGGTCTGGTAAAACATGTGCTTTTAGCACGCTTACCTCCGATCCTGTGTCGATAATAAGAGTGTTGGGGAATTTGTTTTGCAGGAGGTTAAGACTTACGAACGGGATAGTTCTGCAGGTTCCTATGGCATTAATTCCCCTCAGAGATCCTCCAGTTCTATTGATAGTGATGAGCGCTCTTGGGGTCGTGGGGTCTCTCCGGAGGCGCTCTGTTGGAGGAGACTCCTCTCGTTTTTTTGTTGGTTATATTTCTTCTTCCTACATTCTGTAGCCACATGTCCCTTTATCTGACAGTAGTGGCAAATTGGTACATAGGACGCATTGGAGGATTTTTGTTGATGGCAGACAGCCGCCATATGGCCGGGCATATCGCAATCATAACACCGCAACTCTGCTCTAGGCGTATTGTTGGTGCTTCTAAAACAATTTAGCGTTAAGTGACCGGGTTTATTGCATAACTGACAGACATAGACGATGCGGTTGTTTTTGTTACACTGCGCCGCTTCATGTCCTCTCTGTGCACATAATTGTCATTCTACGTTACTTCGGTAGAAGTAGGCAGTATGGCCTGCCTTTCTGCAAATTCGGCACGTTCTTGCTTTGAGGAAACAGGTTTCCTCCGAATGGCCTGGTTTGTAACAAAAACGGCATATTGCCATCTTGTTTGTGCGCACTACGAATCGAGTATTTTCCGGTCTTTTCAGCTCTGGTTTTTCAACTTCTTTGCTTGTGTAAAAAAAATCCTTTTTGTGAGATCACTGCTTATCGCGAAGAGCAGCCCTAGAGGTGAGTTGCCTTTCGGCCAGTATCGCGTTTTTCACGATATCCGAGATATTATTTGTCGCGTTCATTCTGTTTTTCATTTCGGGTTTCAGACCTTGCTTAAAGCATTCTACTATGTGTGCCTCGGTCTGTGTCCTGAATCCTGAATCGAGGGCGCCAGTTGCTATTCTATGAGCTTCATTAATCTGTGTGCCTCCCGGTCCCTCATGCGGTTTGCAAAGGCGATGCCATTTTTGTTATCCCGCTGATATTCATTTCCGAGTTTTTCCAAAAGTTTTTGCTCCGTTTTGGTGCTGGCGTATATGTCTTTTAAAAAGTCTTTCGAAGATTCGATCGTTGAGAATGAAGATTCAAGAATTGCGGCGCGAGCTTCTCCCTGTATTTTACTTCAGATCAGCCTGACCAAGTTCGATTCATCGTAAGGCCCTAGTATTTATCTGGCTTCGTTGCATTCCTTTAAGAATTCGCTCAATGGGATATTTTTTCCATTAAATTCAGGGACTACGCTGAGGGTGTCCTTTAGCGATATCAGGAAGATTGGTTTTTGATGTTCGTCTTTCGTTCTTCCCCTACTAGGTCCTGGTAAATTTTCCCTCAATTCGGTCATTTTTTATTCTATTTTTGCTTCAACGTTTAGGTTTCTCGAGTGGTCTGGAGTTAGTGTTCCTGAGAGAGATACGTCACGGCTTGCATCCAATTTATCGCCTGAAGGGAAACATGACACGAGTGGGTTGCTACAAAAAAGATCTATAGAGCCGACCTTATTTTGTTTACTCCTTGCGACCTGCTGTCTTGTTTGCCTCTTATCACTCATCGGTCGCCCGGGTACTTCGTAGGCTATGCAATTCTTCTTTTTTTTTTTTTGACGTAAAGAAACAAGCGAATTTTCATTAATAAGGAAAGTTTGTCAAAGGAAAAACTAATACAAAAGATCAGAGGGAAAAATAATAACTAGTTTGTTTGAAGTGAGTGATTTTTTTTTTTATTCTGATAAAAATTTACTTAGTACAAAACGCCGTTTTAGGTCTACATTATTAATATTCTTTTATTTCCTGTTCCTCTGAGTTCGCTTTCCTTTTTTCCGGAATTTTGTAGTTCTGCGTCACCGCGTGGATGCAAGTGGTGCAAAGGGCCGAGAATTCGCCGGGCTGACAGCGCAAAAATTCATTCTTCTCGTCCAAGGTCAGGGCGGCTTTAGAGATTCGGTTTGTTTGGCGTTGAATGCCTTTAACCTCTGGATGTGTTCCGCACGCTTCTCCTTATAAAACTTTCCTGGAATCCAAGGCTGCTGACGGGCTTTCTTGAGCGCTCGGAAGTAGCGTTTCCGCTGTTGCGAATTGGCGTTCTTCTTCAGGGGAGGGAGTTAATTTCGCTGGGCCTCTACGTAACCTGATGTAAAATATCCTCGATTTTCCGGGGGCTCTTGGTTCAATTTTCCATGATTCGGTGAGATCATGTACAGTAATATATATGTGTTGTTGATTATTTGTTCACTATACTGTGCGTAATTTCCTTTTCTCTACGCAAGGGGCAAAAATCGCTATAAGTTTTTAATTAGTTCATTATTTGTCTTATTTGTTTCTAATTTATTTATATTTCCATACATTATTTCTTGTTTACCTAATTATTTAATTTATTTATTCAGTTTATTTATTTAGTTTATTTCTTGCTCATTCATTTATGTATTCAGTTATTCGTCTTATCATTCGTTAGTTTGATTTTAAAAATATTCTATTTTATTTTGTGTTTGTTTATTCACTAGATTGCTCACTTTATTACTTTTTCTTTATTTGCTTAACTATTCATTTCTAAATATTGTAACAGGTATATTGGAATAACACGTGCGAGATTCTCCCTCGTACGTACGCACTGCTGTCTGCCCCGATTTTAAGCTTGACAAGCCGCTTGAAGTCCACCGATGTGGCCTCGAGTGTCGACGGACGTTAGCCGTCGGTACAATGACACTCTCGTGCAGTGCCAGTCCGTTGATAACGCAAGATCCTTCTCAGATCCTGCTTTACTTACGTGTGCGGGGCCTTGCCTAAGGCCCCACTTCCGGTGCTGCTTTCACCGGACTTGGCTGCTCAGTATGTGTGCCAAAAGTCGGTTGGCACACCCGCGGAGGCGGCGATATTCTAAACAGGGAAGCTAGATAGGGAGACGATGAATAACGCGCACCCGTTACGCACTACTAACTTATTTATTGCTAAATAACTACAAAAATATACAAAAAGTCAATTATTTATCGCGTAGAGGCTTAATTCTGAAAATCGCAATTAGTATTGCTCGACGCGCAATGTTAATATATTGGATGCGCACTGTGCATGCGCAACGTACAATGCACATGCGGCTACACGCACGTGTAGTCTATGCCTGCGCGAGGGGGAAAGTGGTTCACTTTCTCGCCTCGCGTAGTCTATGATTGAGCGAGTGAGAGCGGTTTTCTCACTCGCCTGTATAATGTATCATTGTGCGAGTGAGATCGATTCTCTCACTCGCCACTCGCGCGAACAATAAAATATAATAATAATTTATTATCGTGGCCTCACGAGCGCAATAATTCTGCAAACTACTAGATATAAGTAGCCATTTACTCGCTATAACTTGGAGGATCGTTCTCTCGAATACGCTCGGACAGGTTCCACTCGGAAAATTGCTGTAACGGCGAAACAATCTCCATCTCCTTGACAGCGTCTCTCTTGCTTGATCGTTGGGAAGAGAAAAAGGCTCCCTTCTTCCTCGTCTTGCATCGCGCCACTCCTCTTTTCCCGCGTCGTGCCATCAATTGCTTGATCGATGGCGCCGCGAGTCGGTACGCCGCGTATTCTCGCGCTTTTTGCCGCGTCTCGCCATCGATCGCTTGATGGATGGCGCCGTGTGTAGTGACGCCGCGAACTCTATCTCGCACTGCATGGCAGGTGGCCTAGCCTCGATTAGCCACCTGTCACAATATTCATTATTTACTTAAAATATTACGTTAATTACTCACTTTCTTTTTTTTTATCTGTTTTTTTTTATTTATTTGTTTGTATCGTTTTTTTATTTTAATTAAAGGTTTTCTCTTTCCCTTTTTTTTATTTTTTTATTTAATTATTTGTTTAGTTATTTTATTTATTTATTATGTAGTTTATTTACTTTGAATATTTTTATTTATTTACTCTTTATCTATTTATGTCAATTTATTTCTTTGCATCGTTATAATTTCTTTGTCTTTCGATTTTATTTATAAACTTGAGTTATCATTTTATTTATTTATTGATTTATGTTATTAATTCGTTTTTATTTATTTTCATTTATTAATTTTTTGTTTATGCATTATCCGTCTTAATTTGTATATTTATCTTTTTTTAATTATTCCACTTTTATATTTATAGTTTCTTTTATTATTCTCTTATTCAACATAAAATTCATCTTTTCTTCAAAACTTTTATTTTCCTTTGTTTAATTGTTTATTTGCTTTTTTAGTTATTCATTTTTCTTTATTTATTTATTTATTTATGTTTTTTAATATTTAGGATTTATTTATTAGTTCGATCACTCATTTTTTTATTATATCATTTATCTCTTTTTATTGTATTTCGTTTTGATTGTATCCTGTATTGTTTTGGAAAGCATTTTATTACTTTTTTATTTATTACTTATTTTAATTTATTTATTTCCATTAATTATTTTTATTTACTATTTATTTTAATCTCTTTACTTATCGTCTTCATTTTGGTCGTTATATAATTATTTTCTTTTCATTTTACTTCTGCATTATTTCATTGGTGACAGGTGGCCCGTTGAGGTTAGGCCACCTGCCATGCAGTGCGAGATAGAGTTTGCGGCGTGACGACACATGCTGCCGTCGATCGCTTGATCGATGGCGCGATGCGGGAGAAGACGCGGGAATTCGCGGCGTGCCGACACGCGGTGCCATCTATCAAGCAATCGATGGCGCGACGCGGAAAAAGAGGAGAAGCGCGATGCTAGAGGGGGAAGAAAAGAGCCTTCTTCTCTTCCGAACCGCCAAGTAGCAAGGACGTGCTGTCAAGGAAAAGAAAATTACCGCCGCTGCAACCAAGTCACGAAGTTTCCCGAGCGAGATTTCGAGCATTCCAGCAAGAGAATAAATCGGCAAATTGAAGCGAGTAAGTGGCTACTTGTGAATATTATTTATCCGCGATATACGATTATACGCGTGCGGTCGCAATAATATACATTTTGTTGTTCGTGCGACCGGTGAGTAAGAGATTTGCTCTCACTCACACAATCATAGTCGATATGTGTGTGTGTCAGCGTGTGCGAGACTACACGCGCGTAGTCCCACGGTTGGCCGCGAGAGGCCGCGTCCAACCGTACGCCGGCCCGCCAAAAGTAAAGGCCAGCGCACATGCTTAAAATCAGCCCGCAAGCATGAGCGCAGGTTCACACGCCTTGCTGCGTAAATACAGCAAGGCAAGTGCACAGCGCGCATGCCCAGTGTGCGCCTAGTGTATTAGTATTGCTCGCCAAGCAATATTAATTGCGATCCTCGGCGAGAGGCCTCTACGCGATAAATAATTTACTTTTATCCGATTTTTGTGCAGTTTCGTTAGAATAAAGTTATTAGCGCATAGCGGATGCGCATTTATTTACCTTTCCCTATCTAGCGTCCCTGTCCTGAATACTGCCGCCTTCGCGGGCGTTCCAACCTACAGTTGGCACGCAAACTGTGCACTTGAGCCCGGTGGAAACAGCACCGGTAGCGAGATCTTAGGGAAGGTCCCCTTCTAACACAAAAGGAAAGTAGGATCCGAGGAGGATCCTACGTTGTACACTGGACGGCACTACATGAAAGTGCCATTGTACGACGGCTAACGTCCGTTGGCACTTGAAGCCGCATCGAGGGACTTACAAGGGAACCACCCTAACCCGACCCCACCGATTATAATGATTTTTGGATATGTTGTAATACTCAAAAAAATATTTGACATGTGTTTTTTTTTTATCGGCTGACATCCACTTTTAGAGGGTGAAATTCACCCCTAAAAACCACCTCGAAAAATAGTTTTTTAAATATATCTCTGCATCTAATGAATATTTTTAAATAAAATCAACGCCAAAATATTTCTTATAAGTAGGCGCTTCTACTGATATAACTTTAACACCAAGGGGTTGCAACCCCATTTTATTTAGGGGTCAAAGCTCTATTTATTTTGCTATTTTGCGATTCAACATCTGTTAAATAAGGTCGAGTGGGTTAAAAACTGCATTTGTAATGAGAAAATAAGAAATTAAAATTGACATATTTAGGGGTTTTTTAAGAAAAAATTTTTTGGGGTTGTGTTACCCCTTAAAACCACCTCTACTAAATCACAAGCAGGCTAACCTACCTAACTTTGGCGACAGTGTGTCTATTAATTATTTGTTCTGTTATATGTACCATATGACAAGCGAAATATATTAGATAACCAAGCTACCCCTAACCTCTAACCCTTAATCTCAAAAACCCATAAAACCACCCCTATGAAACCACGAGCAGGTAAACCCACATAACCCTTGCCACAGCATGTTTATCAATCGAGCTATGTCCGCAGAAGTCCGACCCTTGACCCCTAACCCGCCCAACCCCAAAAAACCTCCCCTACTAAACCACAAGCAGGCTAACCCAACTAATCCCTGCCACAGCATGTTTATTAATTATTTTTTCTGATATTAAATATATCCCATATAACAAGCAAACTATATTAGCTAACCAAGCTACTCCTAACCCCTAACCGTTTAAAATCCAAAAAACTATCCCTATCAAACCACAAGCAAGCTAATCTATCTTAACCTGGCCCAGCGTGTTTTTCGATGATTTTTTTTTTTTTTAAATAAATATATACTGCATAATCATCAATTTATGACAGCAAACCATTGTACCCTTAACCCAATAAATCCCTAAAGAACACCTTTACCAACTCACAAGCAGGCTACTACCCTCAATTCTGATCACAGCGGCGTTTATCGCTCATTTCTTCTTGAAATAATTATCAAATCGAAACCTGGGATGAAAAAAGTCACGTCTTAAAATAAGTATCTAATGTAATACGTTGTCTTATTATTTCCAAATGAACTTTATTAAAAGTTATTCTTATAAAAGACTATATTTTTGACTCATATGTAAATTAAAATGTATTATTTGACATAGTTTTCACAGTAATGATAATCTTCGAAAAAGTGCTTAAAACATAATGGCTTTTTACACCAACCACATCGTATTATTGCAACATTCTTACATCCTTCTACTTCGCAGTTGACATTACAAGATTCTCCAAAACTAAAATCAACAGGATTATAAGTTTTATTTGGTTTTTGAGTAATATAGCCGCTTTTATACCAGAAATATTTAAAAATATCCGTATATCTCGGTGAAAAAAACCGGTTATGTACCAGCGATTGTAATATTATAATGTTGTTTCTTACATGTAAATTCACGTCATAGTCCATCAGCATTACTTGATCTGAAAATTGCCTCACGAAATTTTTCCAAACCCTAAAACCATATACATTAAGAGGTTTGATTTTCCCTGTCGTTCTTGTGAGAATTTTTTTAATGTTAACAATTTTATTCGTTGGCATCGTTTCCTCTATAACTCTATCACAATGTTCACTCCAAGAATCAAGTAAAAGAATAGATTGAGGACCAACATTTGGATAAAATACTTCTTTCAACCAAATTTTGAAGTGCTCTGAAATAAATAAAATGTTGCTATAGAATACTTCTTTATATTATTGCATTATTATACATAAAAATAATCTCACCTGTAGTTAATTTTCCATATTTTGATGCTTCCACATGCACATTATTTTATTTTATCAAAGTTGATTGTACTATAGGACCGAATTCACCAGTTTTTTTCTTTTAATACTAAAAAAAGTGGTGATAGAAGTTTCCCTGTAGCTGATATAGTGGGTTGAATTGTGTAACTGTGCGTTGTCGATGAAACTGACTGTACCAAACATTGCACTTGTTTTTTTCCTTTTATCGCTTATGTCTTTCCTGAATGCATTACTAATTGGAAACCATTCCGATCTAAATTATAAATATTTGCTATTCCGATTCTTGGTATACACGATTTCATGTCAGCAACAAAAGCTTCAGCACTAGCTTGAAGCTCTGAAGCACCTTCTAATGTTTTTTTAGTAATAAATTTATTAATTTTTCTGGGCACAACTCTATGGGCTTTTTTAAACTTTAATACCCTATTCGCAGAAGCCTTGAATCTTACATCTTCTAAGCCAAGTTCTTTTTGTGCTTGTAACGCTCATTTACGTATATTCTTGTCATGAACTATCGAACCAGCTTCAATAGCCGCTTAGAAATTGTCTTATGTATACTGGCAGATTCGGGCAATTTTTTCTCGATAAGTACCACCTTTATTTATTGTTTAGGCCCAACGTTTAAGTTGACTTATTGATGAAACTTTTTTAAATCTATTACTTACATTTTCTAATTTTAAATTTTTTCCCTTTTTTCCGCTTCTCCAATATTCTACGGCATTATTTTGATATTCAAATAATACTTCTTCAAGATCATTTGTACAATGATTTGTTGGTGCAAATTCTGGATCAGAAAAGTGATGTCGTATTTCATCTTCGACTATTTGAGCATCACTATCTTTATATTCTTCATGTAAATACAACGTTTCTTCAATAATCATGTCCACATCATTAAACTCGTGTGCTGCATCTATTAATATTTGTTTTAACTTCTCTGATAATTCAATTTCTTCGAAATTAATCTCACTGCTTGATATTTGTAAGTTTTGAAAATATGCGAATAATAAATTCAATATGTTTAAAGCATTAACCTTCATAATTAAATCTAAAATAAAAGCACTAAATAAATATTTTTTTCGCCGTTGTAAAGAAAAAAAAAAAAAAAACCTAGTCTAATACATATTTTGTTTTACAAATCAAAACATGTGATTAAAATTATACGTGAAAAGTGACATAAATACTTACGTAGTTATCAAAAAAGTTTCTTCTTATTTTTATTTATAATATTGTTGTGCTAAGAAAATTTCATATAAAAATATAAGTAAATGTGTTTATACATCCAGCACAATAAATAATTCACTTTAGTTGAACTGTTATTATTTATCAAATGCAAGCCAGATGTTTTCCCCAATGATGTTTACACAAAAAATTATCTTCCTCGAAACATGGATGAGATGTAAATGCAGATAACGTATACTTTGTAAACATTATAACTTTCTTAAAAGAGCAATGATGATAGTAGTAATCTAATCAAACTTTGTTATAAATTATTCTTAAAACGAAAAATAACAGAACAATACATAATATTATTACACTGAATTACAAAAAATATAAAATTAATTAATTGAAATTTTAATATATAACACTCATTCCGTTTTTTAAATGGCAAAGAATTAAAGACTCTTTTTTCAATTTACAATAATAGCAAATAAATTATTTTATATATATATATAAAATTCGAATGTTATTATAGAGTTATTTTATGAAATGAATTAATTCTAAAGGAATCAAGCGGATATAGCATTAATACAGATATAATTCTGAAATAATTTTATTATATCATGCATTAATTCAGAATTAATTCAGAATTAATTTATGCGGCGTGGGTACCCCTAACAATCCTGAAGCAGGCTCAATTTTTTGAATTTCAAACATATTTTTCGAAGTGGCACCATAATTTATTATTTGCTATTATTGTAAATTGAAAGAAGAGTCTTTAATTTCGTGAGGCAATTTTCTGATCAAGTAATGCTGATGGATTATGACTTGAATTTACATGTAAGAAACAACATTATAACATTACAATCGCTGGTACATAACCAGTTTTCTTTACCGAGATATACGGATATTTTTAAATATTTCTGGTATAAAAGCGGCTATATTACTCAAAAACCAGATAAAACTGATAATCCTGTTGATTTTAGTTTTGGAGAATCTTGTAATGTCAACTACGAAGTAGAACGATGTAAGAATGTTGCAATAATACGATGTTGTTGGTGTAAAAAGCCATTATGTTTCAAGCACTTCTTTGAAGATTATCATTACTGTGAAAACTATGTCAAATAATACATTTTAATTTACATATGAGTCAAAAATATAGTCTTTTATAAAAATAACTTTTAATAAAGTTCATTTGGAAATAATAAGACAACGTATTACATTAGATACTTATTTTAAGACGTGACTTTTTTCATCCCAGGTTTCGATTTGACAATTATTTCAAGAAGAAATGAGCGATAAACGCTGCTGTGGTCAGGGTTAAGGGTAGTAGCCTGCTCGTGAGTTGGTAAGGGCGTTCTTTAGGGATTTATTGGGTTAAGGGTACAATGGTTTGCTGTCATAAATTGATTATTATGCAGTATATATTTATTTAAAAAAAAAAAAATCATCGAAAAACACGCTGGACCAGGTTAAGATGGATTAGCTTGCTTGTGGTTTGATAGGGGTAGTTTTTTGGATTTTGAACGGTTAGGGGTTGGGAGTAGCTTGGTAAGCTAATATAGTTCGCTTGTGAGATGGGATATATTCAATAACAGAAAAAATAATTAATAAACATGCTGTGGCAGGGATTAGTTGGGTTAGCCTGCTTGTGGTTTGGTAGGGGAGGTTTTTTGGGGTTGGGCGGGTTAGGGGTCAAGGGTCGGACTTCTGCGGACATAGCTCGATTATGATGTAGGATGTATTTAGTTAATAAAATAATAGATAAACATGCTGTGGCCAGAGTTACGTGGGTTTACCTGCTTGTGGTTTAATAGGAGTAGTTTTTTGGGGTTCTTGAGTTTAGGGGTTAGAGGTTAGGGGTAGCTTGGTTATCTAATATTAGGTTGCTGCACATGAAATGGCCAATTGAGCAATGACATAAAGTTAGCTGCAATTTTAGTGTATTATGTTAGCACAAGGCGATGCAAATGATATGACATATTGAGGTATAAATACTGCTACCTTCGTTTATGGAGTCATTTCCGTTTTGCACTTCATGGTGATCGTAAAAACAAAAAGAGAAAGTAAACATGGAAGTGAATCAAAAACGGCTACTTTTACTATACAAATTCAAATTAAGCACAACGCAACGGAAGCAACGAGGACTATAAACAGCGCATTTGGGCCTGATACAGTTAGCGAACGAACCACTCGGCGGTGGTTTGAAAAATTTTGATCTGGAGATACGAGTATGGACCTTGGAAATGAGCCACGTGGACACCCAGGATTATCGATCGATAACGACGAGCTGCGTGCGTTAGTGGAGTCTAACCTCCGCGAAACCATAAGAGATCTTGCCGAGAAATTAGGCGTTTACAATTCGATAGTTTGCCGCCACTTGCAACAACTTGGAAAAGTGAAGAAGCTTGACAAATGGGTTCCGCATGATCTTACCGAGCAAAACATGACGTGTCGAATGGAGACTTCAAAAGTTCTCTTCTTTCCTGCAACAAAAAGGAACCGTTTTTGCACTGAATTGTGACCTGCGATAAAAACTGGATTTTATAAGATAATCGTCGCCGATCGGCCCAATGGCTGGATGACGATGAAACGCCAAGACACATGCCGGAACCAAACCTTCATCCGAAGAAAATAATAGTAACTGTTTGGTGGTCTGTAGCTGAAGTTATCCACTATTCGTTCCTGCAACCTTGCGAAACCATTAAGGCTGAGAAATACTGTACTCAACTGGATGAAATGCATCAGAAATTGATAGTCCAACGACCTAGGCTCGTCAACAGGGATGGAGTAATACTGCTTCATGATAACGCACGATCTCATGTATCGAGAACAACGTTCAGAAATTAAACGAGTTGTGCTATGAGACTCTTCCTTACCCTCCATATTCACCAGACCTCTCACCAACAGATTACCAGTTCTTTAAACATTTGGATCACTTTTTGACAGGAAAAAGATTTAATAATGAAGCTGCTGTCAAAAATGCCTTCGTGAAGTTTCTTCGAACCAGAAACTTGGACTTCTACAAAACTGGAATAAATGTACTTGTATCTCGTTGAAAAAAGTGTGTTGCATCTATTGGTACCTATTTTGATTAAATAAATTGTCTTTATAAAAAGTTACAGCTGCTTAAAAATTTATTACTAAATCGGCCATTTCATCTGCAGCAACCTAATATATTTCACTTGTCATATGGTACATATGACAGAACAAATAATTAATAGACACACTGTGGCCAGGGTTAGGTGGGTTAGCCTACTTGTGATTTGGTAGAGGTGGTTTTTAGGGGTACACACCCCCAAAAAATTTTTTCTTAAAAAACTCCGAAATACGTCAATTTTAATTTCTTATTTTCTTATTGTAAATGCAGTTTTTAACCCACTCGACTTTATTTAACAGATTTTGAATCGCAAAATAGCAAAAGAAATAGAACTTTGACCCCTATAGAAAAAGGGGTTGCAACCCCTTGGTGTTGAAGTTATATCAGTAGAAGCGCCTACTCATAAGAAATATTTTGGCGTTGATTTTATTCAAAAATATTCATTAGATGCGGAGATACATTCTGTCAAAAAAGTACCGGAAATTGTCGATTTAAATCTGGCCAGGCAATTTAGGCAGGTAAATTTTTTTTTTTCGAGGTTGGTGCAACTGTCCTTAATGACTATGCCAAGTTTGAGTGGAATCTGTCAACGAGCGTGTTTACAGTAGCTGGTTAAGTCAGTCGATGTCAATAGTGCGTGCCGATTTTTTACAATGGGTGATTACGTTGAACAAAGAATTTGTCTAAAATTTTGTGTTGCGAATGAAATTTCGTGTGCCGATGCATTGTTAATGTTGCAAAAGGCTTTTCGTGATAAAGCACTGTCGAAAACCCGTGCGTATGAGTAGTACAAAGCTTTCAAGGAGGGTCGTGAAGTCGTTGAAGACTTGCCTCGTTCCGGACGCCCATCGACGGCTTCGACCGCAGATAACGTCGATAAAATTAAGGAAATGGTGCTTGAAAACCGTCATACCAGCTTAAGAGAGATAGCACATGAACTTGAGATATCCCACGAGTCCACACGTACGATTTTAATTGATATTTTGGGCATGAGAAAGGTGGCCGCAAGACTCGTTCCAAAAGAGCTTAATTTTCTTCAAAAACGCTATTGCGAACAGGTCTCTTCGGACATGCTGGATCGCGCCAATTCCGATCCCGCATTTATGGAATGCATCATAACTGGTGACGAAACGAAAAAACGAAACCGAGAAAACCACGCCAAAGCCGCTCAAAAGTGAAGGTGATGCTCATTGTTTTCTTCTATATCCGTGGCGTGGTGCACTACGAATTCGTTTTAGACGGTCAGACGGTAAACAAAGAGTATTACCTAGGCGTTATGAAACGTTTGCGTGAGCGTATCCGTAAGAAGCGGCCAAATTTGTGGGCGAACAACTCGTGGATTTTGCACGACGATAACACGCCGTCTCACCGAGCTACGATTGTGACCGACTTTCTCGCCAAAAACTCAACGAACACGCTTGAACAACCACCGTATTCGCCGGATTTGGCTCCTTGTGACTTCTTTCTCTTCCCAAAACTTAAATTGCCGTTAAAAGCCGTTTCCCTCTCTGCAGTCCACTGTTTTGACTGTATTTTTGTTTCAGGCGTATAATGGTTTATCCAAGTTTCATCTACAGTAATTAATCGGCGCCAAAACTCGGATTTATTGCGCCTAAACTGCGCCAATAGAGCGTTGGAAATGTTCATTCAAACACGTTTTTGGTCTAACGTGAGCAAACGTGGCATCCAATGTGCAGACAGCTTTGTCATGCCTAAATCTTGATTTAATATGTAGCAAACACGTTCTTTGGACATATTCATAACCTCTGCTATCTCTCTCACTTTAATTCGGCGGTCATCTAGCACCATTTGGTGAACTTTGGCGATGTTATCGTCAGTAGTTGCAGTTTTTGGACGTCGCGAACGTTCATCGTCTCCCAAGCTCTCACGGCCACGTTTGAATTCAGCTGCCCAAAATTTCACTGTGGTAAATGATGGTGCAGAGTCCCCATACACAGAGTTCAACTCATTTTTGATTGAATTTTTGACCTGGAAGAAAAAACCAAAATTTTTTAGTTTTCATATAACAACAGCTAGCGAGTTACGTAGGATTTTTTTGATTTATTGATTTTTCACAAAATGGTGCATGTTTGAAAATAAAGTTAAATTTAAAAAAAAAAAAAACGCTATCAAATCTTTGATAAAAAAAACTAAGCCATATAAAATAAAAAATCCTACGTAGCTCCGTGGAGAAAAATATTTCAAAGCTACTGTTGAAATTTCAAGTCAATCGATAGAGATTTGCTTGAGTTATGTCTTCGGCGAGCTCAAAAGAGTGGTTTACAGAAAAACGCGTTTAAAGTTTTAAGCGCTCGGAGCATACCTGAGTGGCGTTGCCGCAGAATGAAAAATTGGGGCACTCAAACACTTTTGCCGTGTTCCATCATTTGGTATATTATTTTTAAGATCCTAAAGCACCTTTTAGGCGAAAAAAATTTTTTCGAAAAATTGAAAATTTTACTGTGATTTCCCCCCTTAATAACAACGTGTCATTTTATACATTTTCTAAAATTAATCATTTTATAGATTTCAAAAATTAAATTTTATATGAAACGTTTTATACACTTAGTATATGGAATTTGTTTAATATCTTCTATTAGGTGTATTAAAAAGTAATCCATTATTTTGCCAATAGATGGCTTTAGTAGTCTGTATCTCCCGTTGTAAAAGTGCAATCAAGTTACACTAGATGGCGTTGAAAAGATAAGATTTCGTACTAAAAAAGCTTCCGATGCAGTTTTGTGATTGCTTGACTCAGTATTTTTTTAGCACGCGCCAAAGATGGACACCAACAAAGAGAAAATACGCCATATTTTACAGTTTTTCTTCGATAAAGTCAAAAACGCAAGCCAGGCAGCTGAAAATGTGAATAGTATTTATAGTCCTGATACTGTAACAGCCAATCACGCGCACTTTGGTTTTGTCGATTCTGTTCCGGTAATTTTGACGTCAAAGATGCACCACGATCTGGAAGGCCAATTATCGAAAATGTCGATAAAATAATGGAAATCGTCGAGTCTGACCGTCACGTAAGCACTGTTTCTATTGCCTAAGAGCTAAACATTGCACAAAAAACCGTTTGGAATTACTTAAATAAGGCTAGATACAAAAAGAAGTTCGATGTATGGGTGCCACTCAAGTTATCGCAAAGAAACCTCATGGACCAGATTTCCATCTGCGAATTGCTGCTGAATCGCAATAATATCGATCCATTTCTGAAGCGGATGGTTACTGGTAATGAAAAGTGGGTCACTTACGACAATGTCAAGCGACAACGGTTGTGGTCAAATCGCGGTGAGCCGGCGCAAACGGTGGCCAAGCCAGGATTGACAGTCAGGAAGGTTTTGCTGTGTGTTTGGTGGGACTGGCAGGGAATCATCTACTATTAGCTGCTCCCCTACGGCCGAACTCTTAATTCGGGCCTGTACTGTCAACAATTTGACCGTCTGAAAGAAGCAATTGCCCAGAAGCGGCCAGCTTTGGCCAATAGGAGAAGAATTGTGTTCCATCAGGACAACGCCAGGCCGCATACATCGATAGTGACTCGCCAGAAGCTCCAGAAGCTTGGTTGGGAAGTTCTTATGCATCCACCTTATAGTCCGGACCTGGCACTAAAGTGATTACCACCTGTTTCTGTCTACGACGAATGATTTTGCAGGTGAAAAATTTGCCTCAAGAGAAGATTGTGAAAATCGACTGTCCCAGTTTTTTGACAATAGGGACAAAAGTTTCTACGAGAAAGGCATTATGAAATTACCTCCAAAATGGGAACAAGTTATCGAACAAAACGGTGCATATTTGACCTAAATCGTATCATTCTATCTATGCTAAATAAAGCCTTTAATTTAATGCAAAAATAATGGATTTCCTTTTACTACACCTAATATTAAAATTTTTTTTATCAACAGTAAAAATAAAAATACCACATATTTATTCTTTCCTTGTTATTTGTAAATTTTCATAAGGGTTTAATTCACTATATTTTCTTGAATGCTCTAGATTGTAATGTTGCATTTTTAATCGTTGCGATACAAAGTTACTTGCTTTATATGATCAAACTTATATTTATTTATAATGTAAATTTTGTTAAGCAAATTTATATCAAAACTAAGAACTTACTCAATAATTTTTGAAAAATATTTTCATAAAATTTTAAACTTTAATGGCGCAACATTTGCGTACAGGATCTCATGTTTCAGATGATGAAATTCGCCAAGCAGAAGAGAAATTTGCAGAAAGTCTTCATTTGGCACAAATGGGCATGTTTAATTTATTAGAAAATGATGTATGTATTTCAACACTATTATAAAGATAATATATTCAATTATTTATGAATTAAATTTATTTGCAGATTGAACAGGTTGCACAACTATCTACATTCAGCGAAGCTTTATTAGATTATCATCAACAATGTACAGAAATTCTAAAGGTGCTTTGTGAAAAATTAATTGAAAAGTAGGTAACACTTTTTTAATCAGAATTATGAATGTTGAGAAAGTACAAAGTGTTTCTTGAAAAAAGTAACAAACGAATATTAAAAAAATATATTCATTTAATAAAAAAAATAACCTTTATAAAAGTTTGATATTTTATAAAGTTTTATTTAATGCAAATAATAATAATGGCATCCCCGCACCCTATTACGAGTGTGGTCCCAGAAGTACCAGACCTGACGTATAGATGAATGTTGTTGGTTAAAAAAATTTCTTTAATAGGAAGAATGAATCTTATAAAGCTTAAATTTCAATTTTTAAGACGCTAAGTTGTGTGAAATTTGTTTAGCAGCGATCAACAATGAACGCTCTAAGTGAATTTGTAAACATGGAAAAAATTGGTCATCGTTATGTGACACAATACTTCCATTTGAAGGGTCTCAATCCAAGCAATAACAAAGCTAAGCTATATTCTACTCTGGGGAAGTCTGCTCCTTTGTTTACCATAGTAAAATATTGGTTGGCAGAGTTTGAACGAGGCCGTACGAGTTGCTAAGATGAACATCGCAGTGATCGACCGAATGAGTTAATCACGCCTGAAATGGTGAAAAAAATTCACAAAACAGTATTAGATGACGGTCGATTGAAAGTGCGTGAGTAAGCAGATATGATAGGCATTTCAAAAAGCGTTGTAAATAGCATATCGACTGAAAATTTGGAAATTAGATAGCTATGCGCAAAATAAGTACCCTGTTTGCTCACAATGAAACAACACAGAAAAACACAAAAACATGTAATGAAAAACAGCGTCGTGAGGCTGCTTCAATTGAGCGTTTAGCGCTATTTCACAACCGAATTTTTGTCCATTCATAACCGTATATGTAACATGGATTAATTACTTTACACCTGAGATAGAGGAACAGCCAAAACAATGGACTAAGAAGGAAGAATCGGCTCCAAGAAGGCGAAGACAGTTCCTAATGCAGAGAAAGTCATGGCGGCAGTTTTTTGGAATGCGCGTTGGATAATTTTCATTGATTATCTTCGAACCAAAAAAACAATCAATGGCGAGTATTATGCAAACTTATTGCAACGTCTGAATGATACAATCAAGAAAAAACGACTGCATTTGGCTAAAAAGAAAGTGTTGTTTCATTAAGACAATGCACCAGCTTACATATCCGTTATCGCAATGGCCAAAATTGATGAGTCGAAGTTCGAATTGCTTTCTTATGCTTCCTATTTGCCAGATTTAGCTTCTTCGATTTATTTTCTTTTTCCTAACTTAGAAAAATGGCTTGCTAGTTAAATATTTGCCAACAATAAAGAGGTAAAGTCGGCAGTTGATGGCTATTTTGAAGAGTGCGACGGGTCTTACTATAAACAGGTCATTGAAGCTATCAAACATCGTTGGAAAAAGTTTATCGAACCAAAAGGAAACAATGTTGAAAAATAAAGTTTTTTACCAAAAGTTTTTGTTTCCCTTGTTAGGCCGCATACTTCTGGGAGCACCCTCGTAAAGAGAAAGAAGGCAATGACTTTCGAAATTATAATGGCATTTTTATTTTTTTTTTTTACATTTTCGAATTTCTTGAATGAAAATAAAAATCTTATTGTTATCAATTTTTTTTTTTGTAACCGAATGTTTTTTTTTTTTTTTTTAGGGATTATCATTTGAATTTCAAAAGTTACTTATTACAATATTAATCTTTCATGAATGTTATTGTTTTAATTAAAGCCATATTTTTCAAAATATTTGTTTGATACACTTTTTGTGGAACACCCTGAACAAATATTTTCTATATTTAATTATTTAAATTATATAATTTTCTTTTGAAATTATGTATACATATCTAATTATATAATTATTTATTAAATCAAAATGTTGATAATATTGGGTGTATTACTTTGCTTTCGCCGTTTTGCAATAGATGGCTGTAGCGGTAAGTGGTAGTTGAAATAAATAGATCATAGATGTCATACAATAAGCTTAGGTATTTGTAAACATAACGCCATCGAAATATTAGTCGATTTGTGTCTGCATTATAAAGTTATTCTCGATTAAACATGTCAGCTTACGAGCCGAATTCTCGTCATTTGCGGGAGGTTTTAATTTTCTGCTTTAATATAAAGAAATCTGCGACTGAGGCTCATTGAATGCTCTCAAATACCTATGGTGAGGCCGCTAATAGTAAAAGAACGTGCCGAGAGTGGTTTCAACGCTTCAAGAACGGCGATTTTAACGTCGAAGACCAGCATGGCGGTGGAAGGAAGAAGGTTTTCGAAGATGCAGAATTGGAGGCATTACTTGATCAAGACTCGTGTCAAACGCAACAAGAATTGGCAGGATCATTGGGAGTGACGCAACAAGCCATTTCAAAACGCCTGAGAGTCATGGGAATGATTTAGAAACAAGGAAATTAGGTGCCGTACGAGTTGAAGCCGAGAGATGTTGAACGGCGTTTGTGTGTTTGTGAACAGCTGCTTGCAAGGCAAACACGGAAGGGATTTCGGCATCGCATTGTGAATGGGGACGAAAAATGGGTTCACTACGATAATCCCAAGCACAGAAAATCATGGGTATATCCCGGCCATGCTTTCACGTCGACGGCCAAACCGAATATTCACGGTTCCAAGGTCATGCTCAGTATTTGGTGGGACGAGTTTGGCGTAGTGTATTATGAGTTGTTAAAACCAACTGAAACAATCATAGGTGATCGTTATCGAACGCAATTAATGCGTTTGAGCCAAGCATTGAAATACAAATGGCCGTAATACAACGAGAGACATGATAAAGTGATTTTACAGCATGACAATGCTCGACCCCATGTTGCGAAAGTGGTTAAGACATACTTGGAAACTTTGAAATGGGAAGTCCTACCCCACCCGCCGTATTCTCCAGACGTTGCTCCCTCGGACTATTACTTGTTTCGATCAATGGCACACGGCCTGGCTGACCAGCACTTCCGGTCTTATGAAGAAGTAAAAAATTGGATCAATTCGTGGATCGATTCAAAAGATGACCAGTTTTTTTAACGCAGGATTCGTATGCTGCGCGAAAGATCGGAGAAAGTAGTGGCCAGCGATGGACAATACTTTGAATCATAAATGTATAACCAGTTTTTTACAATAAAGCCTCGAATTTCGGAAAAAAACGGCGGAAGCAAAGTTGTACACCCAATATAAAAATTTCTGTTTAAATTCTCATTTGACAAATTTGGCTTTGACGCGTCGGAGCTATGTGAAATGCTATTTCCATTAGAATAATATTTTAGCATCTGTTTAGCTTCAAATTACATCAAACAATTTTCGAAAGTGGATGTTTCCTGCTTTAGTCAATTTTGTTTTCAGAATTAGTCATTAAAAATGTTATTATAGTAGCCAATAAAAGTGGCTTTTGACATCGGCTCTTTTGAATAGCCGCAGCTATTTGAATGTTTTTATTTTGAGCCTGGTCTTTTGTCCAATAGCTCGGAATTGTTTTATCTTCGTGTCACTTGATTCTTTCTTTTTTGAGTGGTAATGTGCAAAAGATATGTTTAAAAACAACGTGATTCGATCACTTCTACTTCACGAACCTGAAGCTGAAAAGTGATTCGGAAAAGGTGCTTGACAGTTCACAGTCTACGAAACTGGAGTTGGCAAACGCTCGGATAATAGTGAGAAGAAGGATAATTATAAAGAAAAATATTCAAATCTCGAAATAAATAGTTTTTTTATCCTGAAATGTTTACCTAAGATTGGTAAGAGAGAACACGTGTAGATAGTGCTAGCGCCTTTGAAATATAGAATTTTTTATATTGGTTTGATTGAAAATGTTGATTCACTGGATGAAATGCTTCGATTCTGGAGTTCTACCTAATGTACTAATTATTATTCGAAGTTGATGTAATATTGCGATTATACTTGAGTTGAAAATATTCGTTGACTGTCTTTTTCATCTACGGCGATGAAGCTTATCATCTGGCCCTTGTCGATAAACTTTTTCCCTCTAACGGAACAAGGAGGAAAAGGAAGGAAGTGAGAAAAAAACAAACCAAAGAATAAAAAAAAGCAAATGAGAGAAAAAGAAAGAAGAGAGAAAGAGGAATGTTTGATAATGTATGAGGGAGAAAGGAAAAAGAAAGGCCCTCCCACTGCACACTTATCTTCATGCTCTGCTTGATACGTAAATGAGCTCCGAAAGGGCCTTGACGCATTTTAGTTAGCCAATTTTATTCAACATGGGTGGCTTGATTTTTTTATCAAGCAGGAATGTAATCTTCTGATAGTCATTAGCCTTTAAACGGAAAACGCATATGTGTACATGCGTCAAAATATTAATTTTTGATAAAACTAATTTTTTTCTTTTAAATTGCTTAAAAATTCAATTATAAGGGTTGTTGAAGTCTCCAATTATGATTCTGCAATGAAAATATTTAAATTCATAATGGCAGATACAAGATGGCTACGCTTCTTATAGTAGATTTCAGTCTGTTCATCGTTTCGCTTAAAAATTCATCTGTATGAGTTTCTGAAATTAAATCATGATTCTACAATCAAAATAATAAAATTCAAAATGGAGGATTTGATATGGCGGCTCTTTCTGATTGACACCAATTTCTTTCATTCAAATCGTTCAAAAATTCATCTGTAGCAGTTACCGAAGTCAAATCATAGTTCTGCAATCAAAATAATAAAACTCATAATGGCGGATTCAATGTAACTACGCTTTTCAATTGATTTCCATTTTTTATTCTTTTTGCTTCAAAATTATGCATATGAGTTTTAGATATCGATGATAACCTTTCTGCTATCAGTATGATAATATTCAAAATAGCGAACTCAATATGGCTGCTCTTTCTCATTGACTCAAATTTTTTCAATCAAATCGCTTCAAAATTTTTTTGTAGGTGTTTTTGGAGTCACTGAGCAATGACTCTACAATCAAAATGGTAAAATTCGAAATGGCGGATATATTATTGCTACACTTTTTGAATTGTGAACCTTTACCGTATATTTGCATAGCTTTTAGCACTTCTGTACTCTTTTTATCGCAAAAAATAATTTAGAAGGATACTAACCATTAATATTCTGAGTGAACATTTCAACATCAGTGAATCTCCTTGCTCTCAGTTTTACCCAGAATCAATGGCGTGAACATGGCGAGCTTCTGATTCCATGTGTTCGAGTGTGTGCGCGTCTGCGTGTGCGTATGCGTGTGTGTGCGTGTGCGTGAGCGTATGCATGCGTGCGTGCGCGTGCCTGTGTGTGTGTGTGGGTAGGTGGGTGTGGATGGGGGTGTGTGTGTGTCTGTATGTGTGTGCATGTACGCTTGTGTATATGTATGTACGTGTGTATATGAATAGATGCGATGCGAGTGAGTAGATTTTATTTTTATTTTTTATGCACTTTTAGTAAATTAATTACATTTTACAAATGCTAGCTAATAAGTTATTTATTGTGAATTACTTTTAGTGCGTCTAATATAAAAACAAGAATTAATATCCAGTGAAACGGAGCATTTACTGCAATGAAATTTTGATTCTTCTCTCTTATTAAATTTCTAAATCTTGTTTCATTAATTTCATTTAGCTTATTTTTCAATTGAAAGATCTCTTCAACTATTTTCATAAGATAATCTTGTATTATTTACGTTATACAATGCATGTGCATTCATAACGACCATATCGAGCAAGTAAAGAAATAACTTTTTGTGCCATTTCATTTACCTCTTCACAGTCTCGGACAATGATAGTTTTTTATCAATCAAGTCTATTCCCTTAATATTTTCATTATAATCGATTTTGCATGATATTTTGGTTTCTCTTTTCCAGTTTTCCAACCTCTTTTTCCCGTCTTCGAATATTCGAATTCGTGCACTGATGTAATTATACTTCCTTTTTGTCTTGCTTTATGGCAAACCAGATCATATTATGTGCAATTATTAATTTGAGATTCTCCTCTTTCAAGTTTCATATTTAAATACAATTATTCTTTTTATTTGTTTTATCGTACGACATAATGCTGTCTTTTTTTCGTGTTCAATTATAGATATAAAGAATGTGACCTTTGTTGAAATAAGGCCTCATCATATGAGCAACAACATCTCCTGAAACACCCAAATCGAACTTCTCAAAGTCAGTATTTGCCCCTGTATAAATTATAAAATTTAAGATCATTCCGGTCTCACAATCAACAAGAACGAATATCCTTATACCGAATCAATCAATTTTCAATGGTAGATATTGTTTGAATGCTAATCGAACATTCCACAAAACAAGACTTTAATCGATGCATAATATTTACCTGGATCTAAAATGGTCACAAACTTTGTATTCAGATAAGCTATAACAGGTTTTAATTTTTTCAATGGGTGGCCAGATGGAATATTATTATCTGCACAATGTAAGAAACGTTAAATCTGACAATAATGATTACGAGTCATTGTTTTTGGAAATATAGGAGTTAACAAAATAGATGAAGTACTCCAGTAGTCTTACAGATTTCGTTTTCTTACATGTCCTGTAAGAAAAGATAGTGCTAGAAATTTTAGAAGTTCTTAAACATACTTTAATTACAAATTCTTTGAATAAATCTCATATAAATACAAATATATTAAATTTTTCTAAAATCATTCTTTTATAAAGCTTATTGTTCCTTCAGATATACGAGGTGTGTCAATAAATAAAGCCAATTTTTAAATTACGCGAGCTACATACATTCGAGTTCCGGTTTTTTTTTTTTTTTATTAATATGTTGGTATACAGGGTGAGCCATTTTAAGTGAGCCACCCAAATTTTATTGTTGGTAAGCCAGATATTGAAAAATCATTGAGACAAAAGTTTTATAGTTTCGAGGGGGACATAAAATAGTACCATTGGTTTAACCTTGAAGAGTAATTTAAAGTTCACATGAAGGTAACCTTAAACTTCTTAAATAAAATCTACTATTTCTTGTTACATATTCTTGTAGGTTATCTCAAAAACTTTTTAAAACACAATAATAAAATATTTTTTCATTGAGTAATTTTTGAATCATGAGGCTTCAAAGCAGTAATTTGCCGTACTGTTTGCTTAAATGCGTTTATCTTACTTTTAGCATTACCCAGAAACAACGATGTGGACGTAGTAAGTTCTGTTTCCTTTGGAATGCTTGTTTACCGTAAGTCCCCTTGCCTCTCACGTTTGGGGTGCTTGTTTACCGTGAGTCTCCTTGCCTCTCACGTTTAGGGTGCTTTTTTACCATGAGTCTCCTTGCGTCTCACTATTATAACAATTATAGTTATTAACTACGAAGCAAATGTTCGAAGTTACCTCCATTAGCTTTAAGGCATAAATATAATTGCCTCTGTAAATGTTGTACTGTTCTTAGTAAAGTTTCTCTTGTAATCGCCGCGCAAGCTCGACGAATACGGTCTTTCATGTTTGCTTTAGTTGTTGGTCATTCTGCAAATACAACATTTTTTAAGTAGCCCCATGAATAAAAATCTGAAGATGTAAGATCTGGTGAGCCAGGAGGCCAGTTAACTGGACCTTCTCGTCCGATCCACCTCTCATTGTAGTTATAATTTAAGAAGTCACGTACTATTCGTGCAAAATGTGGTGCTGCATCATCTTGCTGGAACCACATTTTTTGTCTTGTAGCTAAAGGAACATCTTCTAACAATTCTGGCAACCGATCTCTTAGCAAATCTAAATAGCTATCTCTTATAACATTTCTCTCAAAAAAAAGGACCAATGAAATAACCATTAACTATGCCACACCGTACCATAAGGCTTCGTCGATTTTGATGGTCTACAGGTATGTGCCACTAGGGATTTTGATTTGACCAATAGTGAGGATTGTGCCTATTAAGTTGTCCATCACTACAAAATATAGCCTCATCAGAAAAAAGTACAAATCTAAAAAAATTAGGATCAGTTGCTATCATTCTTAAAGCCCATTGGCAAAATTTAAAACGAATTTGAATATGATGTGACCTTAACTCTTGAACCAAAGTTAAGTGGTAGGCATGATATCTAAGAACATTTAGAATTTTTAAAACCGTTCTTTGTGGTATACCAATTTCTCTTTTAATTTAGCGACTGCTAATATGAGGGTCAAGATGAATAACTGCTAAGATAGTCACAGCGCGAGCATCGTTTTCGTCGTATTCGTGGCGATTGCGTTGGCGAACAAGATGTACATCGCGAGCTCTTTCGGTTACTCTACATATTGTCCTATGATTTGGGTGTCTCCTAATTAGAAAGCGTTCAGCGTACCATCTTGCCGCTGCACGAAAATTGTTATGACATTCCCCTAAAACCGTTATAACACATCGTTCAATAAGTCCCGAGACTAACCCAGAGATGGTGCTAGTAGTACCAAACTAGCCACACTTCCATAGAGTGCGAACCTTTACATAAAACGTGTAAAAATTTCACGTCGATCAGATCACAGACAGCAGAGTTATCGAGGTTAGAGTAAAGTCACTTTGTAATTTGTTTGAAAAATGGAAAAAAGCGAGTTTCGCGTGTTGATAAAACATTGTTTTTTAATGAGTAAAAACACCGTAGAAGCCCAGCAATGGCTTGAAAAACATTACCCGGACTCCTCTCTATCTAAACCAACGATTTGTCGTTGGTATGCTGAGTTTAAACGTGGTCGTACGGACACAAACGATGCGGAACGTTCGGTTAGGCCATTGGAAGCCGTTACACAGAAAAATGTGAGTGAAGTGTTAAAAATTGTAATGAAAAATCGCAAAGTAAAGGTCTGTTAGATTGCAGAAATGATACAGATATCATCTGGAAGCGTATTTACAATCCTTTATAAAAAATTGAGCATGAAAAAGGTTTTTTCCAAGTGGGTGCCGCGATTGCTTTCAGTGAAACAAAAACAGCAACGAGTCGACGATTTAGAGAGCTGTTTATCGCTATTTACTCGCAATAAAAAGGATTTCCTGCGTCGATACATGACTATGGATGAAACATGGATACATCATTTCACTCCGGAGTCGAATCGGCAATCATCTGAGTGGCGCATGGCTGACAAAAGCCGCCCAAAGCGTCCAAAAACGCAGCAGTCTGCTGGCAAAGTCATGGCGTCTGTTTTTTGGGATACTCATGGCGTGATTTTCATTAACTACCTGGAAAAAGGTAAATCGATCAACAGTGATTATCATATTGACTTGTTGGTACGTTTGAAGAAGGAAATCGCAGCAAAAGGACCGCACATGAAGAAGAAAAAAATCCTTTTTCACCAAGACAATGCACCATGCCACAGGTCCATAAAAACAATGGCAAAATTAAACTAATTGGGCTTTGATTTGCTTCCCTTCCCCCCGTATTCGCCAGATTTAGTCCCCAGCGACTACTAGCTCTTTGCTGATCTCAAAAATTTGCTCCAGGGAAAAAAATTTGGCTCGAATGAGGAGGTCGTTGCCGAAACTAAAGCCTATTCTAAAGCAAAGGATAAATCCTTCTATAAACATGGTATAGAAATGTTGAAAAGGCGGTGGAAAGATTGTATCACTCTAAAAGGAGATTATATTGATGAATAAAAATGATTTTTGAAAATTATGTTGTTTTCGTTGTTAGTCTCGGGACTTATTGAACGATGTGTTAATATTAGGTGTAGTAAAAAGAAATCCATTATTTTGGCATTAAATTGAAGGTTTTATTTAGCATAGATAGAATGATACAATTTAGGTCAAATATGCACCGTTTTGTTCGATAACTTGTTGCCATTTTGGAGGTAATTTCATAATGCCTCTCGTAGAAACCCTTGTCCCTATTGTCAAAAAAACTGGGACAGTCGATTTTCACAATCTTCTATTGAGGCGAATTTTTCACCTTTAAAATTATTCGTCATAGACAGAAACAGGTGGTAATCACTTGGTGCCAGGTCCGGACTATAAGGTGTATGCATAAGAACTTACCAACCAAGCTCCTGAAGCTTCTGGCGAGTCACTATCGATGTATGCGGCCTAGCGTTGTCCTGATGGAACACAATTCCTCTCCTATTGGCCAAAGCTGGCCGCTTCTGGGCGATTGCTTCGTTCAGACGGTCTAATTGTTGACAGTACAGGCCCGAATTAAGAGTTCGGTCGTAGAGGAGCAGCTCATAGAAGATGATTTCTTGCCAGTCCCACCAAACACACAGCAAAACCTTCCTGACTGTCAATCCTGGCTTGGCCACCGTTTGCGCTGGCTCACCGCGATTTGACCACGACCGTTGTCGCTTGACATTGTCGTAAGTGACCCACTTTTCATTACCAGTAACCATCCGCTTCAGAAATGGATCGATATTGTTGCGATTTAGCAGCGATTCGCAGATAGAAATTCGTTCGATGAGGTTTCTTTGCGATAACTCGTGTGGCACCCATACATCGAACTTCTTTTTGTATCTAGCCTTATTTAAGTGGTTCCAAACGATTTTTTGTGCAATGTTTAGCTCCTGGGCAATTAAAACAGTGCTTACGTGACGGTCGGACTCAACGATTTCCATTATTTTATCGGCATTTTCGACAATTAGCCTCCCAGAGCCGTGGTGCATCTTTGACGTCAAAATTACCGGAACGGAATCGACGAAACTAAAATTGCGCGTGATTGGCTGTTACAGTATCAAAACCATAAACACTATTCACATTTTTAGCTGCCTGGCTTGAGTTTTTGCCTTTATCGAAGAAAAACTGTAAAATATGGCGTATTTTCTCTTTGTTGGTGTCCATCTTTGACGCGTGCTAAAAAAATACTGAGTCAAGCAATCACGAAACTGTATCGGAAGCTTTTCTAGTACGAAATCTTATCTTTCTAACGCCATCTAGTGTAACCCGATCGCACTTTTACAACGGGAGATACAGACTACTAAAGTCATCTATTAACAAAATGATGGATTACTTTTTACTACACCTAATATAAACAATTTCATAAGGCTGATAGTCAGGCATGTTTACATATGGATATCGATCAAATTTTACAGAAAAAGCTTGTCTTTATTTGATCGCGCACGTTCGTCCAAAAAGTGCTTGACACAATTTGGCCATACGGGAGATGAACGGGATTCGTCGAGCTTGCGCAGCGATTCCAAAAGAAACTTTGCTAAGAACAGTACACCGTTTCCAGAGGCAACTAAATTTATGTCTTGAAGCCAATGGACGCAACTTCGAACATTTGCTTCGTGATTAATAATTATAATTGTTATAATAGTCAGAGGCAAGGGGGCTCACGTTAATTAAGCACTCCAAAGGGAACAGAATTCTACTACGTCCACGTCGTTGTTCCTGGATAGCGTTAAAAGTAGGGTGATTCGTATTTCTGATGCATAACATGCATAACTACAGAGATTTGGGTGAAAAGTTGATTAAACTTTCTAATGATACCTAAGGATCAACTTAACCCATAACATGACATTGTACAAGATATTTTGTACTTTATGTCAAAGTACTGCAAAGTACTGCTTTGGAGCCTCATAATTTGAAAATTACTCAATGAAGAAATATTTTATTATAGTGTTTTGAAAAGCTCTCAAGATTACCTACAAGAATATGTAACAAGAAATAGTAGGTTTTGTTTCAGAATTTTAAGGTAACCTTTATGTGATCTTTAAATTATTTTTTAAGGTCAAACCAATGGTACTATCTTATGTCCCTTTCAAAACTATACAACTTTTGTCTAAAAAAAAATGTATTTTCTGTATCTGGCTTACCAACGGAGAAATTTGGGTGAGTCACTTAAAATGGCTCACCTGTATATGCCTCTAATATATATTGGCAATATCAGTCGTCTCGCATGTTTGTGTTGTTTACAGCAGACGCAAAAAGTAACTGTCTATACACGTATGTGGTGATTTTTCATTATTTAAAAAAATGGAGAAAACGTGACATATCCTTGATCATTCGTAATTATTTGGATGAAAACAACACCAAAATTATGCCATAGCCTCCATATTCACCAAATCTAGCTCCGTGCGACTTTAAATCTCTAAAACTGAAAAGCATCATCAAAGGACAAAAGTTTTCCATGATTGAGACGATAATAACCGAATTGCTGAAGAAACTAAAGGCTATACCAAAAACCGCCTTGAAAAGTGTTTCAAAGATTGGAAAAACTCTGGCACAAGTGTGCTCATGTAATATCAAATGGGTATTATTTTGAAGGGGACAGGGTTTTATAAGGTTTTGAGAGGAAAACAAAATGGTGCACCTTTCAACTTCCAGTTTTGACCGCAAGTTGATTATTTTGATCGAAAGTAGGTTTTCTTAAACGGAAAATCTACTTTTTGACACCGGAAAATGGAAGAGTAGAAAATTTTACGTTCAGATATAACCTTGGCTATTTTAAAAATTTTAAGACGGCGAACTAAGATGATGTTTAAAAGTCTTATTAAATCGATTTTCATCAAATTAAGTTTACGACGGTTTTTGGGGTTGCTAGTCACGAATCTCAAGTCAGATTTGAAAAATTCAAGATAGCGGGTCCAAGATACTGGACGTAATTTGTAGCCAAAATTAATAGAAATTACTACTCTTAGCACTACTCAGGAACAACGGTTTGATCGTGGTAGTTATTTGTTTCCTTTAGGGTGCTTGTTGAAAGTGAGTTTCCTTGCTTCCTACTATCGGGGTTCTTATTGAAAGTGAGTCTCCTTGCCTCTCACAATCAAGGTGCTTTATTCCCATAAATTCTTTGTCTCTCACGTAAATTCCTTTACGATTTAGAAAACAAATGTAATTACAAATAGTTAATCTGTAACTTCGAACAGTCAATTTGCTAAGTAGTACACTTAGCGAATTAGCTGTTTGAAATTTTGTCTATTTTCTTGAAAGCATAGGTCGGTACGTCTTTTGAATGATGTGACTACTCAGAAATATTTTCCGAGATATTGCGACACAAGCATGCCGACTACGTTCCTTTATATTCTTCTTGGTTGCTGGTTTTTTTATATAGACAGTATTTTTCAGCATTTTCCACAGGAAATTATCGGGTGAAGTTAGATCTGGCAAACGAGGGGACCACGCGACTGTACCCAATTTCCCAATTCACCTTTCATTATATCGGTTATTCAAATAATTTCTTACGATATTCGAATAATGTACTAGCGCTTCATCCAGTTGAAGTCACATCCATTCTCCGGTGAATAGATCAACGACTTCCATAATTCCAGTAAATCATCTCAAAGAAACTGCTAAAAGTTTTGTTCGTTAATGTTTTCTTCAGAATAATAAGGATCTATTAAATAGCCATTTACAATGCCACATCAGACTATTAAAGACCAATAATTTTGAAAATCAGTTGAACGAAACCAATATAGATTTTCATCGAATCAGTAGTGACAATTGTGTCTATTTAAAGTTCCGATGCTGTTGCAAGTTGCCTCATCCGAAAAGAGTACGTACCGGTAGGTTTTCATCTTGTTGAATCATTTGCAGAGCCCATTCTCAATAATTTACACAAAGTAAATAATCATTATAATACAACTGTTGTGTAACGTGATGTGATTTATGTTACATGAAATTTTTTCGCCTTTAATATTCTCGCAACTGTTCGCTGAGGTATGCCAATTTCTCTTTCGATTCAACAAGTGCTAATATAAGGATCGAAATAAATTTTTGCAAAAATGGTTATAACACCATTTAATGGTGTTATAATATATAATTATTAACATCACATTCGTGATGTCGTGATCGGCGAACCATTACTTGCTCTCTGGATAAAGCTTTTAATGGTTACACTAGTTAAACGCCTTCTATCAGAATAACATTGAGTATACAATATACAGTTCTCGAAAAATTATTCCCACATTCCTTTAATATTTTGATCATGTCCACGGTTTCGTATAGTGGGTAGGCTGCCATGTTAAAGATAGGTAATTACTTGAGTTCTATAAGTATCGATTTCTCAATAGATGCAAATAAGCGGAGATATCGTTGCTATATTTAAATATTCATGTCTACTTTTTGATTGAAGGATGAAAGCCATGGTCAGAACAACTTAGCGAAAGACCTATGAATTAGTCGTGCACAACTATAAATTTCTAAAAGTCAACAGATTTTCATTAAATTTTGTACACGATGGCTTTTAGAGTCGCTGATCACGAATCTGAGGCCAAATATGGAAAATTAAAGATTGCGAATGAAAGACAACTGATTTAGACCAGATTTAGTTGATATCGAGTTCGATATTAAATTTACTAAATTACAGAATGGCAAATCGACTTGGTTCACCATATTGGATCCGTCATCTTAAATTGTTTTAATCTACCCCTGTATTCGTAATCAGCGGCCCAGCAAATCCTCGAAAACTGAATTTGGTGAAAATCGCTTGAGTAAAACTTTTGTTTGCTTTCTTAGTTTGCCATCTTAGTATTTTTAAAATTGCCAAGGTCATATCTGAACGTAGTATTTTCTGTTTTTCTATTTTTCGATGTCGAAAAGTAAATTTTCCGTTCAAAAAAACCCAGTTTCAATTGAAATAACCTACTTGCGGTCGGTTGAAACCGAAAGTTGAAAGATATGCCTTTTGTATCCCTTTCGAAACCCTATAACTTTTATGTGTAACTTCTTTTGATGCCTGACCATCCAAAGAAATGATCGGAGAGGAGAGGGAGGGAGGGAGGAAGGGAGTGAGGGAGGAAGGGGGGAGGGAGAGAGAGGGAGAGGGAAAGGGAGAGGGGAAGAGAGAGAGATCGTCTCCTGCTACGTCTTTACGAAATAAAGTAGGTTACTTGTAAGTATTCTTTTTCTCATTCTTTTTTTTTTTTTAATTTTTCTTATTTTTCCTCTGAAAGAATTTTTGGCCAAAAAGTCACCGATCGTTCCTTTTCCTGTGACACACGCTTGCTAGGATCTTTTCTAAAGTAGGGCTTAAGGCTGGTTCCATTTTTAGGATAGAGCCTCTTGTATCTGCTCTATCCTAAAACGTGCACTTACTCCTTATAAAATTTTAATAAATTGTAATTCAAACCCAGTATAGCCTGAATCTGATACTTTATCCATTTTATGGAGTTTCGATCAGAACAGATCATGCTCTGTCAAAAATTGAGTAAAGTGATAACTCAACTCAGCTCTGGTATAAGCTGGGCTGTTAAACGCGCGCGCGAATTTTCGTTCCAGCGTTCTGCCAGACAGACATCATCCGCAGCAGGCTTTGCAGCATGTTTGCCGAGAGCAATCTTGTTTTCGTGAACAAACCTGAAGGGCCTGAAGGTCAATAGGAACTACCTCCGCTACCGCAATTAATTGGGGCTCGGAGACCGTGTAGTAAAAGCACACTGTTTGAAAAGCTCCCTTCGTTGCACTCTGGTCGTTAAGTTTCGGTATTTTTCATGCCGCAGCGCGTCAGCCCAGATCTTGGCCCCGTATAACATCACTGATTCGGCGTTGCGCATTATCAGCCATCTTTTCGAGGGCACTGGGCTGCTGGTGTTGGCCATTATTCTGCTAAAAGATGCTGACACCGTTGCCACCTTGTCCGCTGATTTTCTAATTTGTGCCCGTTAAATGAGCCGGCTATCCAATGTTACTCTAAGATATTTATTTTCTGTTTTAGTCTGGACAGTTGCGTCTCCTACTGTAAATTTGTGCGTGAGACGGATCCGTTTTTTCGTCAGTAGCACGATCTTCGTTTTAGCTTCAGCTAATTCGAGCCCGTGGTAACTCATCCAAGAGCGGGCTCGACGTAATATCTGATTTATTCGCATCTGCTCCATGTCACAATTGCGAGGTATTATGACAGTGGCAACGTCATCTGCGTATCCAATCAGACAAGTACTTTCGGGGATTTCTATCCAAAAAATACCGTTATAAAAGGTGTTCCATTTGTCGGGACCTAGCACAGAGCCCTTGGTCATCTCTGCCAAAAGTTGCTTCCTTCTCGGGCTATCCTCTGTGTCGTATTCTAGGAAGCGGTCCTTCAGGTAGCTGCCCACCATACGTAGTAGGTACGTTGGAATTCTGAAGTCCTGCTCTAGTGCATCCAAGGCATCGCTCTACTTCACTGAGTTGAATGCGTTCTTGACATCATGGATAATGGATCGCTCGCTCCTGAAACCATGCTGTTGTTGGGATAGGGCCCCGACGTCCCTCACCGCCGCCTGTAGTCGCGATCTTAGCATACGCTCTAGGAGCTTTCCAGCAGTGTCCAACATGTACAGTGGTCTATATGCAGATGGAGAATTCGCTGGTCCCTTATCCTTGTCAATAAGCACAAGCCTGGCCATCTTTCACTGGAAGTAAAATACCCCAGCCTTTGTACTCCAGAAGTTGTACATCTCGAGCAGGAGCCGTGGATATTCAACTACGGCTTTCAGCACTTGCGATGGGAGTCCTTCAAACCCCGGCGCTTCCTTGTTCTTCACAGCGCCCGAGACGCTTTTAGCTCCCTCTCTGTGAATAGGAGAATTTCTGGGGCTGCAGTTGAGACTGAGTACTCTGGTCTAATCGAGTAAGTAAAAAACAGCGTGTCGGCTATAAGATCCATAAGATACCCGTTCATTGGGGCGCTTTTAGCAAAGGCCCCGACTTAAGAAGTTACGATCTTATAACCTAGTTTCTATGGATCATTGTTCAGATCCTTGCTTATCTCCCTCCAACATTGATGATTACTGGACGCGATGGCCCGCTTCAGCTCATATTTCTTCATCTTATACTCGGCAGTCTTTTCGACTACCATGTGGTTGCGTTGTCGGGCTCATTGAGCGATGCGACGTAGTTTTAGACATTTACGCCTGAGCTCGGCGATCAAGTCCGTCTACCAATCACAGGCCGCCTCCCGCTATGCGATCCTCTTCTAGATACTGCTTCGGAGCAGGCCTGGTGAATGAAACGCATTACTGTGTCCGCTACCAGTACATACGATCAACAAGTTCGATGTCATCGGGAAACCCGTCGAGGATTTGTTGACCACGTTCTAAAGCTAGAGACAGCAGCTTAGCATCCATTTTGTTAATAATATACCTGCTGAGGCTGCGCCTTAGTCCTATGTGGGTTGGATTTTCAACAACAACGCAAAATGTTATGTACTGATAATCGCTGGCTATATAATCTTTGATCGTCCTCCAACCCCGCACCTGCGATACCAGATTTTCGGATGCAAGAGAGATATCAATAATAGTCTGGTGATACCCAGGCTGCCTGAATGTTGATGTACTACCGGTGTTTATGACGTCCATGACAATCTGGCCACCATCTTCCTGGCCCTTTGCCATCTAGAATCGGACTACAGTTCTCTCAACTCGAGCGCTTTAGTGTTTAAGTCTCCAACTATTATCAGCTTACCCTCCATGTCTCGGGCGACATCTTCTATCTAAAAATCAAAGAAGCGTGCAGTCATTAAATACTTCTATTTATAAGGCATAACACCATTACAAATTAAAAAAGGGCTGGATTCCACACTAAAAGACTCTTTTTTATCATATTCAATGGGTAATCAGTGGGTTTCTGAATTTAAAAAGGATCGCATGAGCACTTTCAACGAACCACGTTTAGGACGCCCTGTTAAGGTCACAACTCCTAAAATGATTAGAAAGAATTTATGAAATAGTGATTGAGAACCGTGTATTAAAAGTAAAGGAGATAGCTGCAGCTACTGAGATGTTAACTAAACGTGTAGGCAATATTTTTCATGAACATTTGAGAATAGAGAAGCACGGTGCTAGGTGTGTGCTGCGTTTGCTAACGATGTATCAATTCAAAATTCGGCACTGTACAAACAAAACCCAGGCGAATTTTTGCGTCGTTTTATAACTATAGATAAAACTTAAATTCACCACTATACTATAAAAATTAAACAACGGTCGAAACAATGAATTTGACCAGGTAAACCAACCCCAAAAAAGGCAAAAACAACATTTTTGGCGAATAAGTTATGGCGATTGTTTTTTGAGATGAGAAAAGAAGTATTTTGTTGATAACCTGGAAATAGGTAAAACCATCACTGGTCAATACTATGCAGAGTTATTACAGCCTTTGAAGAACAAAGTATAAAATAAACGTCTTCACTTGAAAATCTTTACTTTGAAAATCTTTTTTCACCATGACAACGCATCTGCCCATTTATCGGGTGTTGCGATGGCTAAAATCAACGAATTGCCGTTCGCATTGTTACCCCAACCACCATATGCACCAGATTTAGCGACTATTATTCCATTTCTAACCTCAAATAAATGGCTTGATGACCGCACGCTTCACTTATTTTTCCATGTTCATATAAGCCATTGAGGCATCTAATTTAATCAGCTATCAAATGTATACTAACAAAGTAATCAACGTGAAAAATTATAGACAAGCTAGTGAGATGTCGGGCTACAGAATAAAAATCAAATACTTGAACTGCTAACGCCATCTCAGGTCAGACCGAAAACTTTTCACTCTACCCTCATAAGTTTGTAAACAAACTCTCATTAGTCCGGCGCACAATGGGCCAAAATAGACAAAATTCTTGTGACAATCATTTTGCATTGAATTTAATAATTTTCTTTTAAAATCTTCAGAACGAAACATAAAACAGCATGATTTATATACTATAATCTATAAACCCCAAACCCATAAGAACCAATCCCGTAAACCAGAAACTCATTAACCACAAATCCATAATCCGCAAACTCATTAAACCCAAACTTATAAACCACAAACCTATAATCCCTAAACCCATAAACCTGTAACCTATAGACCCTAAACCATTAAAATTCAAACCCATAAACCCCAAACGCATAAACCGCAAACCCATTATTCCTACACCCAGAAACCCTATACCAATAAATTTGAAACCTATAAATCTATAAATTTTCGTTTATAATGACTTGAAAATCTCATTTAGGAATGTAACGTCGGTGCATGACCTCCGTTTTCTTTTTCGTGTTTTGTCAGCCAAAAACTTCTTTACGAACACAATAATCTCCTCCACAACCAACTTGACGCACACTCCACTGATGTAGACCATTGGAAAACTCAACCTAAGCTTAAACCAAGAGTCGAATAGCCGCTCTCGTTAAACTCAGTTTTACTACGATGCAATTTTTACAGACAATCGTACACATGTTATGTTAAAATAAAATTCTTCTTTTCTAAGTGAGGAAATAACTAAATCGCTCAGTCGGTCAATACAAATTTCATTGACATTCGACACACAAATTCATGCAAGGTAGTCTTTCTTATAGCGTAATTTAGAACATCGCGCAATCATCTGGAATGTCCTGAATTCTTGCAATACACTCAAAATAATTTTTTTTTATAATTAATTAAATAAATATAATTAATATAAATTAACCGCAATAGGCCAACTGTTATTAGGTCCCTTAGATAATTTTTAATTTCAGCGACAATTCAACGATCCTAATTATTACTATTTTATTAGAATAGAATAATAGTCCGCGACCAGCTACATTATTTTATTTTATAAACAAAACTGTACAAAAAGAAATTGCCTTAAGGCCAGGTTACCCCAATAAACGTAATTTTTTTCAATACATTTTATTCATAGTACGAAACATGTTGAGTAATCAATTTTTTTACATATGAAAGCACATATATAAATTTACTTGAAATAATTTTTTTTTTTTTTTTTTTCAAAATGGCGGTCCTGAAAATGGCTGCTGAAACTCATCTGATTCACAAATGGATGACATCATTTCTTGGAAAAGAATTATCTGAAAGCAAAAAACAAAATGGTTTCATGTTCTGTATCGAATTGGCTATGGCCTCAAGCAGAATGAAATATTTTCAATGAAAAAAAACAAAATGGCGGACTTTTGAATTTTTTTAACATTTTTTTTCACTTTTAATTGTTTATAACTTTTTTAAATGATAATGAATATTTCTGGTTCTGCTTGAGGCCATAGCCAGACATCCAAAGAGTAAAATGCCGTTTGGTTCATATCGATAAGTGCAATAGTTTTGAAATGAGAGTGTCATCCATGCGAAAAAACGTGGTTCGGAGAAAAATCAGTTCAAAGTTTTTATTCGTAAAAAATCGTAAAAAAAATGAATTTTACTCACATATCCATTCCAGCTTCATACACAGCTCCTTCCTGGTCTTCGTAGGCATCATTCTCAAGAATTCTTGCATTTCTTAAAGAAGTTCTATGTTCTTTAGACGCTTCAGTAGCTTCTAGCTCAGCTCGATCAACACGTCTGCTGTTGGCCCTATCAGCAAAGTGCCTTGCTTCCGGGCCGATTCTTACACCCATAACTTCCATTACTTTTAATATGGGTAAAAGCCCTTCATTGAAAATGCAAGCAGCACTGAGAGCAGCAATTTCAAGCGTTTTTTTTCCAACAAACTTATGTTTAGGGGCTATGTTCCAAACACATGAGTTGTAACTTTCGTTATTGTTTTGCGTGTTAGCCCCTAAACATCTCTCGAGCAACTTGTCGTCGGTTAGTTCTTCATAAATTGGCTGTAAAAGATCTTGAATTTCCTGATCGAAAGCTGGAGGATGGTTGTAATTCTGTTTTGTAGCTACTGCCTTTTGATAAGCGCACCATGAATCTGCTCCGGCTGGACAATACTGGTGTTGTGGCTTAGCATCGGTGGAACACTTGTGATACAATGTGGCTAGAATTGCATTCTTCATGTCTGGCACAGAATCGGGATGACTAAGCACAGCTTTTTTAAAATAGCTAGATAAGAGCGACAGTTGCGGTTCAGTAAATTTTAAAGATTTTACGGGTAATCCTCTCTCTTTATTTTTTTCTTGCTCTTCTTTAGCAGCTTTTTTGAAAACCATTTCACTAACAGCCTTCAATGCAATATGAACTTGCATTATGCATTTATAATAGCCATTTATACTGAATGCAGTTGCTGAGATATCCATCACTCCACAAAAATTCAATAAGCCATACAATCCAACTCCTAACAAGCGCATTGCATAAACTATTCTTCTGTTTATTTCATAACCATTTTTTATTTTTGGAGATGAAGGGATTGGTTCACTCTCCTCACAACCACAGATAATTTGTAACTCAAAACCTAATCCTTTTTCGACACTTTTTGCAAATTCCACTTTTTTATTACACTTTACAAACAACTCTCTGTTGCAATGTAGCAAATACAGACCACTGAACGATCACGTAAGTCAGCAACGGATGGATTTTCACTTCAAGTTGAGGATCGGCGTTTTTTAGTTTTTTTGCAGCAGCACTGGTTTGCTCTGTATCATCATTGGAACTATGTTGGTTACCCAAAAAACTCCTTCTTCCTGACCTATGTGGGACACCACTTTTTCTTTTTTTGTCCATGATAAATTTTGAGAGCTCACAAACGAAAAATTTACCGACGCGTGCGAGGACTGAACAGAATAACCATCACCAACGAAAACTTTACTTGTACTGCCGTATATTATATTCGAAGGACGCTCTCTAACTGTAAAGGACAGAATATTTTCGAGAAATATAGTAGGGAACAAAACAATAAAACGATCCGAAGGCACGCAGCAGCTGCCGCTACGGAAGGCGCTCGAGCGGCCGGATTTACCGCAGCGCTCCCCACTCTTTTATATCTGCTTCTCGGTCTTGCTGACCTTCGGGACTAGTTCTATACTATTTCTACGAGTATACTGTAGCAATTTATGAAAAAAAAAAAATTTCGATTTTTTCAAAATTGTTTGGGGTAACCTGGCCTTAACAATTACATTTTGTAATCAAAATTATTATTAATAATAGAAATTTCAATAAAAATTTACAATCATACTAAAGCAAATATTTACTTAATAACTTTTTTTTTAAGGATAATCAAACAAGTACTTCTCCAACAGTCCTAAACGAATAATTAAAAATGATTATTTAAGTTAACAAAATATAAAGTAACAAAATATATAAAAAAATAAAAAAAGAAATTATATAAGATACGCACGGGGAGCGCAGGCGATAAGGCGAGATGTAATGCGCTGAAACGGCTTCTGCGCGCAGCGTACGAAACGAGTGCGAGAGAGAAAGAACGTCTCTTGCACTACGCCTCTGAGAGTGAGAGAGAACGGCCTCCCTCACTCGCGCGCGCCGTTTAACGTACGGGTGCAAGTGAGAAGAATACTCTCCCGCACGGAGTCCGTTGGAGCGAGAGAGAGAGCGCTCTCCCACTCCTACGCGCCGCGTCTACTGCAAGTACGAGAGAGACAACGAGTCTTCCGTACTGCGCCGTAGGAGTAAGAGAGAAAGCGCTCTTTCACTCTTGCGCGCCTAGCCTTACGCGAGTGCGAGAGAGACCGCAACTCTCTCGCACTGATTATACGAGAGTGAGAGAGATAACGCTCTCTCACTCGCACGAACCGCAAAAAGATGAATTTAACAAAGGAGGGAGTACCGGTGGAGGTTACTCCTACGCAAATAAAATTGAACAAAATTTACGCGCGCAAAAATTAAATTTATAACAAACTTACGACGGTGGCTGGCCAGCCGCGCACGCCAAAAATCGAGATCAGGCCGCTCGTAGCGGGACACCGCTGCCGCCGAACGAAATCGTTGGTGCCGTCGCCTTGCTGCTATGCCCCTGTGGTCTGGTGGCGGTGCCCTGTGTGCTGCAGATCGCAGCTACGCACCTGCACTAAAAAACCCGACCGGGACGCGGCAAAAACTGGCGATCACGTCGTGCAAAAAACTCGTCGAGACGCGGGAAGAGGGCACGCGTTCGAACTGTGAAAATGGCGAAAGAGAACTTGCGGAAAAACGCGGGAAGAAGCTAGCTTGCCTAGCCTGAACTCGCCTATCTTTTCTATACGGCACACGACTATTCTATCTATCGGTGTGTACCGTATTTTCCCGCCCGGGGCCGTCACGTTACCGAAATTAAACTCGGCTCGTGGACCGCGGAATCGAGCGAAATATAAACACGCGCGGAAAACGTAGTGTTCTCCGTGACACAAGATAAAACAGCATAAGATACAAAAAAATTTATTATAAGAAAAATATAATAATATATCGATACAATATACAAGTGAAGAAAGTAAAATAAAGAAAAACAAGTAAAATAGTATAGTAAAATAATAAATAATAAATAAAGTGTTAACGTGAAACAATTTGTTGTTGTTGTTAAAGTGGAATAATAAATAAAGTATCAAGAAAATAAAAAGGGATAAATTAAAGATAAATAAGCAAAAGGCAAATAAATAAAGGAAAAAAAGGGAAAAAAGAAGTGACAAACAAGTTAATAAAATACTAAATAAAAAGAGAATAAATAATAAATAAACTAAAAACCCGATTAATAATAAAATAATAATAAAGATAACAAAAAGTGTTAACCGTGCTATATTGATAAAAATAAGTGAATTGTAAAAGAAAGTGTTGAAACAAGTAAAAAGTAAACCACGAGAAATAATAAATAAATTAAATCATAAACGAATTAAAAGTAAGTAAAAAAAAGGCAAAAAAACATAATGACAACCTAATACAATAGGTGAGGAAATGAATGAATAAGTAAAAAGGGCAAAAGCAAGCAAATAAATTATAAAAGATAGATGAAGGAATAAAATTAACAAAAAATATAACTAAATTAAAAGTGAGTAATTAAATTAATAAATAAACATAAAATAATAAAATAACGAATTAAACAAAGGAAAATAAATTAATAAATTGAATAAAGTGGAAATCACATGAATAAAGAGAAGGTGCTGAACTAAGCCATAAAGTAACACGAGTAAACAAAAACAAAAAAAAAAAATTTTTTAAAACCGAATTGAACATACATGCATTACATTATAATATCGAAACTTGCATTAATTGAATATTTTCTATATAAATTTTACCATAAGCATAATAGAGGTAATATTACATATACTAGTATCAGATTTCAAATACACATGTTGAGCATCGTTCACACACTGCCTTGGTTTTAAAATACAAGTATCAGAATTCAATTAAAATACTAGCATTATACTAAAATTACGAAACAATACTCTAATAAAAATTAATCTAATAATTGCTTATGAATTCAAAAAAAATTTATTAAAATTTATATTATTAAAATTAAAATACGGATATATTAAATTCATCCAAATAAAATTTTTTTCAAACTGAAAGGAAATCAAAATTAATAACCTCTTCAACGGCGAATCCTAACAAATAATTATAAACAAACTAATAAAAATTTATACATATAATACCGCTCTTTCAAGGAGAGCAAAGTCAATTAATTCGCGAGCTAAAAATAAGTAAACAAAAAAAAAAAAAAAAAAAGAAATTGTAGACGATGGGTGAAATAAGCAACAATAGAAATAATTGGACCAAATAAATAAAACTAAAACAAGTAAATAATAAATAAATAAATAAATAATGAGAGTAAAGTAAGATAAAAGTAACAATCTTCTGCTTAGAAACAAGTATCTCCACATGTTGTCACATAACTTAAGACTTCAACATATTAGCCTCAAGCAACAGGGAACAAGCATGTATATTAATTTTTGCATTCTTCATTCGAGCGACAAATGACCGATTAGAGACAAACCAGAAAACAAGTCGCTAAGGCATTAAAAGCAGAAAAAGATAAAGACGAAATTGCTGATCCCTTTACCCGTAGACCGCGCGTATCTCACTTTCCCCAATACCAAAGTCTTGACTCCCCCGTCAACACTTCTCTGAGGGTAAGTGAAGACGTTACAAAAGAAGACATCACTCTCCCTCTATCCCTATACCAACCTCTGATCAATCTTAACATCTTAGATCCAGACTCCCCGACAATTACTCAACCTAACAGGGCTGGTTACGGTAGAGACGCCGGAAATGAAGGCGAACAAAAACCGATCTTTTCGATATCTCTAAAGGACGCCTTCGGTGTAGTCCCTGAATTCAACGAAAAGAACATCCCATTAAGCGAATTTTTAGAAGGCTGCAACGAAGCCAGAGAAATACTCGGGCCCTACGATGAATCAAACTTAGTAAGACTCATCAGAAGTAGAATAAAAGGAGAAGCCCGTGCCGCGATCCTCGGGTTATCATTTCCGACGATTGAATCTTTGAAAGACTTCTTCAAAGATATATACGCAAGTACTAAAACTGAGCAACAGCTGCTGGGAGAACTCAGTAACGAGTACCAGCGAGACAATGAGAACGTCACCGCTTTCGCAAACCGTATGAGAGATCTGGGAGCACGATTAACGAAGCTCATAAAATAGCTACTGGCACCCTCGATCCCATATTTAGAGCACAAACAGAAGCACACATAGTAGAGTGCTTTAAGCGAGGTCTGAAACCAGAAAGAGAGAATAGAATAAAGGAAACAAACAATATCTCAGACATCATAAAGAACGCCATACTGGCCGAAAGGCAAATCGCCTCCAAAACAGCCCTTCGCGATAAACAGCGAGCCCATCAAAAAGGATTCTTCTACGCTAGCGAAGAGGTTGGAAAACCAGAGCTGAAAAGAATGGAAGATACAAGATACGAGGCACGGATAAACAGGTCAGCAGTATGCCGTTTTTGTAAAAAACCTGCACACTTAGAAGAAACCTGTTTTCTCAAAGCTAAAACCTGCCAAATTTGCGCAAAGCCAGGACATACTGTTAATTTCTGCAACAATGATACTGAATGCCAAATATGTAGGCAAAGAGTCGACGCCTGTCAACTATGCAACAAGCCAGGACACTCAGCATTGAATTGCTTTAAACGCACCAACAATACGCCAAGTGCAGAGTTGCGGTGCTACAAATGCGACATGCCCGGCTATACTGCAGCAGTCTGCTGACAACAAAGACCCACCAATATGACCAATATACCAACCTGCAGCTATTGTCATATAGAAGGGCACGCAGTCACCAAGTGCAGAAAAAAGAGATATAACCAGGTAAAAAACGAGAGGAATCTCCAACAACAGAGCGCCATCAGGGAGGCGCTACAAACTCAAGTGCGCTCAGCTCTCCCAATAGAATTAAAAGATTTCAGTGGAGAGTTAATGCCATAAAAACTTGTAAAACTGTATCATTCGTAAGCCTCAGCCTCCTCCAAAATAGGTTCCCCAGCACCTTTATGATCGATACAGGATCAGAGGTTAGTGTTTTGAAAGCGCGCGTCTTGCCGGATCACAAATATCTCAAGACCTTAGACGAATTTACACTACAAGGCTTGGGAGGCGAAACACAGCAAAGCTTGGGGAAAGCAAAGGTAAAGATCGGAGAAACCATAATCGAATCTATCATAGTGCATAATGATTTTCCTATCCCTTTTGACGGAGTATTAGGAGGGAATTTTTTCGAAACCACTAAAGCAACATTGTACTTCGGAGACGATACAATACCAGTAAACGATAAATGCATTAAAATACTCTAGGATGATGAAGATTACCCGCACTTGATCAAGAGTTTGCACAATATCACGAGCGGAACAAAAACCGGACTACCCTTAGTTAAAATACTAAATCCACCGACCTTCACGGAAGGGAAACTGTTGATCGACTCGGGATCCGAGATAAACCTTATAAAATCAAGCCTACTACCACCCGAAGAAAAAATTGATACGACAGAAAGATACAATTTGAGAGGGATTGGAAAAAAATCATACCTACCTGGGGAACGATAGAAATCTCATTGCTAGGAAGTAGGATAAAATTCAACGTCATAAAAGACGACGTGTATATCCCAGGGGGAGGAATATTAGGCTGTGATTTTCTGCGCGAAAACAAGGTACACCTTGACTATCCCAACCGCATGATGACATGGAACGGAAAAACGCAATCCTTCGAGATTGGCAATGCACTTGACAACATGGATAACAAACAGGGGAATATTTTAAAAATCGTAAAAGACGAAGATTACGATAGTAATGCAGCTACAAGGAACAGTTAACAACTTTGGTACTGTTTTTGCAGCGATAAAAAATCTTGTAAAATGTGCAAAGTGCGACAACAAGATATTATTTGGAATTGTAAGTGAACGTGCACTCGGCTTTAAGATTTCTGTAGTATGCGATAAGTGTCCTCCAGCGTACGTATTATCGTGTGATTTTGTTAAACATTCATATGACAAGCAGGAAAATTGCAATCGAATAAGCTTATCTAACCGTCGTTCAATAGACTGCACTCAGGAAGCAAGAATAGCTCGCCGACGTCATAAAATTACTACTGAGGCCGCCAATAAAGAAAAGAAAGGAAAATGTTATGATGCTGGAATAGACTGTAGCTAGAAAACGGCTTAACTTATCGACTTCAAATTTTATACACTTTTTTTATATGTATAAATTCCTTGTTTAAACAAGAAATTTTTTCGTGCGATGAATATTTTTTTTTATAGCCCAAAATGTGAGCAAAATTTTACTCAAAAACAAAATTTTTGCTTTCAAAATCCGCCATTTTGTGTAAAAGGAAAATTCCTCAAAATCCTTCGTTCAACCAGAGCTTTATACAATTATTTAATGATCCCCTCTTTTTTCTTTATCACCGCAAAACGGTTATTTTTTAGTGGACCTTCTGCAAATCTACTATACTTCGCACGTTTTTTAATATTTCGTCATAAAAGAATTATGAGATATAGTTAACAGTTCGGCTGATAAGTTCGTAGGCTAACATAGTAAAACACATTTTTTTGGCAAAATTTGATAGTATTATTTAATATAATTACCTTTGAGGGCGATACAACGATTCTAGAGGTCATATAATTTTCCGATGACATTTTTATAGTACGATTTCTCTTTAGCCTCAAAATAGGCCTCAATTTCGGCAATTACTTCTTCATTAGTGCTGAATTTTTTTCGAGCTAGCATTCTATTGAAGTCTGCAAACAGGAATAAGTCACTTGAGACAAGATTTGGAGAATACGATGGATAAAGGAGCAATTCGTAACCTAATCCATGCAATTTTGCCATCGTTTCCATTGATTTGTGACCCGGTGCATTTTCTTAATGAAACAGCACTTTTTTCTTTTTCAAATGGAGCCGTTTGTCGTGATTTCATCCTTTAAATGCTCTTACAATGCTATGTAATAATCGCCGTTGATGGTCTGGCCCTTTTCGAGATAATCAATGAATATTATACCATGCGTATCCCAGAATACTGATGACATAACCTTGTCAGCCGACTGTTGCGTCTTCTCACGCTTTGGATTTGGTTGATCGCATGCAGTCCACTCGGCTGACTGTCGATTGGACTTGGAGTGTAGCGAAGAAGCCATGTTTCATTTATTGTCATAAATCGTCTGAAAAATTCGTCTTTATTACGGTTGAATATCGCTAAACATTGCTCCGAATCATACTACGAATAGTACGTTGTTCCTTTTGATAGATTATTAACTCGCGCGGCACCCACTTTGCACACAGTTTTCCCATTTCTAAATATTTATGCACGATATGTTCAGCACGCTCCTTTGATATCTTTAGAGTTTCAGCTATCTCAATCAAATTCACTTTACGATCACTCAAAATTATTTTATGAACTTTTTTGATGTTTTTGTCGGTAACAGCCTCTTTCGGACGTCCACTGCGTGCATCGTCTTCGACGCTCATTTAGCAAACCATTTCTCAACGGTTGATTTCCCTGGTGCAAAGCCCAAATACTGTTCACTAAGCCAAATCTTGGCTTCACAGTATTTTTTTTTTACCGAAAGGCAATACTTCATTAAACATACGAAATTATTTTTTGAAAATAATGACTAAGTCTAAAATGATCAAAAAATTTCAAAGTTCCTCTCTCCCAGACCAAAGTTTTTTAAAGTCTAGACCTAGCCGAAAAACAACTAAAAAATTTTAAAGTCTCTCACTCACATCCGTATACGAAACAAGTTGAGAAGAAAAAAAATTTTAGCAGAAAATGAGTTACGTATTTGCGACGTATCTCCAGCTCTCTGGATAATCCTTTTTGCCCCTTACCACCGGGTTTTTGACATGGTTGCCATTTATAACGAGGCGAAAAATGCACACCAAGGTCTTAGAGTTGGAAAGCCACAAAGATTTGCGGTGCCAGCCCGTTCGCCCGTAGATAAAAGAGAGATAAAATAAATATGATAATCAAAGTTAGTTTTTGCAACTCTACTTCTCGCTCGCTTTCCTTCTCTCTCTCATTTTCGTTCGAAGGTTGATCGCAGGTTGGCCGCTCGCACGAGCGTATGCTTGTCGAGGAGAGTCCGACGGCTTCTCTTCTCGAGAACGGAAAGCCTATAAGAGCTTGAGTCCGCGTTCACTCACGCTCACGCTCTCTCTATCTCTCTCTCTCTCTCCGGTAAGTGGCTAACACGTAGCTTTCATCGCTCTGCCTTAAGTTCATTTTTTAAAGAATTTTTGTACTCCTGGGACGAAAAAAACTTGTTGCAGGTTCTCTGGACACCTTCTGGCTCCTACTTATTTGAGCATTACAGTTAGGCTCGATCTTTTTGAGCCAGAGTAGTCTGAAAAACCTGCTTCTGGCATTTTTGAGGTTAGAGCGGCACAATTTTTCCAGTATTTGGCGGCTTATTCTTCGAAGTTGGCAGCAGCTAATCTGTGCTGATTTTATTTTACTTCACATTGGCACCAGTTTTCCACGTCGTGAGCGCGCGTGGTTTTAAATTTAAATTTAAAGTGAAATTAAATTTAAAGTGTAATTATTTCAGCGTCACTCAAGTACATGTGTACTCTAGAGCTGTCATAACTAGCTATTACGAAGTATTGGCCGAGCGTTTACGAAGATAGCCGAACTCTCTATTATAGTGTATGTTGGTGTGTGTGTTGTTTATATTATGATACTATGTAATCATGAGCATGCGGCATGAGTGAGCGTGTGTGCTTAGTATGTAAATCAACAGTACAGCGTGGTTTGAAATCTATTCGTAAGTGTAGAGGCTGTGAACGTGTTTTTCACACTGCTTGCTTAAACGGCGCGTGGACTTGGAACTTTGCATTGTATCGCTGCGCGTTGTGCTGTAAGTTGCGATCGCCGTTTGCTTCGATTTCGTCTAACGCGCCTCTTAGCGGAACCTGCTCAGTGAATGCAGTTCCTGTTGCAGTGCCTGCATCTGAGTGCGATCAATTGCCTGTTACCCCCACTACATCGATTTTAGATAAGCAGCTCAGCCGTAAGCGTCTGCTCAGCCCGTGTTCGCCCCCCTCTCCTTCGCAACAACAGCCGTCGAAAGTATTGTGCTCCCTACTCGATTCGCACGCGTCTTCGAGAATGTCGTTGAATGATATGCCGGCGTGGTTTAAGGTGTGGAATGATACGATATTTAAAGAAACTATGGATAGAAACTTGGAGGCACTAACAAATCGAGTGAATGTATTAGAAGACAAAGTCGAGCATATGAACTGCGAACTTCGCGAAATTCGTGAAGAGTTAAAGACCACTCGGGCTGTTACGGAGATACGAGATCGTGAAAATTTACTCTTGGACCCTTGTGAATCATGCGTGTCAGGTATACCAGCTCAATTTCCGGACAATTTTCCTCAGGCAATTGAGCGTATTTTTGAAGTTACAAATTGTATCAATGACTTAAATTTTGTTGTGTCGATTAGCAAGTGGTCTCCCTCCTTGTCCCGTACTAACGCTGGTACTGTGGAGAAGCGTGATAGTTTTGCCTTAGTTATTAGTTTACCTTCGCCGATTATTAGAAACAAAATAGCGTCTTAGGCACGGCTCTTGCGTGATAAAACATGCTTATCAATTTTTGGCGTGGGTGGTGAAAACTAAGTTTTTATAACACCTCTCTGGCCTCGTCAAGTTTACGAACTACTACGTGCCGCAAATCGAAAGTATAAAGATCTGGGTTACTTGCAACCGACCGTGCGTAACTTGACTGTATATATGCGTACCGACAATCAATATCCGCTAATTCCGATTAGATCTTTGCAGGATTTTGATAAACTTGCGCCGCGTACTCAGCCACAATGAGTGGCAACTGCTCAGTCGGGTCTTTTTAACGAGTCTGGTCATTTTAGTATTTGTCATAGTAATATTAATCATTTGTCTGCCCACTTCAATGAATTAGAATTTTATCTTACAAGCAGCGTATGCAAATATGATGTAATTGCTCTTACCAAGACGTGTCTTGAACCTGATGTACCTGATTTTCCTTATATAATCAAAGATTATAATTTTTTCAGACATGATCGAATTGGTAAGCAGGGTGGCGGTGTTGCACTTTACGTTCGTGATTGCTATAAAGCTAGCGTAGTCACCTGTTCAGATCCTCGGTTCGATAACAGTATATGATGGTTGAGGTTCGATCTGACTCATCGAAAGTGCTAATCGCTGTCGTGTATCGTCGTCCACACGGTGCTTACCCTGCGAAATTATTTGAGGAATTAGGTGAAATCTTACTAGGATACACTGACTTCATTATGACAGGCGATTCTAATTTGCCGATGCATAAGGAACATCCAGACTCTACATACTTTTTAAATATATTGCAAGAGCATAATCTTAAGTTAGTACCATCTGATCCTACTCACCATGTAATCAGAGACGACGGTACTCGTTCTGATACATGGCTTGACCTATTTATAGTACCTTCATTAAAATTAGTTCACAAATTTTTCAAAACTGACACACCTTTTGCTGCTAGTCATGATCTTATTTCAATAGATTACTGTCTTCCATCGCTTTTTGCTGCTCCAAAAACTATATCAGTACGAAATCTAAACAATATGAATATTGAATGTTTCACTAAAGATTTGCACTCATGATTAAGACTTGCTCTCCCGACTGAGCCCTCGCTTATATGCTGTGGCATACCTCACACCTACTCATCGACTACCACTGATCGGTTTGTTTCCCCTATTGGAGGTGGTATATCATCCATGGCTCAATCACTAACTAATGCTGTCATTGAAGCTTTTGATAAACATGCTTCCTACAGAAATTTTAAAATTAAGTCAACTTATAAACCTTGGGTTTCAAGGGATATTCGCCTACTTATGGAGGCTAAAAATGCAGCATACCGCAGAGCTCGAGCAACTTGTAGACCTGAAGATAAGCTGGCGTTTATCAACCTACGTTCGCTTGTCAGCAATAATATCGATTCTGCGAAGAATAAATATTTTGCTTCCCTATTGGAGTCATCCACTGAGCCTAAGTCTTTGTGGTCTAGCCTAAGAAAAATGGGTGCCATGGCTCCTAACATTCTATCACCACTTACTTATTTTACGTCAAACACTTTAAATGCACATTATGCCAATGTTTCACGCTCGTCTCTGCCCCTGCAACAAACAGACATTGATGAAATCCTTAAGCACTTGCCCTCTGATGATCACTTAAGAAGATTTGATTTTAGTTTTATATCCGCGAGTGACCTTGATCGTGCACTAAACAAATCAGTAAAGAATTGCACTGGCGCCGACCTTGTATCTATGAGAATGTTGAAACTAGCTTATCTGTCATTACGTCCATATCTTCTTACCATTTTCAACAGCTCGATTCAGCAAGGCATTTTTTCTGAATGTTGAAAACTTGCTGCTATTTTGACTCTTTCTAAAACTCACCCACCTAAGTCGCCGTCTGATACACGTCCTATTGCTTTATTATCTGAGTTTTCGAAATTATTTGAACGCGTAATACATGACCAACTATCAAACTTTATAAACGCAAATAACCTATTGGACTCGTTTCAATCGGGTTTCAGATCTTTTCATTCTACGCAGACTGCGTTGCTTTATTTCACAGAGGAAGTAAGACTTGCTATTGATCGTTATCTAGTTACACCACTGGTTCTCTTTGATTTCTCAAAAGCCTTTGACACAGTCCCTCATAAGCTACTACTTAAAAAGCTCCGTTCTTTAAATTGTTCAGATGGTGTAGTTAAATGGTTTGCAAGTTACTTGTCTGGTCGTTCACAGGCCATACGTGATGCGAATGGAAAATTGTCGGAAACTATTTAAACGCACTCTGGTGTACCTCAAGGAAGTGTCCTGGGACCCTTACTGTTCTCGATTTTCATTAATGATCTTCCTCAGGTATTACGTAATTCAAAGCATGGTATATATGCTGATGATACACGTATATACCTGCATTGTCATCCATCTAAATTACCCGATTATATCAGTTTACTTAATGAAGATGCAGTGAGGGTCTTTGAATGGGCAAAGTGCAATGAAATCATATTGAACCCTGACAAATCGAAACTGATGATTCTGGGCAGTCAGCGTTACATCTCTACCCTTAATTATGGTAATCTTCCACTGTTTAGAGTGAATAATGCTGTTATACAGTATGCTGATCGTGTCACTGACCTAGGTATTCAACTTTCTTCTACCCTAAATTGGGAATCTCAAGTCAGGCAAATATCTAGTCATGTAAATGATGCACTTTACTCCCTTAGGTTTCATAGGCGTGCACTTTCTCGTCAACTTAAGCAACGTCTTGTTGAGGTTTTAATTTTTCTATATTTCGACTATGGCTCTGTGATTTATCATGATTTAACTCAAGAGCAAGAAGTAAAGCTTCATCGTTTGCTTAATTCGTGTGCTCGTTTTGTTCATGGTTTCATACCGTGGGAAGCGCCAATGACACCCTATCGTTTATCACTAGATTGGTTAGATACGAAAAATAGACGACTGTTGTTCATAGCAGCTTTAGCATTTAACTGTATAGCAAATGGGCAGCCTGCGTATTTAGCTAATCTATTTTCTCTTAGATCTAACTTTATGTTGCGTACATCAACTCGTTATCGGCCTTTGCCACTGTTATATTCAACGCCCCACACGGAAATCTTAAACAGGTCCTTCCACATAACAGCGTCAAAGTTTTTAAATTCGATGGCTGATCAACTTCCTCCGTTTGATACTCAGTTATCGCGACTTTTCAAATCATTGGTTCGTGATCGATTATTATCTGAGGAAGTTGTACAATGGCGTTTGAAGGCTCGCGAAATGGACGTGGATTTAAATCCAATTACAACTGATAACGTGTTGACAGTATTATTAGAGCGTGCGGATCTATGTCGGTGACTTGCCATAGTGTAATTACTGCGAAAGCTGTATAGCGTATTATAATTATTATTACTATACTTTCTTCCTATCTTATCGGTTGTTATTTTTATATTATATATTATATTATATTTGTTAATTTTTTAATTTGTTAATTTGTTAATTTGTTTGTTAACTAGTTTATAATGTCACATTTATATTGTAATGTTTATCTTTCAGGGCTATATGGGGTTATACCCCGTAGCCTTAATAAAATTTTTAATCAATCAATCAATCTCTCTCTCTCTCTCTCTCTCTCTCTCATACACTAACTATCGATTCTCACTGCACTTACTATTGCGCTAGGGCACGCGAGATCTGGGAGGCTTACCGCTGATCGGGCTGACTCGCTCCTGTAAATCGGCGACTGACCGCCCTCAAGAGTTCCTTGGAATAGGTGGCACCTTGGACTCGCCTCTGTGTTTTACTCTCGCTCTCTCTCTCTCTGACTATCGCATCACACTTTCGAAAAAGACCTTTTTGAGCTAGAGGCTTGTCGCACATACGACCACTCGCGGTTACTTTTCGCTCGCGCACCACCCTCTGGCAAGAAAGTTTCGTTAGCTCGTACCGGACTCACGAATTACTCGAGATTCGGCCAAGATGCTCACGAAACATAGACTGTCGACTACAGAATTTAAATCAGAGTGAATTTCAATTAGTAATGCGTTTTGAAAGAATATTAGCAACGGAAGAAGTGAAACAAGTGCAGTACCTAAATCAGTCGGTTTCATCAACAGTGCACAGTTATTCCATACAATCACTAATAGCAACTTCAGGCTAACTACTGTCCCCACTTTGTATAGTATTAAAAGTAAAAATGATCAATTTGGCAAAAGTCCTTATACCTGGTTTCGTTTAAGATTGATCAAAAAAATATTTCATTCAAATGTACGAGGGCAGTCCCAAAAGTACCCGACCTGACTTATGAATACAGGTAGTTTTAAAAAAAAAAATTACTGCGATTGACAATACCACCTTTCAACAACTCAATGTGAAAAATTTATAACGGTACGTTTATTATTATTTTTTTTACAGACATCCAAAGTGAACGCTCTCAGTGAATTTGTAAATATAGAAAAAATCGGGCATCGTTATGTGATACAATACTTTCATTTGAAAGGTCTAAGTCCAACCGATATCAAAGCTGAGTTGAATTCTACTCTGCGGAAGTCTGCTCCTTCGTTTACAACGGGCAAATATTGGGTAGCTGAGTTTAAGCGAGGTCGTACGAGCTGCCAAGATGAACACCGCAGTGGTCGACTAAGTGAGGTCACTACGTCAAAAAATGTGAACAAAATCCAAAAAATAGTATTGGATAACCGTCGACTAAAAGTGCGCGAGATAGCAGACATGGCAGGCATTTCAAAAAGTGCTGTGCATCGCATTTTGACCGAAAATTTGGACATGAGAAAGCTGTGCGCAAGATGGGTGCCGCGTTTGCTCACAATGGAGCACAAACAGCAACGTGAGGATGTTTCCATCGAGTGTTGGACAATGTTTCGCAGCAATAAAGCCGAGTTTTTGCGTCGATTCATAACCATGGACGAAACATGGGTCCATCATTTTAGACCTGAGACCAAGGAGCAGTCAAAGCAGTGGACTAAAAAGGGAGAACCGGCTCCAAAGAAAGCAAAGACAGTTCAGTCAGCTGGCAAGGTCATGGCATCCGTTTTCTGGGATGTGCGTGGAATAATATTTATTGATTATCTCAAAAAAGGAAAAACAATTAACGGTGCATATTATGCAGCCTTTTTGCAGCGTTTGAGTGATGAAATCAAGAAAAAACGGCCCCATCTGACGAAAAAAAAGTGTTGTCTTATCACGACAACGCACCAGTCCACACGTGCGTCATTGCGATGTCTAAAATTAATAAGTTGAACTTTGAATTGCTTTCTCACGCACCCTATTCGCTAGATCTGGCTCCCTCGGATTATTTTCTTTTTCCGAATTTGAAAAAACGGCTCGTCGGCAAAAGATTTTCCAACAATGAAGAGGTAGAGTCTGCGGCTAATAGGTATTTTGAGGAGCTTGACGGTTCCTACTATAAAGCGGGTATCGAAGCTATTGAACATCGTTGGGAAAAGTGTATTGAACTAAAAGGAGAATATGTTAAAAAATAAAAAACATTGTTGCAATTTTTTCACTGTTTTCTTTGTCGGGTCGGGTACTTTTGGGACTGCCCTTGTAGGACATCAGTTTGTATTATTATTAGATTTAAGTGGTCATTGTGGTAACTAACTTATAGGCGTTTTAATGACAGAAAATAAAATTGTTAACATTAAAAAATTACCAACATAAGGCACATAAAAACAAATTCAACCACTCGATGTATACGAGTTACGCATCAGGAAAAACTTTATTTGATGATTTTCCGATTATGTAATTTCAACGAAATGTGATTTAAATTTTTTATTTAAGAAATGGCATTATTAAATTTTGGTTCATTACAAACTTTCTTTGTCAAGATGTCAGTATTTCTTTAAATATTTGTGGTTATTTGTATGAAAATTCAGAAAAAGTAGAAAATTCTATAAATTTTAGTTTCGGAAATTCCTCTAATATACATTGCGAAATAAAAGAATGCACAAATATTGCTGTTAAGCTTTATGGTTGGAGTAAAAAATAATGTAAAGAAATGACAAATTTCATAAATTAATAATTAATAATTTACAATTACAGATATTTCATTCCTAGAATATTTTCTAAGAAAAACGGATATATTTTAAATACTTCTTACCCATGCATGGTTTATCGTTTAAGATGTAACGTCAACTTCGCCGTCGTTCTGAAATTTTCCTGTAATTTTCGTTTTTCTTTTATTTCGATTTTGTTTCTACCATTAAACGCATAATGTTTACATACAGCAAAAATGTACACAACTAACAATACTTATTTTTTCTATCAACCACCAAAAAATGGAAAAAGCCGGAGAAGAACAGATGTGTCTTCAACGGCTCCAAGCTTTATCTTTTATTATCAATGCAGACCTAGACGATACGGCATAGAAACTCTCCATATCGCTGAAACAAAACGAATTTGACAGATTCTTGCATCTGTACGCACTTCCTTAGTTTTTGAAACTAAGTATCGGAAACGCATAAACCGCCATAGCGCGCTTACCGTATACCTGACCTGCGGATTAGCGTTTCATATCTTAAATGCATTTCTTCTAAAGCGCAAGAAAGTAGCCACCTCATTAACAGTATTTACACGATAGACAATTTTCTTTTTCTCTTAATCTCATCTTCTAGAATAGGAAAATGTTCTCACGCGTACTTCAAATGTTTTACATTTATACCAAAATAATAGTATATCGCTAAGCCGCATTTTATCATATTGAAAATGATGTCATATATAGTTAATTAATTTATTATAAATACAATATAACTAATAATATTTACACGAATTGCATAAAATAATTTTATATTATAATAAGTCATATTTAAAGTAGCTTTACATTATGTTTAAGTATTTAAAATAATTTTATGTTATATTTAAATATATTTATAACCTTACATTATAATTGTGTATCGAAATATATTTTACGTTCAAAATAATTTAATAATTACGTATATTTGTAATATTAAAAATTACGTATATTTGTAATAATTCATAGTCATTTATAATTATATATTATGTTTCTATCGATTAAAACTGTATTAAATTAAATAATATTTAGTTATAAACAAAATAGGTCCACTTTATATCTTAATAATTTAAAATAATTTAATGTTAAAATCAATTATATTCAACTTACGTTTCATATACAGGGTGTCCCATTTTAATCGCCCCACGCAAATTACTTTGAAAATATGTCCTTTGGAAAAAAATATTTGGAATAAAAGTTGTAGGGTTTCAAGGGGGATATCCAATGGTGACCTTTGCTGGGATTTCGACAATGACCTTCAAGGTCATTTGAAGGCCAAGTTAATTTTTTCAAATAGAAACCCCTACTTTTGACCCCGGAACTAGAAAGAGCGGAAAATTTTACGTCCGAATATGACTATGACCTTGACCATGACCTTTAAGTTCATTCAAAGGCCAACAAGCTAGTTTTTTAAATAGGAAAACTCTACCCTTAAAAGTGGAGATAGAAAGAGTAGAACATTTTACGACGGCTTATGATCTTGACCTTGACCTTGAGCTCGAAGACATATTAAGGTCGTAATAATTATTGACGAACATCTCTGTTTTCATGCCGAAATTAATGAGTGCGAAAAAAATTACGTTGAATTATGACCTTGGCCAGTTTAGTTTAGGGGACGACTCATGCTCAGTTAAAGAAATGCAATTGTGTTCCAGTTGCTAAATTCTCTTTCCTTCCAACCCTTGTTTTGCACCTTTAACTCTCTCCTACATAAAAATGAACCACGGCATGATGATCAGTGATAAGAAAAAATTAGAATTTTGTTTCGTTATAAGGTCCATACGAAAATAGTTTTAATTACAATAGTTTTGATCTTTGTAATCAAGAGTGTTTGAATTATTTTATCTGTCGACTTAAATTTTTTTTCCGTCATGGCTGATTATACGCGACAGAAAATAGTTAATATGATTAAGGTTCTTGGCGAGTGTCAAGACAATTACAGAGCTGCAGAAAGGCGTTATGCAGAAAAATATCCAGACTCTCGACATCCAGATAGAAAGCCTATTAAGCGATTAGTGAGAAGAGCTGAACAAGGTAATCTGACACGAAAAAGGCGCAAAACTGACTCTAGAGAGCATATTGTACTAGGTGTGTTGGCTTCGGTTGCTGATGATCCTTATATTTCTACTTAGCAAATCAGTCGAACGCATAGAAGTCCTAAAACAACTACTAACCGCATTTTGAAAAGTTTAAAATTCCATCCATATCATGTCCGCCTCACTCATGGTCTTGAGATCGGAGATTAAATTTTTGTAGATGGGCATCTAATAGAATGCGCCAAGATCATTTCTATTTCGACAAATTTTTATTTACAGACACGGCGAAATTTGACAATATGGGAGGTGTCGATCTCCATAATGCCCATTACTATTCCCAAGTAAATTTTCATTGGTAAAGGGATCATCGTGTCCAAAGACGGTGGTCATTAATGTATAGGGAGTTAGAATAGAAAATAATGTGATAGGTCCATTCTTTTATAATAATAATTTGAATGGTTCTTTCTATTTAAATATTCTCCAGAATGAAGTACCACAATTGTTAGAGGACGTGCCATTAGCCTTGAGACAAATCACGTGGTTTCAAAAAGATGGGACACCAGCACACCGTACACTACCAGTTAAGGCATTCTTGGATACCACATGTCCTAATCATTGGATTGGCATTGGCAGCCAAGTACATGAATGGCCAGCTAGATCACCAAATCTCACACCGATGGATTTTTTTCTATAGGGTGTTTTAAAAAAGCAAGTATTTTCGCAAGTTCCAACAACTACAGGGACATGAAAATAAGAATAAAGAGATTTTCCAAATCTATCACGGTTGAAGCATTAGAGAGGGTTCGTCTGAGTCTCCGTCAAAGAATAAATACGTGCATTGAAGAAAATGGACGACTAATAGAACATCTGTTTTAAGAGACGTCTTAACTGGCTGAGTTTTAAGAGTCTTCCCTTGACTGGACGGACTCGTTGCCTTGCCTTGACTAGCTGGGTGCTATGAGTCTTTCTTCGACTGGGTGGATTCGTTGCCTTGCCTTGATTGGCTGGGTGCTATGAGTCTTCCCTTGACTGGGCGGACTCGTTGCCTTGACCTTGACTGGCTGCGTATTAAGGGGACATTCGCCTTTGAAATTTTCAAAAAATCGATTTTGAGATTTTTACATATTTCGATTCTATATACGTTCAAAAGTTGCCTTCTGAAATTTTATCAAGAAATTCGTGCTAGAAAAAAAGTTACAGCTATATTTGTAACAGCGTATGCCCATGAGTAAAAACCGGTTTCTATTCATGCGTGTAGCGCGGCGCGCCAGCTACTTCTTCTCCTGGTGTAAACATCTTTAGTATACATATATGTGATATTATACTGCTCGGCAGTTGCTCTGTGTTATTCTTTGAGCAAGCACGTATTTTATTTTTTTGAAATTCGTTAAAAATTGGCTAAAAAGTTATAAAAAATGTCTAAACCTGGTGATCATTTCAAAGGTAATCGGAGTACTCCTCGTTTTAGACGTAAAAACAAAAAAAGAACATTTACTGGCAATCAGTTTATTGCAGAAAAAATCCTGATTTACCAAGTTTCTCTGCTAAAAAATTAAAAACAAGTAGTGAATTGCAATCTCCTACGGACAGCTCTATCCAGTATGTGATTTTGTGCTTTTATTTATTTTTTTCGGCTCTTTCTCAATATATAAAGTGCAAAGAATGTAATGGTGAAATTTTATTTACCCAACAAAAAGGTAGAGGCCTTGGATTTAAAATCTGTGTGAAATGTTCGTGTGGTAGAAAATTCATTGAATCTTCCCCATCTATATCTCGAAATTTGTACAAAATAAATCAGAGACTCATATTTGTCTTGAGAGTTCTCGGCGTAGAGTATAATGGCGTGAATATGTTTTTGAGTTTGATGGATATTCCTGCAAAATTTTTGGACTTGCTTTATTATACTGCAATTTCAAGAATACATAAGGCTTGTAAACAATGTTTTGATTTTGTTACTAAAAAAGCAGTCAAAGAAGAAATGCAATTAAATGAGGAGGCTGACAATAAAGCTAACGTTTTGACTGTATCAGGCGACGGTACTTGGGCTAAGAGAGGTTTTACATCATTGATGAGTGTTTTTTCAGTCATAGGAAAATTAAGAGGCAAAATTTTGGATGTGGAAGTTAAATCGTCATTTTGTCAAGCGTGTAATATAAATAAATCTCAGCTAAGTGGGGCGGACTTTGCCATGTGGTACGAGGAACATAAATCTAAATGCTCTGCTAATGACGAAGGATCTGCTGGAAAAATGGAAACTGACTCAACCGTAAGCATTTTTCATAGATCAAAAGAACTTTATGATGTCTTTCACGGTAGTTATATTGGCGACGGTGACAGCAAAACTCACACGAATGTGGTAGATAGCAAACCTTATGGAGATGATATCCCCATAAATAAATTAGAGTGTGTTCTTCACGTAGACAAACGTATGTACCGTCGCTTAGTAGAAGTAAAAAAAAATTTGACAATTTAAGAGAAAGACAGAAAAAAGAGAGAAGAAGAAGAAAGAAAAAAAAGAGAAGAAGAAGAAGAAAAAAATCCAAAATAGCCAGTAAAACGTGGTAGAAAATCAAAAACTAAGATCAAATATTCCGCACCTGTACAAGCCGTCCCCAAACCTAAACCGGCTAAATTGACTCTATAATTGAATCGAGAATTGTCTGTGTTTTATAGTCTTGCAATTCAGAGATATCCCGATTCCATCGAGAACATGAAAAAAGAAATTCTTGCCGGCTATTATCACAAAATTTTAACAGATGCAGAACCTCGTCACGAGTATTGCAATAAGGATTGGTGTAAATGTTTGCAAAGCGAGGAAAAAAATGAGCCTTTTACCCATAAGCCACCACTAAATCCAAGCATTTGTGGCTACACTTTGCCAGTTTACGAGTCACTTAGTAGTGGTGAGCTGCTGCAAAGATGTCTTGGCAAAAATACTCAAAATAGTAACGAAAGTTATAACAATTCGATTTGGAACATTTCTCCGAAAAGCAAGTTTTCTGGCAAAGATGTGACTGAAATTGCAGCGTGGATCGCAGCATCCATTTTCAACGAAGGCTCGAGAACTTACCTAGCTATTATGGATCTCATGGGCATCAAAATTGGCGAAACTGCAACGGCTTTTGCGCTAAAAGTTAACGAGGACCGTATCTCTCAAGCCAATAGGAGGAGCAGTGAGCAGTTAAAAGAAGGTCGAATTAAGAAGAAAAAAGCTTTGGCCAGCCACTTACAGCAATTACTAGATAACGAGGGTCCTCAGTATTCACCAGAAATAGCCGATTAGAGGTAAAAAAGAAGTTTTCGACCTTTTATTCAATAAAATTATGGTAAAAAAACTTTAAACACGTTTTTCTCGAAACTACCTTTTTCAAACTGGTAGGACATTTTTCTCCGAATCTACTCGACCAATTTTAAAAAACCAAATAGCATTCGATTACTTATTGAAAATAGTAAACAATAAGCCTCTGAAAGTTAAAAAAAATATCCCTTCTTTTTTTTACGTGGGTGACTTACCCCCAAAAAATGCTGTTTTTTCGCATTTTTCAGAAATATACATACAAAAACTTCAAAATATAAAAAAGTATGAGTTTTAGAGACTTATTGTATAGTTTTGAGTCTCAAAAATAGAATCCATTTTGAATTTTTTAAAAATCTGTTACAGAAGGTCCACAATATGTCCTACCGTTTGAAAAGTAACTTTTGGATGACGTCCTCTACAGCAGCCAAGGGAAACTGAAAATGGAAAAAAAAATTTTTTTTATATTCTTTAGAGACTTTTTAACAATGTCCAAAAGAAATTTTGTCAATAAATATATTAGTTTTTTCATAATAAAATTTTTAAGAAGTGTTTTTTTTTTCAATTTGAAAGGCGAATGTCCCCTTAACAGTCTTTCCTTAACTGGGTGGACTCTATGCCTTGCCTTGACCGACTAGGTATTGAGATACTTCCCTCAAATGGGTGGACCCTATGTCTTGCTTCGTTCCAATTCCGGCGTTTAAATTACGGGTTTTTATTTGAAAAAACTAACTTGACCTTAAAATGACCTTAAAGGTCATGGTCAAGGTGACAGTAAAGGTCGCCATGGGATGTCCACCTTGAAACCCTACAACTTTTATTTAAAATATTTTTTTCCAAAGGACACATTTTCAGAGTTATTCGCGTGGGGCGATTAAAATGGGACACCCTGTATATTATTTACAAACATTCGATATTTATGAGAACTTTAGGTACAGAATTACATATTTGATTTAATTTACATTAAACTAAGCTATATTTAGTTATACGCAGAAAAGGTTTAGGTTATATTTTAATATATTTAAACTTTATTTGTAACCGGGTTCTCAAATTCTCAAATCTGAGCGGACGATCCAAAGTTCCCACGCGATCACTCTTCTTCCTATAAACTAATAAAAAAAATAAATTTTTTCAAAAAATTATACGTATCTTTTCTCAATTTTTCCTATCATCCTCCCTCTTACCATCGACCGAACGTTTGTTAGGTTCAACCACGTGGACTGTGGATGCTCAAAAACTTTCTTCAAATCACTTCTCAGCTTGAAACTTGTAGGGTTGAAGTGATTCGATCCTAAAATTATCATTCTCTCATTTCACCACAATTCAATTACAAAATGGAAAATGAAATCAGACGGGCGAATGATCCCAAGCTATTGGATGTAAAAGTCTAAGCTCGAAATACTAAAATATATTTTAAAATGCCTTGTTTGCTCGAGAGAACTAACGTGACAAAGATGCAGTTAATCTTACTAAAGGATAGTTTTTAAAAAATTTCTAAATCCGTTAATTCAAATCTCAACCGTTACGTATTCGACGGTTTCTCACTTAGCTTACGCATTTGATTTCTAGCTTTCAGGTGTAATATATGTGATTATTATAAAAATATATCAATTATTAAAAAGATCATTATTATAATTTTTTACAGGAAAGAAGAAGCAGCCAATCGACCTAAACTACAGTTTATTCCAAAAACGTTAGCAGATCTTCAAGTCGATGCATTACCAGCTTCCGATTCTATCAATGGTAAGAATAATCTGATTCTTTATTTTTTAATTTGATTATGCATAATTAGTCATTTATTAAAAAGCTGACTTTAATAAGGAGATTTATTCTTAAAAATGGATGCATTGACCAAAAAATTAAATTTCGAAAGTGGATATAAAAATTTCGAAAGAAGTTTCTAGCGAGATATTTATTTCTAACAAGGCAAAAAAAAATAAGAATTCATAGAAAAAATTTATTTTTTTTAATACAATCAATATAAATAGTTTTGTCACGTCAGACGCAACACTATTCTTCAGCTTCGTCATTTTTCAGCCTACTACATGCAGTAGACTTACATGCAATAGCTGGGGATCGGCTAGCGAAACATTTTATTTTAATAGAGGAAGAAGGGAGAGTGAATATTCACAGGATAGTTTTCTTCTTACTCCAGCTAAACTGAAGTCTAAGTAAAAAATTGTAAAAAGGGCAGGAGAGGGTTAAGGAGTTGAATAGATCTCTAAAAGGACCGAAAACACTTTTCAGCGATTACTAGAAATAGTAGTAGAAAAAATGAAAGAAACAAAAAAAACGAGAAAAAAATTAATGATTTTATTGTTGATAATTTATTCACTTATTCTTTCTTGAGTAAATATTAGATGATGAAAAATCTAGTGTTAATTTGAAGAGCTCGTGGGCTGTTGCGTGAATTTAAAGTAGTCTCTTTTCTTTTTTAATTGAAATTTTTGTTCAAACTGCCTACATTTTTGCGGAAAAGTTTTTTTAAAAGACTCATTGACTAGCGTTTCTATTTTTTTGGACAACTTTTTAGACAGAGGCTGGTTAATTTTTGCTTCTGCGCCACTTAATCCGAAAAAAAACTCTCTCTTCCTCTCTCTCGCCTTCTAACTTTAACTTTCTTGAAATTGATTAACCTATTCATTGCATTCATGTTAATTTATTTTTTATTTACATTTACACCTAATCTCAAGGGTATGAATGTATTAATAAGTTACAGTCTGTCAAGTAAGAGCGTGGTCGTGTAAATTTATAAAAAAATTTATTTGATGAAACTTTCATATTTAGATATACATTGTACACATTACAAACAATGATGCAATTCGGTCAATAATGTGTTCAGTCACCACCGGCGTCGATAATTGCCTGGCATCTCCGAGGCATGCTTTCTACTAATTTGACGGCGTATTCTAGTGGCAAGGATCTCCAGATCCGACGAATTTCGTAAGACAACTGCTTCAAAGTGTATGTGCGTCTTTCACAAAGCTTCCGTTTAATATATGCCCACACATTTTCAATAGGGTTTGCATCGGGCGACTGCGACGGCCAATGCAATGTAACGATGCCAGATTGAGTCTTCCACTGAGTACAGAGCTTGCTGCGGTGTTTAGGATCGTTGTCCTCCTGCAGAATCCAATCTTCATTTTTTGTGATGAACCATCGTTTGGCAGATGACAGTAAAGCCTTTTTGTAGATTTTTATCATTTTCTCGGCATTTAGGTTGTCAGTAAAGAGGTGCAAAGTGCCGAATCCCTGCTTTGAGAAGCAGCCCCAAAGATGCACCTTTATTCCATGTTTTACGGTCCGCTGAACAAGCCTATTGGTGGAAGTTGACCAGGCTCGCGTGAGGACAGAACGTGCCTATATAGAACATTCATCAGTAAAAATGACATTTTTAAAATCTCTATCAATATTCTCATGCGCCCAAGCGAGTCGCTTTGTCACATGTTTTTCAGTCAACAGAGGCTTCTTCATTGTGTTGCGCCATTTCAGATGACGAGTACGGAGATGGGTTCGGATAGTCTCGTAGGATATATCTAAACCTTTTGCCATTAATTTTGCTTGTCCTTGCCGCAGTGTTAAAGCAGGATTCCGCGAAAACAGATTCACTATTCTTTTTTCATCTTTTTTGTTCACTTTTCCTATCGAGCCACGTTCTGGTAAATCATCGACATTTTTAGCCACTTTATATCGCTATATCTACTTCTGTACAAATGCCTTCGACTTTCTCATATATTTAGCAGCCGCTGATTGCGACATTTCGGGACCTTTCGGGTGGATGCAAAGGAACACAGCCTCGTAGCGCGACGCGTACTTAGCACTCATGGCGTTTAACGTGATTCTATTTTAAAAGATTAACGACAACTGAATCTTTGTTGACAATGCATCAAGGACAAAGCTTTTCTATATTTACTTGCGAAGAAATTAGAGCAAAATCTTATATTACCTGTCGATGAAGTCGACCACGCTCTTACTTGACAAACTGTAAATGCGTATATTTATTCCTCTGTAAGTTGTTTTTATAACATTGTTGTAATTTTATTTTATTGTATATCATATTTTATTTTTATTTGACGTCCAAAAACATTTCATTTATTTTATTATTTATTTTATTTATTTTACCCACTTACTGATTAATATCAGCACGAATTTTCCGTTTGTATTGTGTTAAATGTAATATGATATCTCTGAATTATTAAATACCTGACTTACTACTCCGCCTAGTATTATCTTGTTTTACTAAGTAAGTACGAGTGTGATATCACATGTGCCATATTTTGTTTCACATACATAAAATGTATCAGTATTATTTGGCATGCCCATACCAACAAACAATAGCTCGTTTTTTCATCTCTCTTCCTCTCTCTCTTTTCTTGACCGCTCCTTCTTTACATCAATTTGGCCAGATTCGCTAAAAATTAATGAGAAACTGTAGACATATGGTATATCTTTAATATCAAATATAGCAAAAATATTTTAAAAAATTATATATAACAGGTTCATAAATTTCATAAGCAAGAGTAACATATTAAGTAAAAAACAATTTGTATTTATTAACAATATATATACAGGATGGTCCGTTTTAATCTATCGGTCGAAATAACTTCAAAGTGAGATGGTTATATCAAAAAATGTTCAGACAAAAGTTGTAGGAGTTGAAGGGGGTCGTCCAACGCTGACCTTGGCGTCAACCTTAAGGTCAAATTTGAAGGTTATTTAAGGGTTAAATCGCGAATTTTAAACGGAAATCCCAATTTTTTATTAAAGATTCTGATTTTGCGTCAAAAAATATGAAAGTTTTTTTCTTAATCATTTTTTTCGATGCGTGACAGATGGTGCTGTAATCGGCAGTTTTAATCTATCGATGCGAATATCTTAACAACTACGCATATGAAAAGGTGGGAAAGGAAAATTTGTTAATCTGGATAGGGGACATGCAATGACACCACAATCGACCTCCCGCCCCTCTAACCCCCCGTGTGGAGCGGTTTCAACTTAAAAATCTAAAATGGGTACCCTAATTTTATATTGAAAATTCTGATTCTGCGTCGAAAAATATGGAAATTTTGTTCGGAACATTTTTTAGATTCGTGACAAATGTCGCTGTAATCGACAAAATTAAAAATGCGTACAAAAATCGTTACCGAATTAGAATTTTTGAGGAATACACATTGTGTTCTGCAAATTAGAATTCTGTGAATGAATACGTTTAAAAAAAATCTGTTTTCATGACAATGTTTATTCTACTTTTAGCGTTACCCGGGGACAACAGATTTTTTTTTAACGTATTTATCTACAGAATTTTAATTTGTAGAACACGATGTGTATTCCTTGAGAAATTCTAATTCGGTAACGATTTTTGTACGCATTTTTAATTTTGTCAATTACAGCGACATCTGTCATGAATCTAAAAAATGTTCCGAACAAAATTTCCATATTTTTCAACGCAGAATCAGAATTCGCAATATAAAATTGGGGTACTGATTTCAGATTTTTCAGTTGAAACCGCTCTATACGGGGGGTTAGAGGGGGGGGGTCAATTGTGGTGTCATCGCATGTCCCATATCCAGATTAAAAAATTTTCCTTTCGGACGTTTTCATATAAGTAGTTGTTGAGATATTCGCATCGATAGATTTAAACTGCCGATTACAGCATCATCTGTCACGCATCGAAAAAATTGTTTGAGACAAAACTTTTATATTTTTCGACGCAAAATCAGAATCTGTAATAAAAAATTGGGATTTAAATTTAAAATTCGCGATCTGACCCTCAGATAACTTTAAAAATTTGACCTCAAGGTTAACGCCAAGGTCAGCGTTAGACGATCCCTTTCAATTCCTACAACTTTCGCCTGAACATTTTTTGATATAACCATCTCCCTTCAAAGCTATTTTGACTGATAGGTGAAAACGGACTACCCTGTATATTTACTAAGTGGTTCAACATGAAGCCGGACTAATTGAGAAAATGTGATTTTTTCGGAAAATTCTTATCTAGTTTTTAACATATTCCCCTTTTACCTCGATACACTTATCCCAACTCTTAACATTTCGATACCTTTTTTAAAATAAGATTGATCAAGACCCTCAAAATACAATATTGTCTCCTGCTTGACCTCATTTGACAAAAATCTTTTACCCTGAAGTTATATTTTCACGTTTGGGAAGAGGTAATAATTACAGGGGGCCATGTCAGAAGAATAAGGCGGATAGGATAGTAATTCGAAGTACTGTTCATCAATTTTTGCCATTGTTTGCAACGATTTGTGAGCTGGTGTATCGTCTTGCAAAAACTGAATTTTTTCCCTCGACTAATAAGACCGTTTTTGCTTGATTTCCTAACTTAATTGGTCGAATAATGAACAATAATACTCCCTTGTTATTGTATTTCCTTTTTTCAAAGAATCTATAAAAATTATACCATGTGCATTCCAAAATACGAAGGCCATAACCTTTTCGGCCGATTTTTGGGTCTTCGGTTGTTTGGGAGCGCTTCCACTAGTTTCTACCCATTCTTTTGATTACTGTTTGGACTCTGCTGAAGTGAAGTACCTAGGTTTCATTAATAGTTATCAACCGGTTAACAAAGTCTTTTGGATTACGCTCGAATAGCTCCCAACAATGCTTTGTCATAAGCACGTTGCGTTTTTGATCAAGGGTAAGCAAACCCAGCACCTATCTTGCAATTAGCTTTTTCATTTCCAAATTTTTATTTTAAATGGAAATAATCGATTCAGTTGATAAGCCTGTGATTTTAGCTAACTCAAGCACTTGAACTTTAAGATCATCAAGAAAAATATCATAAATTTTTTCAATCATTTGATCAGTAGTAGCCGTTTTTTCTGGTTTACCACCATGTATGCTTTTTGTGCTCGAATGACTCCTTCTGAATTTAGCAAAACAGTAACAAACAGTTGTTTTTAACAAAGCTGATTCGGCATTATATTTATCTAGTTTTTCCTTCGTTTTTTTGCATTTTTTCTACGTAAAAAATTATGCTTGATAAGTGCACGAAATTGAACGCTATCCATGTTTTAAGATAATTTTAAAGTAGACTGTTTTCAATAATTGTAACTCTATGAATGATTGATAAATCAAGCTGGAACTTTAATTTTAATTGAGACAGGAAACAATTTATTGAGCGTACATATTTTGATCGAGCTCAGTGCCATCTGTTCGAGTCTGGCAGTATGTTGATCCACGTAGTATATATGTGTCTAACTTATATTGAAAGTTTCAGATTGATCTGTTAATTATTCATAGAGTACGAGTATATATACAGCGTGTTTAAAACGTCCCAGTACGGCTAAATAACATGAAAAATAATAGTTCTAGAGAAAAACTTTCAGTACAAATTTTTTTAAAAATTGTTTTGGATATCCGGCGGTGACCTTAGCTTCCACCTTAAATTGGACCTTCAAGGTTATTTGCAGATCAAAATGATTTTTTTAAATAAGAACCTCTATTTTTGACACCGGGAATAAATAGAGCGGAAAATTTTACGCTCGAATATGTCCTTGATCATTTTTAAAATTTGACCTTGAATTGTCATGGTGAAGGTCAAATGCAGAAATAATGGAGCTATTCCAAAGGTGGTTACGGTAATGCTAAAAAATGATGCCTTAACTTCTATTGGAGATTTGATGATAACCATGGATTTGATCATGACCCTGACTTTGAAAGTTGTTTGAAGTCAAGTCAATTTTTTCAAATATGACCCTATACTTTTGAAACCGGAAATGAGTAGAGTGGAAAATTTTATGTTCCAATATGTCTTTTTTAAGAGCTGACCTTGAGCGGCCATGGTTTTACGTACAAGCATGTCCTTGTCTATTTAGAAAATTTCATCTTGAACACGTATGATTCGTCATTTCAAATATCTCAAATCCACCTAGATTTAAAATCAACGATTCTAAAAACCTCTTGATACAATTTTCGAGAAATATTATTTCTATTCACTTACAATTTCGAATTTAGTGATTCAAAAGAAAACTTCGAAATTAAACTTCGTTTTTCTTTAGCAGATCTTTCTATTTAATAAAAATTTTGATATTTTAGATGAAATTACTTATAAATTTTATTAAATCACTTAAATACTTTCCTGAAAGCACGATTGTGCAATTAACTGAGCGAGAGCGAATAAAGATTCTCATGATAAGAGGTTACGGTGATCAAGAGAGATCGTTAGAACAACTTCGCTCTCTATACAATAGAGATTTTCCAAAAGTCCAACCGATTTCAAAGAATACTGTCAAGATTACGATTGACCGCTATAATTTAACAGGTAGTGTGAAGGATCTTCCTAGATCTGGTCGTCCTGCAACAGCTACGAATGAAGACAATCAAATGAATGTTGCGTTATCAGTCATAGAAGATCCTCATACGTCAGTCAGAGAAGTATAATAACAACATAATTTCAGCATTGTTTCAGTTCACAATATTTTAAAACAAAAACTCAAATTCCATCCATTCAAAGTGAACTTTGTGCATAAGCTTAATGAAGATGATCCAGACAGACGTGTCGAATTTTGTGAAAGTATGATGGACCGAATCATAGCTGACAATAGTTTTCCAAGTTATATTGTTTTTTTTGTATGAAGCTACGTTTGAAATAAACAGTAATGTCAATTGACATAATATGAGGTATTAGAGTGCTGAGAATCCACACTGGATGATTGATAGCCGATCGACTCAATACCTTCAAAAAATTAACGTCTGGGCAGGTATTATTGACAACAGGATTGTTAGACCATTTTTTATTGAGGGTAATCTTACTGCTGACAAATATGAAAATTTGTTACAAAACGATATCATTCTGACAATTCAGGCAATCGTTGGCAATGAATTCCAAAATACTTGGTTTCAGCAGGATGGTGCAGGTTCTCATTACGGTCTTAATGTTCGAGCATACCTTAATAATGCGTTTCCACATAAATGGATAGGACGAAGAGGCGAGATCGAATGGCCACCTGGTCTTCCGATATTACTCTACTTGATTTTTTTTTATGGGGATATCTGAAGGATAGAGTATACCGAACGAATCCGACAGATATCGAAGAACTAAAACAAAATATTGGGAACGAAATAGAACAACTAAATGCAACAAAAATTCAAGATGCTGTTGGTGTATTCTATTATCGTTTGGCACATTGTCAATAAATTAATGGTGAACAATTTGAATACCTTGCCTCTACTGGCTAGGTATGATATCTCTTTGCCTTAACTGGCTGGGTATGATATCTCCTTACCTTGACTGGCTGGGTACCATATCTCTTTGCCTTAACTGGCTGGGTACATATCTCCACCTTCCCTGAAAGTCAAGGACAAGGTTAAACCCATGGTCATCATCAGGTCGCTAATAAAAATTAATTCGTTATTGTTTTACAGTACCGTAACCGCCTTTAGAATAGCTCTATTATTTTCGAATTTGACCCTTACCATGTCCATTCGAGGTTAAATTTTAAAAATGATCAAGAACATATTCATACGCAAAATTTTCCGCTCTATTTATTCCCGGTGTCAAAAATAGAGGTTCTTATTTGAAAAAATCATTTTGACCTACAAATAACCGTGAAGGTCCGATTGAGGTCGAAGCCAAGGTCACCGCCGGATAGCCAAGAAAATTTTTAAAAAAAATTGTAGCGAAAGTTTTTCTCCAGGACTATTATTTTTTAACTTATTTAGCCATACTGAGGCTTATAATAAAGGATGTCACAAAAGTCCCGAAACGGCTATATATTTCCTAAGCTTGGATATTTCGGAAAATAGTCAAGGTCAATCCTTAAGTAACTCTTAACGAGGAATTCGATGGTAACCTATATTTTGACTTTGACGATGTCCTTCAAGGTCATTTCAAGGTCAGGTCATGTTTTCCTAAATGGGAACTCTCTTCTTTGACATTGGCAGTCAGAAGAGCGGGAAATTGTACGTTCAAATATGTACTTAGGTCATAAAGGCACGTTGACCTTGAAGGTTAGCCAAGGTCATCTGAACTTGAGGAAGGTCTGCTTACCTCTTAGCACAGGAATTCCCCAATTTTTCTCAAACAAATGTATTAAAATTAGCAAGGTTTATGTAGTGTTGACTAAAGGCGTGACCTTGACGATTCCGTTCGAGTTCCTTTAAGGTTATTTTAAGCTCTACTTATTTTTTGATAAAAATTTCCTTTTTTGACATTGGCAATCGAAAGAGTGGGAAATTTCACGTTTAAATATAGACTCAGGTCCGTAGGACACATTGAACTTGAAGGTTAGCCAAGGTCATTTGAACTTGAGCAAGGTCTGCTTACCTCTTGGCACAGGAATTCCCCAATTTTTTTTAAACAAATGTATTAACATTAACATGGTTTATAAAGTGATGATTGTAAACGTAACCTTGATGATGTTCTCTGAGGTGATTTTAATTTTAACTTGTATTTACTATTAGCATTACCCAGAAACAATAGCGTGGACGTAGTAAAATCTGTTTCCTTTGGGGTGCTTGATTGCGTGAATCCCCTTGCCTCTCACGTTTGAGGTGCTTGATTTCCGTGAGTTCTCTAGCCTCTCACATTTTCTATCAAGACTTACAATTTAGTGTAGATGTTGAAACTGTAAACCTTCACCTTCTTGGCGAAAAGCTATTCTATTGTAGAAATGCAAGAGGACTACGTATTAATTATCTGTTAATTGACGCAGCCTCTTGGAATATCCGATTCCAAAACTCATCTAAATTTTGTGTTTAAGTTGCGTATACTTTACCCTTTAATTAACCCCGTAGAAAATAATCAAGAGGCGTTAAATCAGGAGATCTAGCAGGCCACTCGTTTTCACATTTTCTTCCAATCCATTTGTGAGGAAACTGGCCATCTAAATATGTCCGAATAAGTCTACTATAATGAGCGGTTGCTCTGTCCTGCTGGAACGATTTTCGATCAAAATCATCACCTGCTCTCTTATTCTTGGTTTAATTTGATCTCGTAGCAATCCTTTATATCTATCAGCAGTGAGATTACCATTGATAAAGAAAGGGCTTATAAGAGAATCATTTAAAATGCCAGCCCAAACATTAATCTTTTGTGAATTTTGAGTGTGATTCTCTAACATCCAATCAGTATTTGTGTTGAACCAATATCGACAATTGTGTCTGTTTACTTTGCCTTTCAATGTAAAAGTTGCTTCATCTGAAAAAACTATGTTGTATACAAACAGAGGATCTTTATCGATTGAATTCATCATTGTTTTACAAAATCCTATCCGACGATCAGGATCATTCCGCTTAAGCTCCTGTACTTAATGAATTTTGTATGGATAAAAATAAATGTTTTTTAAAACCCTTCGTACTGTTTTATGAGAAACATCAAACTGATCACTGACTCTACGTAAAGAAAGATGCGGATCTTCAACAAATCCTGGAGCTATTACAATCTGATTCTCTTCGGCTACAGACTTTGGTTGACCAGTTCTCTCAAGATCTTCAATAAATCCATGTTTCACAAAGCGCTGTATAGTCCTTGAGACAGTTGATTTTGAGATATGACTCTCCCCTTCTCTATTACAAAAAGTAAAATTGAATAGATCTTGAACTTGATCATAAGATTGCACTCGATCACCCCAACCCCGCATCATTAAAAAAGATACTCTCTCTTGCTCTGAAAGTGTAACATGCGCCATAGTATTTTATAAGAATTAAGTCACAAAGTAAATCGTGATGAACAAGTTATTTATAAGTTGTAATATCTGTGCAAAGAGAAAAAAATAATGTCTTGAAATTAGTCAGTGACTAATAAAAGTAAAACTATTAGTTAATAAAGCAAAAGACTTTTTAAAAAGAAATATTAATAATGCAAAATAGGAATTAAATCGAATTATTTGTAATCAGCGAATAAAACACTTCCTAATCAATCCAAAGTAAATTGACAGACATTAATCAAGGTAATCTAAAAAAGTAGATTCTAATTAATAATGAAATTTAAAATTTAAAAATTGAAAATACTACTATTCTCAAAGGTAATTTGTCCTGAATTGAATTTAATGATGATAGAAATAAATCAAAGATGAATTAAATTTAATGATAATAAATAATAAAGGCACTAGATAATAAAGGAGACAGATTTTAAAGATAACAGATAATTAAGCATTCCGAAATCCGAAAGGACTCACGCAAATTAAGCACAGGTGAAGGGAACAATTCTTACTACATTAAAGTTTTTAATCCCGGATAATATTAAAAGTAAATAGAAAATAGTTAACCTCAAAATAACCTTAAAGGTTATGACTAAGATATTAAAAAACTAGAAAGCTTATCCTACGTTAAATGCTCTTGTCTAACATTCAAGGTCAACGTGTCCTTATGACTTAAGTATGTATTTGAACATAAAATTTCCCACTCTTTCGATTGCCAATGTCAAAAAAGAGAATTCTTATTAAAATATGAGTAAAGCTTAAAATAACTTCAAAGGAATTCGAAGGACATCGTCAAGGTTACGCTAACAATCATCACTTCATAAACCTTGTTAATATTAATACATTTATTTAAAAAAAATTAGGGAATTCCTATGCCAAGAGGTAAACAGACTTTGCTCAAGTTCAGATGACCTTAGCTGACTTTCAAGATCAACGTGTCCTTTGGACCTGAGAACATATTTGAACGTAAAATTTCCCGCTTTTTCGATTTCCAATGTCAAAAAAGGGAATTTCCATCAAAAAATGAGTAGAGTTTAAAATAACCTTGAAGGAACTCGAATGGCATCGTCAAGGTCACGCCTACAGTCAACACTTCATGAACCTTGCTAATTTTAAGACATCAGTTAAAAAAAATTGAGGACCTTCGAGGTCAACGTGACCTCATGACCTAAGTTTTGTGACGTGGTGTTTTGTACCAGTCACATGAGGAGGCCAAAGCATAGCTTGTCTCGCAAGAGTGCCACATTTCATCCTAAATAACAGCCACGCAGGGCTGTACACACACTGCACCTTCTCCAGGTACAGGGGCTCGGAGCTCAAGGAAGGCTTCAGCGAGGAGCCAGTGTGTTAGAGAGAGTGCTTAGCTGTCATGAAGCAGTGACGTCAGCGCTATTGCTGCATGTGTATCGCTGCGCTGGGACGCGTATCAGTGGACGTGCGTCTCAACTACGAGGTTTAACACGACGCAACTTACGTCGTATATCCGACTGGCGCTTCGGAGACGGCACGGACGCCGCAGGGCGAGCCTGATACCCGTGCACCGCAAGTGCGTATCGTCGATATCGAGCCGGAGAGAGCTCGAGTTATGAAGACCCATCCGCCGCCCCGCGCGCAGTCCACGCGGTAACATCAGACGGTTGGCTGGCTCGGCAGAGACTCGCCGATGGAGTTGACGAATTCCGTGGAACGTACGTCACGAGGGGCAACCACCAGCTACCGCGTTCCACCCACGGTAGGCCCGACAGCTGCCCTTGAAGAATTCGACTTGTTCTGGACGTACGTGGTTGAGAGTCAAGGGCAGACAGACGACCGAAGGGCCGCGGCAACGTGTCCAGAGCCAACAGTGGACGCTCCGCTAGAACAATGAAGGCCCAAAGTACAGCACTTCAAAGCAGCATACGTAACCGCCCCGTTTGGTGATTTAGCTGCACAGCCACCGCCACCCACCTCTCAGCGTGTCACCATGAATTGTGGAGTGTTTCCAAACAAAGAGGCTTACGCGCTGCACCCACAACCACCGGAGGTCCGACGGCCGTATCAGTTGGCACCGCTGCCACCTCAGCGCTCCGCCGACTTCCATCATCAGCCGCCGCACAGACCGGAGAGGTACTACGCACCTTTAATATCTCCGCCAGCAGCTTCAGCGCCTCGGCATGCACAGAGAAGCGGAACGCAGTTTATATTTGATAACTCCACGTTTCTGCGCGAAGAGAAGACGTGCGACATTCTAGAAAAGTGGCGCATTTCCTTTAAGGGGGTGCAAAAGCAAGACCTCGAGGGATTCCTGATCAACCTGAATCAGTGTCGGGAGACATACGGGCTGACCCTCAAAGATATTATCAAAGCCATGCCAGCCGGCCTCGCGCATGGTATTGGTTTTGCCGCGAACACAACGGCTGGCAAACCTACGCTTATTTCGTCGACGCGTTTCGGTTGCAGTATTGCGCCGACAACCTAAAAGACCGCTTGCGCCAGGAGATCGGCAGGCGGACACAAGGCCTGCAGAAGGATATATTTACGTTTCTGTTCAAATTTCGCATTCTGCTTGATCAAGTGCGACTGATGTCGCTGCCCGAACAATTACCTGGCTGTTTAATAAATTTTGCGGTTCAATAAGAAAAACACAATTTTATGGTTTAAAATACACTTTATTATTCAGTATAGTCTTCCTGAACATCAATACACTTATTCTAACGAGATTCCAATTTATGAATTCCATCCCTGAAGTGAGAATCTGAAAGGGCTGCAAAATACGCTTCCACATTTGTTATGACCTCATCATTTGATGAAAAACGCTTTCCACGCATAAATTTTTTTAGGTCTGGAAACAGATAGAAGTCGCTAGGGGCCAAATCTGGTAAATACAGTGGATGCTCCAACAATTCGCACTTCAATTCATGGATTTTAGCCATTGTCAAAATGCTCTTGTGACTCGGTGCATTGACCTAATGAAAAAGGATTTTTTTCTTCTGCAAGCCGGGTCTTTTTTCACGAATTTTTTCCTTTAGCTGGTCTAAAAGGTTACAATAATATTTATAATTTATTGTTTTACCAGTTTGCAAGTAATCCACAAACAAAATTCCTTTCGTATCCCAAAAAACTGTTGCCAACACCTTCTTGGCCGATTTCTGGACACGAACTCGTTTCGGAGCCGAAGAACCAGTTTCACACCACTCTTTAGCCTCTTGTTATGATTCAGGATCATGGTGATAGACCCAAGTCTCATCCATAAGGATAAATCGACACACAAAATCCACTTTGTCCTTTCGAAAACGCTCTAAATGTTGCTGAGAAAGTCACATTCAAATGTGTTTTTGTTCCATTGTTAGCGAATACGACACCCATTGTGCACACAGCTTTCTGAAACCCAATACTCTAGTCAAAATATTGCTTACATTGCCTAATAAGATGCCTAGGGCTTCTGCTAAATTTCTTTAAATCACTCGACGATTTTCCAATACGATATCCTGTATTTTTTCTACGATTTCTGGTGTTGTTGCTGTTTTTGGACGTCCTTGACGTAAATCGTCTTCAAGGCTTGTACGACCACGTTTAAATTCAGCAACCCATCTTTCTACTGTACTAATTGAAGGCGAAGAGTACTTATACACTTTCAACATTCGTTCATAAATTTCCTTTGCTTTTAAACCTTCTAAAAATAAAAGTTCAATCAATGCACGATACTTCATTTTTTCTATTGTAAAAAAATACTGTGACACGTCGATACTAAATGGCTTGTAAACAAAGAATGAATTGACAGATTGAAATAAAACTTCACATACGTTTATATGAAGAGTGTACTTACACAACAAAAAAAAAAGTTAGGCTAGTAACAACACTCTCTCTTATCGAACCGCAAAACTTATTGAATAGCCTGGTAGATTGCACGTGCCGCAACCTCCATCCTTCATATAGACAAGCTGTTTCGTGCGACCGCGTTCGTGATTTCGTAGAGCTGCAGCTTCTGGGGAAAAAGTTCGAAACGAAGAAACTGCAGGGCAAGGCTTATTGCCCTTCTCCTCCACCCAAGGAGTCGTTCTTCCCCAAAGACGCGTACGTGCCGCTGCACCCGGTACGTTCAGTTAAAGTCGCTCCTGTCGAAACGGCTCGCCTGATAAATATCAACGACACGAGTCATCGCACGGATTTCGTCGCAGCCACGGGCGTCCCAGAGAATCGCCCCCCGCACAAGCAGACGCAGTTTAAACATCCGGCTGCGCTGTAGGCTCGGACTTTGCCCAAGAAGCCACGTCCCCTATCGCGCAGCTTGACGACCCAAACGACAACGCGCGTAGCAGCTTCCAGGTCATCGGCGGGGACGCAGACCAAGATAACACAGCTTCTTTAACCCGCCGACGTGCCCCTGCGGTGGCAGCGTAAATATATTACGCGAACAGCAGCATCGCGCCGCCGCGCGTAGTGGTATATGCCGCCAATAACCAGCTTGATAACTCGCTGCAAGCCCGCAAGCAGCGAGAGCTGTATCGCCGCTGTGACCAGCTAGGGCATTGGGCTGCAGAATGCCCGAGGGCCCCGAAATGTTATGGATGCGGGCAACCAAATGTATTACGCAAGGACTACACCCGAAGCAGAACGACTCCACGGGCGGGAAACGCACCGCAAGGGACTCGTTAGGAACTCGCGGGTCTTCGCGTAGCCGAAAGGCAGCTCCACGCCGCGGGCAGTTTCATCCTGACCCGCCACGCCTTTCGCCGCCGCGCGACGCAGTTGAGATTTCCGCCGCAACGGAATCTCCCGCATCAGCACCATTGGATCGGCCGTCATCGCTAATCCAAGGTAACCCGTACCTCCGCGAGGTACGGCTATTTTTTAATATTGAGCTCAACGGTTTGAAGCTCAGAGGCTTACTGGGCGATGGCGCCGTCCATTTGTTCCTGGGAAAGGGTTTAAACAAGTTGTTGCAAGACTAGGTTAGCCCTGCGGCTAATACTATTGGATAGTCTAAAAAGTATTGAGCCTTTTTTTGTCATTTTTTGATTGAATATTTCTTTTATTTAAAATGGATTTTATTTAAGTACATATTGTCCATTATTATCTTTGACCTTTTGCCATTTTTTGGGTAGAGCCATTATTCCATCTGTGTATAACTTCTGTGGTTTATCGTCGAAAAACTTGGCCAAATGATTTTTACAGTCCCTTTTTGAAGTGAATATCTTTTTATTAAGGAAGTTTTGCAGAGACCGAAACAAATAGTAGTCTGATGGTGCAAGGCCTGGACTATATGGTGGATGCATCAAAACTTCCCAGCCAAGCTCTGTCAATTTTTGCTGGGTCATCAAAGATGTGTGTGGTCTGGCATTGTCATGATGAAAGACAGCGCCCTTTCTATTGATCAATTCTAGCCGGTTTTTTTGAATTGCTTGTTGCAATCTGGTTAATTGCTGACATTACAGAGCCGAATTGAGTGTTTGGCTAGGTTTTAGCTCCTCATGATAAACAATTCCCTTCTAATCCCACCATACACACAGCATAACCTTATTTGGTGTCAATCCTGGCTTTAAAGTCGCTTGTGATGATTCACCTTTTTTTGACCATGATCTTTTTCGAACGACATTCTCGTATCTTACCCATTTTTCATCACCCGTAATAATTTGCTTTAAAAATGGCTCGATTTTGTTGCGTTTTATTAGCATTTTGCAAATGGAAATTCGGTCGATCAAATTTTTTTGTGTTAATTCATGCGGCACCAAAACGTCGAGCTTCTTTGTGTATCCAGCCTTACGCAAATGGTTCAAAACTGTTTAGTGATGGATATTCAGTTCCTTAGCAATGTTATGGCTGCTTATGTGTCGGTCTTCTATTTTTTGTCAGATTTCATCGACTTTTTCAGTGATTGGTCGACCTAAGCGAGATGCATCTTTGACATCAAAATTTCCCAAACGAAAGCGAGCGAACCATCTCTTGGCTGTGGCTTTTAATATAGTATCTTGACCGTAGACACCACAAATTTTTTCACGAGTCTGTGATGTATTCTCACCTTGATCGTAGTGGTATTGTAAAATACAACGAATTTTTTCAGAAATTTTACTCATTTTTAAATAAATACAACTTTTGACACGAATGACGAAATACAAAACTGTCCATATGAAAATTGTAGACTGGAGTGTCACCTTTCAAACGCATGTCAGTTTGATTTAATTTGATTAGTATTGCCCGATATATGACAACGAACAACATCTAGTGACAAAAAAGGCTTAATACTTTTTAGACTATCTAATATTAATGTGGCAGATGGAGGAGCAGCGGTAATCCAGGGAGTGCTGGATGTGATTGTCTCCATCGATAGAGAAAGGCGCACGCTTCCTTTCTTTGTGGCAGATGAGTTGCAATACGATTGCATCCTTGGCATCGACTTCAAGAGGCTGTTTAAATTGAAGATCGATTATGGCACGGCTACCTGGTGGACACGACGGGGCGTGGTGCACCAGTTCTATCCGTACGGGTCCGACCCGGCGATCTTTTCGGCCGTCGCTACCCTCGGCGAACTCGTTGTAGCAACAGACGACGAGCACATGCAGCTAAATGCTCTACTCGACCGCTTAATCCCGCCAACACCCGCATCGCTAGGATTAACCAACTTGGCAGTGCATACCATCGATGTGCAAGGAGCTGCTCCAATTCGGCAGCATGTGCGTAGATATTCTCTAAAAATGCTGCAAGTGGCGTACGAGGAGATCGATTGCATGCTCACCGAAGGAATCATTGAGTCGTCTGACAGCCCGTGGTGCAGCTGTCCGGTAATAGCGCCAAAGGCCAATAGAAAGTGGAGCTTTTGCATCGACTACCAGCGCGTCAATGCCATCACTAAACGCTTCGCTTATCCCCTCCGTAACATGGAAGGTATCCTAGACAAGATTCGATTGGCTCGCTATATTTCTAAGCTTGATCTCAGTCAAGCGTATCACTAAGTCCCGCTCGACCCCGCTAGCAAAGAGATCACCGCTTTCTGCATCCCTGGACGTGGACTATCAATTCACGCGCATGCTGTACGGCTTGACGAACGCCACCGCAACATTTCAACGAATAATGGACCGCCTTATTAACCCGCAGCGGGAACCACACGTCTTTCTCTACTTGAACGACGTGATTATTGTCACTTCTACATTCCAAGAACACTTGCAGTGGCTGGAACGAGTGCTCGCGGCGTTTAAAGAAGGCAATTTGCAATTAAATCGGGAAAAATCTGAGTTCTGCTGCGCTGAAGTCCACTACTTAGGTTATGACGTAAACGCAAGAGGTTTGAAGCCTGACGACGATAAGATAAAGCTGATTATCGAGTACCCCGCACCGACGAACGCCCGCCAGCTGAGGCGATTTCTGGGCATGGTGGCTTGGTATTCGCGTTTCATTGATAATCTGGCGACGTATAAAGCACCGCTCACGCAACTTATGCGGAAAGGAACTCGTTGGCATTGGAACGAAGAACAACAGCTCGCCTTCGCTTAAATGAAACAAGCGCTTACGCAAGCGCCCGTGCTAGCTTGCCCGGATCTCACCCGCCCGTTTACGCTGCAAACGGACGCGTTTGATTATGCTATTGCAGGTGTCCAAACCCAAGAGTTTGATGGACACGTAAAAAGTAAAAAAAAATAAAAGGTTATCTCCAAGAGGAGGAGTCTACGGTGATCACCGATCACCACAGCCTCTTGTGGTTACATAATTTGAAGGACCCCGCGGGCCGCTTAGGGCGATGGAATACCATGCTGCAGCAATATTCCATCATATTTGTGCATCGTAAAGGCGCGTTGCATCAAGTGCTGGACGCACTCTTCCGGGTGCTCGAAAATAACTTAGAAGCCCCCGCTTTAGCTTCGTCCGCGCACACGGACGATAAATGGTATCAACGACGTTTACTAGCTGTTTGCACCCGCCCGCACATATTCCCTAATTGGCATATTGACAACGAGCTGCTATACGTGCACCGACCAAGCCAGCTGATCGATCCATTAGTACCGGATCTCGACGTTCGGAAGCTCGTAATATCGCAGGGCGACCGCGCTAAAGCGTTGTTTGAAGCGCACGACACTTTACAGGTGGACCATTTCAGCGTTGAAAAAATCTATGTGTGACTCGCTACTTACTATTATTGGCTGGGTATCTACTACGATACGTGTCGCTACGTATGTGCTTGCCAAGAGTGCCAAGCACACAAGGTATCACAGCAAGCACCAGCTGGCTTGATGGGAGAGCGATACGTTGATGGACTGTGGACGGTAGTTGCCGCGGACGTCATCGGGCCGAAACCACCATTAAAACGAGGGCACCCGCTATGCAATAGTGTTCGAGGATCTCTTCACGCGCTATATCGAAATCCACGCGTTACGAAAAGCCGACGCGGAGAGGTTAATGCAAGCGTTCGACGATTTAACCACTTAATGCACTAACCCGTGTCTGACTCGAGCGTTCCTTTCCGGCAAATTTTGAATATGCCCATGTCACACTCGAGCGGACGTAGTTCGTTGTAAACAAATTTCTATATGCTCGTTCCCGACGCGGGTACTTATTCACGATATGCTTATCTACTGAATATGTCACAGCGTGCTTCGATTTACGTATCGTAGCTTTGTTTACAGTAGAAATTCTTTTTCAAATGTTTATGTTTACGACTCGCGCGTTCAGTGCAGTGCGTTCAAATGTTTATGTGTGACGCAGTTTTTGTCTAAGAAGATATTTGTAACTTATATTTCATTCATTATAAAAACTTGGTAATATAGAATTTTTAATTATATTATATATATTTTTTTGAATTGTTTGTTTATTTATTTTAGTAATACAGCCCTAAAATGAATGAAAGCGATAGCGACGATACTGAATTTGAATGCGGTAATTTATCTGAAAGCGGTTCCGATGAAAGCGATGAGAGTGATATAGAATCTGATAAAAGCAGTGACGATGGTGATACTGATTTGGCATTGGCAAGAACATGGTATGCTCTAAGCACAGATCATCTACCTCCAGCACCACCCAGATTTCCGTTTATAGGAACTCCAGGTTGTACATTTTCATTACCTGATGAAGAAAATATTTTGGCTTATTACTAATTATTTATTGATGAAGATTTTTGATAAATTTGATAGTAACTGAAAGTAACAGATATGCCCAACAACAACCAGGTTTATCAGCAGGGTCATGAATACCAATAACAATTCCAGAAATGCAAATTTATTTGAGCGTCAAAATTCTTCAAGGTATTATATCAAAACCTGAAGAAAGATCATACTGGACAAAATCCGAAGTATTTCAAACACCTATTTTTCCGAAACTTCTAAGTTATCGAAGATATTATCAAATTCAAAAAAATCTACATTTTGCAGATAATGAAAGTTATAATCCTGAGACACATCCACACTCAAAACTAAACATGATTTGGCCTGTTTTTGATAATCTAAATAACAAATTTAGTTCTTTTTACATTCCCGAAAGGGATATAACTATTGATGAAAGCTTGATGATGTATAAGGGCCGTCTAGGCTGGATTCAATACATTCCATTGAAAAGAGCTCGATTTAGTATAAAATTATACCTGCTATGTGAGTCAAAATCTGGCTATTTATATTCATGCATAATATATACAGGAAAGGCACTCTCATTAGCGATACATATAAAGACTGGCCTATATCTTCCCAGATCGTTTTATCTTTGATGGAACCATTATTGGATATGGGATATTGCCTCACAACTGATAATTTTTACACCTCTCTTCGACCAGCAGATTTTCTCATAAAACGGAAAACAGATTTATATGGGACTCTGCGAATGAATCGTCAGGATGTTCCTGCAGGAATTCAAAACAAAAAATTAAAAAAAGGAGAAATTACTGCGTTTCAAAGAGGCAAAGTAATGCTTTTGAAATGGAAAGATAAAAAAGATGTTTGTCTCCTGTCTACTGTACATAATCCGATAATGGAAGCTACTAAAAAAAAAGACAGGGATGGCAATGCAATAAAAAAGCCAAAGGTAGTGATTAACTACAACGACACAATGGGGGGCGTTGATCGATTGGATCAACACCTTCATGATTACCCTCTTGCAAGGAAGAGAGGGAAAAAATATTATAAGAAAGTATTTTTCCACTTCTTAGATATAACATTATGAAATTCATTTGTTTTGTATAAAAAAAATGGAGGCAGGAGGGACAATTTAGAATTTTGACCGACACTGATTGAAAAGCTAATTGAAAAGTTTCATTTAACGTCAAAGAAAGGTAGACCAAGTTCTCAACCTGGGCCCTTACGACTGACCGAACGCCATTTTCCTGAATATGTGCCTCCAACAAAAAAAAAGCTGCTCCGTGTAAATACTGTGCTGTGTGCTGCAGTAAAAGGGACGAAAAAGGGAAGAAAAAAAGAAAAGAAACCAGATATTATTGTAGAAATTGTGACGTAGAATTATGTGCTGTGCCTTGTTTTATGATATATCATACAAAATCAAATTTTTAATTTTTTCTAAATATTTTTATTATGTTTTTATATTTTATTATGTTCTTATATTATATCTATATTCTATATACCTAAAAAATACAGTTATTTTGAAAAATTGTCATTTTCTTATTTTTGCCCCTACTAGAAAAAATATCCTTGTTACGCCACTGAAAATCCTTTTTTCTTTCTTCCAATTATACATAAATACTAAATCAATGAAAAAAAAAACTGATCATTTTTTGATAGAAAATTCCAAATTAATGCGTGTATTAAGGGGTTGATAATAAACCGATGGGGCTGTCCCATGGTCCTGCTCACGGACAATGGGACTGAATTTGCGAACATAACCGGTAACCGAGCGGCTGCAGCAGTACGGAGTGACGCAGTCCACCATTCCTCCGTACCATGCGCAGGCTAACCCAGTGGAACGCGTTAATCGGAATTTGCGTACGATGGTCAACAGCTTTCTTAGCGAAGATCACCGCGAATGGGATCTGCATCTTAATGAATTCTCCTTTACGCTCAACATTATGGTGCATTCATTAACAGTCTGTCAAGTAAGAGCGTGGTCGATTTCACCGACAGGTCATAAAAGATTTTGCTCTAATTCTTTTGCAAACCGATAGAGAAAAGCTTTGTCCTTAATGCATTGTTAACAAAGATTCAGTTGTCGTTGATCTTTTGAAAGAGAATCACGTTGAACGCCATGAGTGCTAAGTACGCGTCGCGCTACGAGGCTGTGTTTCTTTGAATCCACCCGAAAGGTTTCAAAATGTCGCAATCAGCGGCTGCTAAATACATGAGAAAGTCAAAGGCATTTGTACAGAAGTGGATACAGCGATATAAAGTGGCTAAAAATGTCGATGATTTACCAGAACGTGGCTCGATAGGAAAAGTGAACAAAAAAGATGAAAAAAGAATAGTGAATCTGTTTTCGCGGAATCCTGCTTTAACACTGCGGCAAGGACAAGCAAAATTAATGGCGAAAGGTTTAGATATATCCTACGAAACTATCCGAACCCATCTTCGTACTCATCATCTGAAATGGCGCAACACAATGAAGAAGCCTCTGTTGACTGAAAAACATGTGACAAAGTGACTCGCTTAGGCGCATGAGAACATTGATAGAGATTTTAAAAATGTCATTTTTACTGATGAATGTTCTATATGGGCACGTTCTGTCCTTACGCGAGCCTGGTCAACTTTCACCAATAGGCTTGTTCAGCGGACCGTAAAACATGGAATAAAGGTGCATCTTTGGGGCTACTTCTCAAAGCAGGAATTCGGCACTTTGCACCTCTTTACTGACAACCTAAATGCCGAGAAAATGATAAAAATCTACAAAAAGGCTTTACTGCCATCTGCTAAACGATGATTCATCACAAAAAATGAAGATTGGATTCTGCAGGAGGACAACGATCCTAAACACCGCAGCAAGCTCTGTACTCAGTGGAAGACTCAATCTGGCATCGTTACATTGGATTGGCCGTCGCACTTGCCCGATGCAAACCCTATTGAAAATGTGTGGGCATATATTAAACGGAAGCTTTGTGAAAGACGCACATACACTTTGAAGCAGTTGTTTTACGAAATTCGTCGGATCTGGAGATCCTTGCCACTAGAATACGCCATCAAATTAGTAGAAAGCATGCCTTGGAGATGCCAGGCAATTATCGATGCCGGTGGTGACTGGACACATTATTGACCGAATTGCATTATTGTTTGTAATGTGTACAATGTATATATAAATATGAAAGTTTCATCAAATAAATTTTTTTATAAATTAACACGACCACGCTCTTACTTGACAGACTGTACCAAATTCTCTCCGGCGTTCCTCAATTTCGGCCGTAACCCGCAACCCTGCATGATTCTGCGCAAGCATCTTGAACATCCCGCTTCTGTACGTCCGCAAAATGCAGAACAATGGTTCGAACGTGTAACCGCTTACCCGCGGTACACGACCTAATAAAGAGACACATCGAGCAAGCGACCCCGAAACAATCAGCGCACTACAACCGTCGTCGACGCGACTCCAAATATCAGGTAGGCGATTTAGTGTGCCACCGCCAACACCACCTGTCCTCCGCCGGAGAAGGATTCGTGGCAAAAATGGCACCGCGATACGTAGGGCCAGCGACCATTGTCAAGGTACTCTCACCGGTAGTTTACCTCTTTGAAGATGCCAACTCGAATAAGCGCACCAAAATCCACGTAGGTGACTTGAAACGCTACGTACCGCCGCGCGACGCTAATCGCATCCTTCCTCTGTCCACAGCTATAGCAATGTCAAAAGGGCAAGAGCCGAAAAAGGAGGGATCGCTTGCATGTTCTGGTGGTTTGGACGAGGAACTGCCGCCGCCGCCACCGTCTGCACCCGCTTCACAGCAGCTGGAGAATCAAGACCTCCCGCTGTCGCCACCGCCGCAATTTGCTGACGCCACCAGCTCCATAGCGATTGCGGACATGGGGCCGCTGCCTGATCAACCGGTCGGGGACCTCGCCGCACGCCTGGCGGTAGTAGAGGCGCGTTAATAGCAGGTTCGTGCCTGGGCCGAGCATGTCGCCCCCTTCCTGCCCGCACTACCCAGTGCGGGACGTGACTGTTTATCCGAAGGGCGGGGCCGCAGCCGCATCGTCCCGCCGACTATTCCCCGACCCCGGACGACAAGCATAGCGATGCAGACCGCGCAGCTACCCCGCGCCGCAACGTCCACCACGCGCAACCCAGTGGATATGCGCCCACCCGCCGAGCACGGCACTTGGCGGCGTGGGTGCTGTAACTGTGGCATCGACGGCCACAGTTTCAACGAGTGCCCCCGACTCCGAAGGGTATTTTGCACTTTCTGTGGCACGCTCAGAGTGCCACTCTGAGACTGCCCGCGCGGCGCCTGCCAGCGGGAATACGAGCGCTGCGTCGAACGGCGCATCGAGGCGCAGGTGCGCCGTAAGTGCGAGGCAGGAAATTAGTTGTTCTTTTTTATTTTTTTTATTGTCCAATCCCCCCTATTATTTTTTTTCTATATTTTTTTGTGTTCTAGATTAGTTAAATTTTTTTTCCTTTTGCGTAGTATTAAGTTAATTGTAAGCCTTAGGTAGTAAGTTTTTTTTTAGGTTAAGTAATTTTAGTTTTGTATTTTTGTTAGCAATAAGTCTAGTTGTAAGCCATAAAATAAGCTAGTGGTAAGTTAGAGTAAGCGAGCGAGCCTCAGTAGCATTTTTTTGTTGTAGTTTTACCCCCCCCCCCCCCCACCGCACTGCCCGCGTTCCCTTCAAGAAATGTCTTTTTGATTTTTATAATTTTTAGAAAAGCTTTTTTTTGTTTTGTGTAATATCGCCGCCGCTTATTTTGTATCGTTTTTTTCTTGTTTATTTAAGAATTAATACAGTTTATGTTTAGCAGATTAGTGTGCTTCATTACCCCTATTGACTATCGTGCTCATCCCGCCAGTATACTGCATGCTATATTTTTTTTTGGTTTTACCTTGCTCCCTCTGTTTTTTTTGTTATTTTGTTTTTTTTTGTTTTGGTTTTTTTATTTGTTTTTTTTATTATTTTGTTTTGGTTTTACCGCGAGGCACCCCGAGCCAGCAGAGCATCGCTCTTTTCTTTTTTATTTTTTTTATTTTTAGTTTCTTGTATTTTTCTCCCATCCTTTATATTTTTTTTTGTGCTATTATTATTGCCCGCATTGGCGCATATCGCTCGTGCCACCAATGAGCCACAGTAGCATGCCGCACTCGCATCCTGCTACGAACCACTCTCCGACGAGGCAGCGAGTAAACTCAGCATGTTTAATATAACCGCCCACTGGCAGTGGGCCACCAAGGTAACCAATTTGTTTTTTTCCATTTATCGAACAGCAATGCGGCTGTCGAATAATACCGCTACTGCACCAGGTAAGCACGGTATGAGTGAAACTATCGACTAGAACCTTTAACTCTTATTTGCCTTTTTTTTTTTTTTATAAGCATCAATAATCACGGATTGTATTTAAATAATGCGTGTATTAAGATTAAGTATTCTATTTCTTTCTTTTTGGTACGAGTGGTATTACATGTTAGAGCGGGTTATAAGAAACCGCGAGGTTAGGACAAGTTGCGTAACGATAATAAATTTTTAATTTTTTGTTTTCTTTGTATTGTATTTCTGCCCAAGGATCGAGCCAGTTGTGTGGATAACCGAAAATCTAGTCTTATTCGTTCAATCTCGTAGTCGCCTAGTAATCCCGCGTGCACCCGTACACCGCGTACACTTTAGCTAGAACACTGACGCAGATGAGCCATGCTGCAAAAGACGATGTCTGCGCAACGGTGTTCTGCCGCACACCTACACCGTTACAGGTAAGACCGCTCACCTTAGGCTAAGTGAAAGCGCTAGGCGAACGCAAATCCAGTTCGATCCCAGTTAAGATCAAACAGTGAATATAAAGTCGTTTCGCTTCCCCCATATTCACCGTTTGGCAGGGGGGAGTTGTGACGTGGTGTTTTGCACCAGTCATATGAGGAGGCCAAAGCATAGCTTGTAAGCCTCCTCGTAGCCCACAATACCCCTTACAATCTAGGCAGTCTCGCAGGACTACCACATTTCACCCTAAATAACAGCCACGCATGGCTGTACACATACTGCACCTCCTCCAGGTACAGGGGCTCGGAGCTCAAGAAAGGCTCCAGCGAGGAGCCAGTATCAGGAGCCCATGGCTAGTCGATGGCAGTGCTCGCACACACTGCAGCAGGGTTCCTTCCCCAATCTCCTTCCTGTCCTTGTGGTGTTCATTATCTGTAACCTCTAAGACAGCAATTAGTAATTAGAAGAAGGTAAATATTAGTAGCAACCGCACCTTGGAAGGGAAGCACAGGCTGCCACATAATACACATATTAAAGGAGAATTGACAAAGGGACGTTAGGAGGCAAGGAAAGACACCTAAGCACAGCATCTCTGTGCAAGTGAGTACACATCCAGAAGTGTATAGGAGCATTGCCTCACTGCCACTGCTAGCAGGCCATCGCTGTCCCCGGCACCGCTGCCTATCCTTTCGATTCACCTTGCTGTTGATCCGCCGCTATGCCGCACATGTAACAGAGAAAGAAGAGAGGAATCAGTCGACGCCTACCAGCCATGAAACACGTCGACTTACCTAGATACCCTGGACATCGGATGTAGATTCTCGCCGCTCCAGAGAAAATATAACAACACAAGCACTCGCGAGCGGATAACCTTAACGCGCGCTGCTGGCGCGTGGTGGTGTCAACTGCCGACAGCGCTGAGTGCGCGCGGCGGCTGCGTCGCGTGACGTATTTTACACGTGCGTTGTGCTGCCGCAGAACGCTTATCTAGAAATCCGCGCTCGCGGACGGTAGCTCAGAGAGATTCTCGTTTACTTTGTCCGGTGCCATAGTCGCGATCGTTCATCCTAGTCGTTCGACTCCGCATTCGCATTTTGTAAAAAAACGAGCGTGTACGAGCAGGCAAATCGTTCTTTTTGTAGTCGAGCACGTGTAAAAGAAAATCTGGTGAGTGCCCAGGTGCAGTGGCTGCTACCAGGAGGCATGCATTCACCAAATCATCCCCGTTTCCTACCCGGCTGTGTGTCTGCGGCCGCGACGTGTGCTACGCGCCATTTTGGAAATTTTGGCTGTTGTAGGCCTGCGACCGCTCTATCCGTAAGCTAGCCGTGCGAACGTAATTGCCGCGCACGAAACCGCGCTACACGAGTGTAGCTGGCACCCTGGGCTCGCGTAAAAACGCGAGATAATTATTGTGGTTAATTTTTAAGTCGAATAAACGGTGTTGTTCTATTTGTTTTAAAGCGGTGATTTTTACTCTTTGCTAGTAAGCAACCCGCCCGCTTCCCTAATATTTGTACGCCACCCTGATCCCCAGTAGCATCATAGTACATATTTAAACGTACAATTTCCTGCTCTTTCGATTGCCAATGTCAAAAAAGAGAGTTCCCATTTAGAAAAACATGACCTGACCTTGAAATGACCTTAAAGGACATCGTCAAGGTCAAAATAGAGGTTACCATTGAATTCCTCGTTGAGAGTTACTTAAGGATTGACCTTCACCATTTTCCAAAATACCCCACCTTAGAAAATATATAGCCGTTCCGGGACTTTTGTGACGCTCTGTATATACAGGGTGGTCCGTTTTAATCTATCAGACGGAATAACTTCAAAGTGAGATGGTTATATCAAAAAATGTGCAGACAAAAGTTGTAGGAGTTGAAGGGGGTCGTCCAACGCTGACCTTGGCGTCAACCTTAAGGTCAAATTTGAAGGTAATTTGAGGGTTAAATCGCGAATTTCAAACGGAATTCCCAATTTTTTATTAAAGATTCTGATTTTGCGTCGAAAAATATAAAAGTTTTTTTCTTAATCATTTTTTTCGATGCGTGACAGATGGTGCTGTAATCGGCAGTTTTAATCTATCGATGCGAATATCTCAACAACTACGCATATGAAAAGGTAGAAAAGGAAAATTTGTTAATCTGGATAGGGGACATGCAATGACACTACAATCGACCCCCGCCCCCTCTAACTCCCCGTATGGAGCGGTTTCAACTTAAAAATCTGAAATAGGTACCCTAATTTTATATTGCAAATTCTGATTCTGCGTCGAAAAATATGGAAATTTTGTTCCGAACATTTTTTAGATTCGTGGCAGATGTCGCTGTTATCAACAAAATTAATGTTGGAAACTATAATTAAATATCATAATCTTGACTATAATACTCAATTTATTGTACTCGTAACGCCATCTCTGTATATAAAGAGATAGCGCAATGATCGATGATTGAAGCATACTACGTTTGTACGCGTGCGACACATTATGTCACTTCACTTGAACGCGGGCCGTCGTCCGGTGCACAAGTCATGTGCGGTCGCTAGTGTAATTCACTTATTATTATAAATAAATTTTCTTATTATCAATATTTGCCTTATTATTAAATCCACACCTCAACATGGTAGCAGAGCGTGGTTATTAGAAACTCGAGTTTTTCGAGAGAGGTCCGTAATTATTAAAAATTCGAGTCGAACACGTGGCCGGATGCAAGTTTATGACGACAAAAGTTTATTAGGTAAAAATTTTGTACTTAATAAGAAACAAAAAGGACATTTATTAAAAAGCTTTATAGAAGGAACTTAACAAGTTTTATTGCTGAAAAGTGAAATTGAAAAGTGTTTAAAGTTAAAAGAAATCACAATGGCAAATCAAGCTAAGGTTAAGGATATTTTTATACCAATTTTTGATAGTTCAAATTATGCTAGTTGGAAAATTAGATTGATGACTTTGTTGGAGTACAAAGAATGCAAAGATTCAGTTACACGAGCAAGAATTCAATCAGATGATGAAAATAAGTAGAAAAAAGAAAATTTAAAAGCAAGAGCAATAATAATTAGTGCAATTTCTGACAGACAGTTAGAATATGTTGGTGAGAGCACAACTGGACTACAAATGATTAACAAATTTAATGATAGGTATTCAACATGTACAGCTCTACAAATATTGAATAGAAATAAAATTGAAGAGATTAAATTAAAAAATTACTCTACAGTTGAAGACTTTTTTGTCGATTTTGAAAAAGCTGTTAATGATTTTCAAGCAGCCGGAGGTGAAATAACTGAAGTAGAGAAGATGAGATATTTAATCAAAGCTTTACCAGCAAGTTACAGTTACATAGGTGATTTTATAGATGTTATTCCAGAATAACAAAGAACAGTTGATTATGTGTAATCTAAAATAAAAGAAAAGAATATAACCAGAAGTGAAAGTGATAATAAAAGGACAAATGTTAGCACTCTTGCTACTAACACAACAAACGTATGCTCCAAGTGTAGAAAGCCTGGACATTATAAGAAAGATTGTTATCAAAATATACAAAGCAGCCAAGGCAATCAAGGCAGAGGAAATTTCCATGGCAGAGGTCAACGAGGTTGCCAGAGAGGCTACTACAGAGGTGGATCACAAAGAGGTTACGGTTGAGGCAGAGGTCAACCCAGAGGTGAGTCTACAAGCCAGCAACAGCAGAGCGACAACAATGCAGCATGGTCAGCCGAGGTTATTCGTCCAACGTCAAAGAAGATAAGAACTTTTGAATGTAATGTAAGTGATAAAAATGAGTATGAAATTAATTGGTTATTAGATAGTGGTTGTACTGACCACATCATAAAGTCAGATAAATACTTTAAAAATTCTGTAATTTTTAAAAATCCCGTTGATGTACAATTGCCAGATAGTAAAATACTAAAAGCTACTAAATTAGGTAATATTAGAATTTATTTCAAAAATTATTATAATGTGAAACATATTGAATTGAGAGATGTTTATTTTGTAAAAAAGATATCAAACAAAATTTATTAACACATCGTTCAATAAGTCCCGAGTCTAACAACGAAAACAACATTTTTTTCAAAAATCATTTTTATTCATCAATATAATCTCCTTTTAGAGTGATACAATCTTTCCAACGCCTTTCCAACATTTCTATACCATGTTTATAGAAGGATTTATCCTTTGCTTTAAAATAGGCTTAAGTTTTGGCAATGACTTCCTCATTCGAGCCAAATTTTTTTCCCTGGAGCATTTTTTTGAGATCAGCAAAGAGCCAGTAGTCGCTGGGGGATGAATCTGGTGAATACGGGGGGTGGGGAAGCAAATTAAAGCCCAATTTGTTCAATTTTGCCGTTGTTTTCATGGACTTGTGGCATGGTGCATTGTCTTGGTAAAAAGGATTTTTTTCTTCTTCATGTACGGTCATTTTGCTGCGATCTCCTCCTTCAAACGTACCAACAATTCAATATAATAATCACTGTTGATCAATTTACCTTTTTCCAGGTAGTCAATGAAAATCACGCCATGTGTATCCCAAAAAAACAGACGCCATGACTTTGCCAGCAGACTGCTGCGTTTTTGGACGCCTTAGGCGGCTTTTGCCAGCCATGCGCCACTCAGATGATTGCCGATTCGACTCCGGAGTGAAATGATGTAGTCATGTTTTATCCATGGTCACGTATCGACGCAGGAAATCCTTTTTATTGCGAGTAAAGAGCGATAATCAGCTCTCTGAATCGTCGACTCGTTGCTGTTTTTGTTCCACTGAAAGCAATCGTGGCACCCACTTGGAAAAAACTTTTTTCATGCTCAATTTTTCATGAAGGATTGTAAATACGCTTCCAGATGATATCTGTGTTATTTCTGCAATCTCACGGATCTTTACTTTGCGATTTTTCATTACAATTTTTAACACTTCACTCACATTTTCCTGTGTAACGGCTTCCAATGGCCTACCCGAACGTTCCGCATTGTTTGTGTCCGTACCGCCACGTTTAAACTCAGCATACCAACGACAAATCGTTGGTTTGGATAGAGAGGAGTCCGGGTAATGTTTTTCAAGCCATTGCTGGGCTTCTACGGTGTTTTTACCCATTAAAAAACAATGTGTTATCAACACGCGAAACTCGCTTTTTTCCATTTTTCAAACAAATTACAAAGTGACTTTACTCTAACCTCGATAACTCTGCTGCCTGTGATCCGATCGACGTGAAATTTTTACACGTTTCATGTAAAGGTTCGCACTCTATGGAAACGTGGCCAGTTTGGTACTACTAGCACCATCTCTGGGTTAGTCTCGGGACTTATTGAACGATGTGTTAAGTTTTTCAAAAATTGCCAAAGTAAATACAATTGTAGCAAAAAATGATAATGCAAAAATTTATGATCACAATAGAGAATTAGTAGCAGTAGCTAGTATAATAAATAATTTATATTTTCCGAAAAGCTTTGTAAATATAAATCAAAAGAATGAAATTTATACAAATACAGTAAAATTAACTGAAAAAGAAAAGTGGCATAGGGCATTAGGCCATATAAATTTCAAATATTTAGATAAATTAGTTAAAGGTAAATTACTAGATGGTTTGCCAAATAAAATTGTAAATAATGATATGAAATGTGCGAATTGCACTCAAAGTAAAATGGCTAATATACCTTTTGAAAACAATAGAACTAAAAGCACTGAAATTTTAGAACTAATTCACACTGATTTGAATGGTCCACATAATACTCTAGGATATGGTGGAGAAAAATATTATTTAACATTTATTGATGATTATATTAAGTGCGCAAGAATTTATTGTAGTAAAAGTAAAGCTGAAACAGCAAGTTGTTTTGTTGATTATGTAAATCTAGTCGAAAATCAGTTTAACAAAAGAGTTAAGAAAGTCCAATGCGATAATGGTAAAGAATATATAAATAAAGAAATTTTAAATTTTATTAAATACAAAAGTATCAAAATGATAACTTTTCCTCCCTACGTTCACGAATCAAATGGAGTAGCGGAAAGATATAATAGATCAGCTATGGATATGAGTAGATGCTTAATGCGAGAAGCAAAAATTAATACACGTTATTGGCCAGAAATAATGAAATTAGTAGCTCATTTGAAAAAACGCACTATTGCTAACACTGTTGAAAACTAAACACCATATCAAATAGTTTTTGGCAAAAAGCCTAATGTTAAACATTTGAAAATATATGGAAGTAGAGTCTTTGTTAGAACTCCTGAAGTTTTGAGACAAAGTAAATGGGATGATAAAGCAAATTTAGGTGTACTAGTTGGTTATACTGATGATGGATATAGAGTATTGATAAACAATAGAATCATGAATGCTAGGCATGTATGTGTAGTAGAAGAATCTACTAAATCAATTTGTTTGGAAACAAATGACAATATATCTGATAATGAAAATAATGAATTTATAAATGAAAATTTTGATAATGAGATTAATGATAATGAATCTAAAATAAGTGAAGTCGATGATAGCGATGTAAATTATGATATTTATACTGAACAAATAAATGATAATTTCAAAAAAAAAAAAGTTTTGAAAAATAGAGAACAAAATTTACAAGTAAAAAGAATGTCAACTAGAAAGAAAAATCCTGTAAACCGTTATGGTAATCCTGTATCACATTTTATATATGTAAATTATATTAACGCAAATGTACCGAATACATTTGTGGAGGCAATTAATTCTAATAATAAGAAACAATGGAAAATCGCAATGGATTCTGAAATCAATAGTTTAAACAAAAACAAAACATGGCAAATTGTTGACAAGCCAAAAGATAAAAAAGTAATTGATGTTAAATGGCTATATAAAAAGAAAAATAATAATACTTATAAAGCTAGATTAGTTGTTAGGGGATTTCAATAAAAAGATTATATTGAAAATGTTTATTCGCCTGTAGAAAAAATGCAAACCTTAAAAATTTTATTATCTTATTGTTGTGCAAACAATTTATATATACATCAAATGGATGCAGAAACAGAATTTTTGAATGGACTTGTAAAAAGTGAAGTGTATATAAAAGAACCAGAAGGTTCTGGTGAAAATAAAGTTTGTAAATTACTGAATGAAACTGGTGAAAATAAAGTTTGTAAATTACTGAAAGCATTATATGGATTGAGAGAAAGCCCTAGAACTTGGTACGAATGTTTTGATGAGTTTATGAAAAAATTAAATTTTGTAAGAAGTAATTATGATCATTGTTTGTATGTAAACAATTCTGGTAAATATTTATCATACATATTTGTCTTCGTAGATAATATGTTAATATGTTGTAAGAATTTAAGAAAATTGAATGAGATTAAAGTTAAATTAATGAAAAGATTTTCAATGAAAGATATGGGTAAAATTGGAAATTATTTAGGCATAGATATTGATTACAAAAATGAAAGAATTAAGATGACTCTAAGTCAAACAAAATATATTGAATCTTTAGTAGAAAAATATAATCTCGAGAATGCAAAATTATATGATACTCCTATGGAAACAAATTTAAAATTAGAACAATCTTCTGAGATTGATGAAAGAATAAAATATCGAAATTTATTAGTTTAACTATTGTATATAAGCATAGGTACTAGACCTGATACATCATTTTGCGTAAGTTATCTAAGTCGATACCAAACATGTTATAATGGAACACATTTTTAATATGCAATGAGAATATTAAAGTATTTATATAAAACAAAAGATCTGAAACTAACGTATTATGATAATTTAAACTGTGAAACCTTAGATTGTATAGTAGACTCTGATTATGCAGAAGATAATATAGATAGAAAATCTACTACAGGTTTTATAATTAGATTTTATGGAAATTTAGTATTCTGGAAAACGCATAAACAAAATATAGTTACTAAATGTTCAACTTTTGCGGAATACACAGCTATGTCAGAAGCAGTAACTGAAGTATTATTTTTAAAAAATCTATTAAGCGAAATGTTTGATATAAATTTGATTAAACCAATTAATATATATGAAAATAATTGTGGCGTTATAGCTATAGGAAATGTTGAGAGTAAAAGGGGTCTTAGTAATAATTTTAATAATTTAAGAACCTTTTTGTACTAATTATTATTATTATTATTTTCACTCTTATGTCACATGCCAATTTAATATTGAGTGACTAGTTTCTGTCGTTTGTTTAATTGTCTTTTTTGTGATTGTAGTAACGTGAAGAAATTTAAGTGCACCGAGTGTTTGACTGTGTTTGTATTGTGTTATTCTCGTGGTACTCAAAAATGAAAATTTGTGTGTTCGTCGCGGATATATGTAAATGCCAAGAGTGTGAAAATGTATCTCCACGAGTGTATAAATGTCACTTCGAATGTCTAAATGTATCTGTCTTGTTGTTCGAATTTAAGTTTACTTATTAGCTCGGTTTTGCAAAGGAAAGGGTGTGCAGGTGTGGCAACGGAAGGTAAAAATCTTCTTGGTTGCCTTCTTGATGCATTTATATATGAGAGATGTACTCGTAGCTAAAATGGACATCTGAGCGTGATGTGTTTTTGAGAAGTTTCGAACAGTTAGAATAGAGGTAATGTCATAGAAAAAGGTTAAGAGATTGGACTGCAGATGTGTTTTTACGTGTCTAACTGTTTTTAGGAAAAGATAAATGGCTTTACGGATGTCCTTGTCCTTGCACGTTATATAGCAAGTTATCTCTAATAAACTTGTAAAAAGGAAAAATTTGGAAAATACATCTATATAAAATCTTTTTTGTCTTATTTAACGAAGCTGTTGTGCATATGTATTTGTTGTGGTCTTATAGTTTAAAGCTGTGAAAAGTAAATGCGTTCTCAGTCACGTACGTGTTGAAAGTACAATAGTATAATTCCTGTAACAGAACGTCTTTTGTGATTTACTATAAATTTCAATACCTAAATGTGTGTTTTACGACGTAACAGGAAAGTTTGGTAACTTTACGAAAAATTCAAAACATATCTAAGTGCAATATCATTATGTTAATGAAAATTATGAGAAGAAAGTTATTGACATTGTAAAGATTGATTCTGAAAATAATTTAGCGGACATGTTAACAAAAAGTTTAAATAAGCAAAAATTCTTAGACAATAGAAAAGCGTTAAATTTAATTTAAAATAATGAAATCATGCAAATAAAAATGTAAAGTCAAGATTATAAATTTAAGAAGGCGTGTTGGAAACTATAATTATATATCATAATCTTGACTATAATACTCAATTTATCGTACTCGTGACGCCATCTCTGTATATAAAGAGATAGCGCAATGATCGATGATCAAAGCATACTACATTTGTACGCGTGTGACACATTATGTCACTTCACTTGAACGCGGGCCGTCGTCCGGTGCACAAGTCATGTGCGGTCGCTAGTGTAATTCACTTATTATTATAAATAAATACTCTTATTATCAATATTTCACTTATTATTAAATCCACACATCAACAATTGAAAATGCGTACAAAAATCGTTACCGAATTAGAATTTCTCGAGGAATACACATCGTGTTCTGCAAATTAAAATTCTGTAGATAAATACGTTTAAAAAAAATCTGTTTTCACCGTGTAACGCTAAAAGTAGAATAAACATTTTCATCAAAACAGATTTTTTTTAAACGTATTTATTCACAGAATTCTAATTTGCAGAACACGATGTGTATTCCTCGAGAAATTCTAATTCGGTAACGATTTTTGTACGCTTTTTTAATTTTGTCGAATACAGCGACATCTGTCACGAATCTAAAAAATGTTCCGAACAAAATTTCCATATTTATTGACGCAGAATCAGAATTTGCAATATAAAATCGGGGTACCCATTTCAGATTTTTAAGTTGAAACCGCTCCATACGGGGGGATAGAGGGGGAAGGGTCGATTGTAGTGTCATTGCATGTCCCCTATCCAGATTAACAAATTTTCCTTTTGTACCTTTTCATATGCGTAGTTGTTGAGATATTCGCATCGATAGATTAAAACTGCCGATTACAGCACCATCTGTCACGCATCGAAAAAAATGTTTGTGACAAATCTTTCATATTTTTTAACGCAGAATCAGAATCTGTAATAAAAAATTAGGATATCCGATTACAATTTGTGATTTGACCCTCAAATAACCTTCTAATTTGACCTTAAGGTTAACGCCAAGGTCAGCGTTGGACGACCCCTTTCAACTCCTACAACTTTTGTCTAAACATTTTTTGATATAACCATCTCCCTTTGAAGTTATTTTGACCGATAGATTAAAACGGACTACCCTGTATATACGAGGCTCACAACATGCCGCAATTTAGACATTTAGGCAGGGAGAAAACTTTTGCCTGATTAATATTGTATTATTATTGGCCGGGGTATTTCTACGATACTAGCCGCTATGTTCTAGCCTGTCAAGAGTATCATACACATAAAAGCTTTAATCAAGCTTCAGCTAGTTTAATGGAGAAGCGCAATACTGAAGGCCATTGGGCAGCGGTAGCCGCGGACATTATAGGTCCGAAGCCACCGTCAAAGTTAGAAAATTGGTATATTATAGTTTTCGAAGACCTACTTACTAAGTATGTAGAGCATAAAGCACTGCGAGAAGCTGACGCAAGGAGCGTGCTTCAAGCTTTCGAGGATTTAGCTGTCAATAGATGGGGTTGTCCGGACTATTTAATCGCGGATAATGGCACAGAATTTGCCAGTCGGTTGGTTACCGGAAGATTAGAGCAATACGGGACTATACAGTCGATCATTCCACCCTATCACTCTCAGACCAAACCGGTCGAGTGTGTAAATAGAAACCTAAAGCATATGGTTAATAGCTTTTAACAAAGGATTACAGAGCATGGGACGTGCACTTGCACGAGTTTAGGTTTGCTTTGAATAGCGTAGTTCATACGTTGATTAAATTTTTACCTGCTTCCCTTAATTTTGAAAGAAATTTCGTAGCTACTTCATTAGTGCATAAGCACTTAGAAACACCCTACCCTATTTTCTTACCTAATCCTGACGAGTGGCTTAAGCGAGTATCCAGGCTTTCGGTAATTCATGATTTGGTAAAGAAGCATATTGATAAAGCTACAGCAGGCAGGTCAAATATTATAATCGGAATAGAAAAGACGTTAGGTATCATGTAGGCGATCCAGTTAGGCGACGAAACCATGTTCTTTCATCTGCCGATGATCATTTCACGGCAAAACAAGCACCGAGATTTGTAGGTCCGTTCAAAGTAATTTGAATTTTCTCCCCAGTTTTGTACTTGGTTGAAGACCTAGGCTCAAAAAAGCAAATGATCTTTATCAACGACTTGTAACGACATCTTGCCCCTAGAGATACGAATTTTGAAAATACTGCTTCTTTTCAGGATCAAGATGAACAACCATCAAGCTCGAGGTTAAGCGTGTAAGAGGGCGCCGTTTATTCTGACGGCACTCCGCTGTTCCCGAAAAAGCGAGGTTGGCCGCCGGGAGCTTCCCGGAAACTAGCGTGGAGTGGGGCACTCGTACGAGATACGAGGCTCTACCCTCGTCGAACCCCCATCGCAGCCAAGTAAAGTGAGGAAATGTCCAGATTATCGAGCCTGTATGAGGGGAAAGCGTTATATATGCTTCCCAGACGCTATAGCTCAAACTAAAGAAGAGGAGCAACGACGCTAGGAGGAGGCGAGGGAAGATGATCAAGCTCAAGCCGAGGTCTCCATGGACCTCATCGATTTTGATTCGAGTCCGATAAATGTATTGGAGGTAGCCACTTCCGCTGTTAGAGCTGCAGAGAAGGTCATGGGGCGCAACTTCATCAACCTACCCTATTGGATGCCTGTCCGGGTAGCATTCACACCAGTAAATATAGCTCCAGCGAGTTTAAAGGTACCAAGTTTCCCTCAAACAGCCCCATTTGGACCACCACGGGCGTATTTATTAATCTTCTTGTCCGGCCCAGACACCTCACTGCCAGCTTTGGAAGAAGCTACAATTGAGCTTCCACGTCAAGCTAGAGCTTCGCTGGAGAGACCGTCGACTAAAGGTACAGCTGCGTCAAATCCGACAGCCCTAGTTCCCGTGCCGCGGCCACGAATGGAATCCAGCCAGCAGCGACCGGGCTGCTGGAATTGCAACCGAATCGTTCATAGCTGGACAAGGTCGCCAAAACCTATTGAACAGTTTTGCCGCACGCGTTGAGAAAAGAGCGTATTTCGATTGAGCAATAATTCCGTTTTACTCCACAGTAGCTTCATCGGAGAAGACAATATTATTTGGTAGTTGAGGATCATTATCAATCGTATTCATCAGTAGCTCACAAAATTCAGCTCTTCTATCACAATTATCCTCTATCAATTCGTGCATTAATTTTATTTTATAAGAATAAAATTTTTTTTTTTTGAGAATTGCATGCACTGATTCAACTCAAATATCATGATGTTGACACGTACGCTTCACGGATACATGATGATTCTCTACAAATGATTGCAAAAGCTCTAAGCTCTTATTAAAATCAATTTCTTCTGTATTTAACTTCTCTAACGAACGGTTGTTATTAATAAATTATAAAAATATATATATATATTATGATTTTAACTTTATTAAAAATAGAAAAATTATGCATTTACGTAAAAGTTCCTAGCAACAAATGTTTCTGCACGGTATTAACATAGAAGACATTTACACTGAATATGATATACACAGATTTTTAAAGTCTCCAAATCTGATTGGAGGGTAATTTTTAATTTCCTTTGTATTCTTAGGATGATAAATAGGAACTAAGAAGGGTAAAAATGCACTTTTCATCGAAAATAACCTTAGTGTGGTTAAAGTTAAATCTAAGGTAACTATTAGCTAGCCAAGGAAAAATTCTGAACTTCTAGTTGTTTGCTTTTGCTCTGCAAGTTAAAATTTCACAGCAATCTCGCCGTGCCGCCGTTTTATCATGTTTGATATAAAAATGACCTTGACCATAACCTCGAAGATCATTCAAAGGTTATGTCTGAACATGAGATTTTCCACTCTATTCATTTCTAGGACCAAAAGTAGGGGTTTTCATTTAAACCTAATTGATTTGACCTCAAATAACCTTGAATATCAAGTTTAAGGTCGAATTGGAGGTTCTTATGGAACAACCAGGGAAGAATCCTAAACCTCATGTTTTTTGCATTTTCCCTAATTCCTAGATATTTAGATGTTCTAATAAAAGTTTTTAATAAAAGTTGTAAAATTTGAAGCAGACCAATTTTAACCATTACCTTGATCATAATCTTCAAGGGCATTTTAAGCTTAAATAGTTTTTTCATAAGGATAATATTATTTTTATGTCAAAATCGAAATGGGTAAAAAGTTGTAGACAAAAAACTGCCCTTGACTTTAAGCTCATTTTCATGGTCATTTCAAGGAATTTAGGAAATTTAATTTTAAAATCATCAAAAACTAAAAAAAAAACCTCAAAAACTTTAATGTAAATCGTTTTATAACTGATATATCGGATTTGAACTTCTTTCGCTTTTCTAGATTTATTACTTTCGAATTTGCAAATTTGACTTCAAATGCACTTGATTACAGTTTTTGATAAAAATTTTTCGGCATATTCGTCTAATTCAATAATTTTAAAAGATCCAAAAAAAAATCTTTAGGAATTTTAATTTTATCAAAGTTTCCTAGCATGGCAAAGCTTATTTTGCACGATATTTTATTTTTAATAGGTTTTTTATAGTGAGTACATGATGCGGCAGCATAACTTCCTTTTTTCAAAACTTAATAAAACCCATTGTATGAATCAAAAAATTCTTATTTGTTTTTTATAATGTAGGCGTATACCTAAAGTTTTGTTTTACATAGTTTCGAAGATCAAATCAGATAGGTGACGTCTCTCATTCTCAATACACTGAGTAAACCGATTTCTGGCGATTGTCATGACTCTTGCCAGCATAGCAGGCGTTATGTTGGCAATTTCTTCCTGGATGTTGGTCTCCAAATCTTATAGGTTCCTTGACTTAACTATGTCGGGACAAAACTTTATAGTCCCGCCTCTCGAACGAAACCACTAGCGCACCGCTACCACATCAATTGACTGAATGGTGCGCATTTTAAAAAAGTAGGTTATGATGCCACACCCTGTATTTCAGGACAGATAACATTATAATACCTAAATAATCTATATTATTATGAGAAATCTAGCTCAACTTTTAATTTATTTTACTCAATCATGGCATCATTTTATAGATAAATATTGAATCTTAAATTTAGAGGCTTTTTAAAATAATTTTAATAAATATTTTAGTAAAAAATCATGGCTGATTTTACCTCCAGAAATAGTTGATATTTTGTTAATTTTAAGTGAGAGTCAGGGTATATATCAAGCAACAGCAAGCTTATACCAATAGTGTGTCCCAAATCGACGTCATTCCAATACTGCTATTATTTGCAATATACAAATTAGGTGTACTTTGACAAGGATCCTCGAGTTTTATTAATTCTGGATTACATTCATTTAGATCCACATACTAGTAGTCACATTATAAAGAAAATCAGATATACTACTGTGATCAAAAAGTAAGGTGAAATTGTCATTTTAAACTCCCGGGCATTAGGAAGGCAGGTGAATTCTTTTTCCTAGGTTGGTAGGACTGTCTATAACATTTGCCAAGCGTCTGTTTGTCAAAAGGTTTAATTATCTCCGAGTTACACGTGTTTTTGTAAACAACTAAAAGTGAATTTTTCGATTTTTACAATGGGTGATTTTGTTGAGCAAAGAACTTGTATCAAATTTTGTTTGCGGAACGAATATTCTTGTGCGGACACGTTGAAAATGTTGCGGAAGGCCTTTGTTGATCAAACTATGGCACAAAAAAACGTTCATAAGTGGCACAACGAGTTCAAAGCAGGCCGAGAACGCGTTGAAGACGAACCACGCTCTGGACGACTATCAACGTCTACCGACGAGGGCCACGTCCAGAAAATCAAAGATTTGGTGCTTCAAAATCGTCGATTGACAATTAGAGACCTCGCTGATAGTGTTGGAATATCATTTGGCTCAGCCCAAACCATTTTGAAGGATGTTTTGTGTCTCAAACGCGTCAAGTCTCGATTGGTACCAAAATCGCTCAATTTTTTGGAAAAAAAGCGTCGCGTTGATGTGTGTGAAACTTTGCTGTCTGACTATCAGGACCACTTGAAATGCATCATTACTGGAGACGAGACTTGGATTCACGCATACGACCCTGAAACCATTAACCAATCCAGCGATTATCGTGCAAAAGGTAAAGCAAGACCGAAAAGACCACGGCAAAGTCGATCGGAAATCAAGGTCATGTTGACAGTTTTCTTTGATTATCGTGGTGTGGTGCACTATGAATTCCTTCCGCCGGGCCAAACTGTCAACAAAAAATATTATTTGAGCGTTATGCGTCGTTTGCGTGAAGCTATTCGTCTGAAACAACCGGAATTATGGGCGAACAACTCTTGGTTCCTTCATCACGATAATGCACCATGTCATATTGCATTGGTTCTTCGCGACTTTTTTGTCAAAAACTCGACTCATATCGTTCCGCAACCACCGTATTCGCCTAATTTGGCTCCGTGCGACTTCTGGCTATTTAGCAAACTCAAAAGGCCAATGTGGGGACGCCGTTTTGACACGATTGAGAAGATAAAAACCGAATCGAAGAAGGTCTTGAAGGCTATACCGGAAAAAGACTATACCGACTGTTTCGAGGACTGGAAAAAGCGTTAGTAAAAGTGCGTTTTATCGGACGGGTATTACTTTGAAGGGAATAAAATTGATTTTGAAGAATAAATAAAGAACTTACATTTTATAAACAAATTCACCTTACTTTTTGATCACAGTAGTACCTAACAAAACTTTGCAAAGAAGTTTGAAATAACTGAAATTTCATGAATACTATATAATGTTGATACGAACTTTGACAAATAATGACATAGTACGCTGTGTAGTAATTTGCAACTAAGCTCTAGTAAAAATACAAGAAAATTCTGATTTTTTAATTTACGTAATGCTTTCTGATAAGGCTATATTCATAAATAACGGTAAATTTAATAAGCAAAATTGCCATTACTATTTAGATGTGAACTTCACTGATTTAGGCAGTGGACAACTAACATCTTTGGGGTTTAATAGCCTGATGTATTATGGTAATTTAGAAGAATTAGAAACTTATCGGGCCATACTTCTTTAATCATAATGTTCCTGGTCAAAATTTTTTTGCAGATGTTTACAGATCACTTGCTAGAGATGTTTCAGCATGTTGACTTGAATACAAGGTGAAGAATTTGGCTATAATTAAATGGTGCAGCACCTAATTATGAATTGATTGTAAGACAATATTTAAATGCTACATTGACAAATAGATTTAATGGTTAAGATGGTTCAGTTTTTTGGCCTGCTTGATCACCAGATGTAACGTTACCACAATTTTTTTGTGGGTTTATTCAAATAGATAATATTTATGACAAAAATCGGCAACAAGAGATAATATAAAAAATTGGATAAGGAATGCTTGTGATGCTATATCTAGAGAGGTATTGTTAAAAACTATCAGCAATGCTTAACAAAGAATTTAATTATGTATTCAGTGAATGGTGCAAATTTCGAGCCATATATTTATGTTTAATAATTATGGGATTTAATAATATTACGGGACTCGAGATAAAAACAAGTATCCTGAGACAAGGGGACTTACGGTAAAAACAAGCATCTCTTAACGTGAGAAGCGAGGAAATTTACGGTATAAAAAAGCATTTTGCAACGTAAGAGGTGAGGGGACTTGAAGTTGGTTTCATACTTTAGTTTAAAGTTAAGGTTAAAGACGTATTAAAATATAAAATTTTGTGCTTATTTTGAATCCGGTATAAAAATAGAGAGTTCTCCCATAAAGAGACTATTTGACCTTGATATGACCTTGATAATTGACGTCAAAGTCATGGTCAAAGGCACATTTAAATGTAAAATTTCATACCCAGTCTAATTCCTCCATAAAAATAGCGGAATTTGGTTTAAAGAAATTAACTAGACCTTGAAATTACCTCAAAGGTTATGTTGAGCTGAGGTTATAGTCAAGAACACCAAAAGTAAGCCCCCTTTTAACTCTATAACTTTTGTTTAAAACATTTTTTTATAAGCGCCGCATTCATCAATATTTTTGGGTGGATTGATTGAAATTGCCCACCCTATTTATAAAATTTGATCTATTCAAAAACATATTTTTTTCAGTCTATGATTTGGGCAATAAACAGAATCACACACATCTTTGATTCGAAGTCATATTTTGTAGTTAACAAAATGTGACTTTAAATTAAAAACCTGATCTATTGGTATAACGTAAAATTTAATTCATTCGAAGTCTTATAATCTGGATATTACTCGGAATTACTAAAATCCTTGACTCAAAGTAAAACAAGGTGTGTTCAGAACATAACAGGAATTTTCGTTTTTTAAAATAAACATTTATTTATTCGTCTACATTAATGTTATCGCCTTCAAAGTAGTCCCCATGAGATATTATGCACTTAAACCAGCGCTTCTTCCAATTCTCGAAACATTTCTGAAACTCGATCTTTGGGATGGCCGTTAGCTCTTTCAGCGATGCGCTTTTAATGTCATCTATGCTTGTAAAACGACGGCTCTTTAAGGTTCTCTTTATTTTCGAAATTGAAAGAAATTACACGAAGCCATGTCTGGCGAATATGGAGGCTGGGACATCGTTACAGTATTGTTTTTGGCCAAAAATTTACGAACAAGTAATGAAGTGTGAGCAGATGCATTATCGTGGTGCAAAAGCCATGAATTGTTTTGCCACAATTCCTAGCGTTTTTTTTTCGAATAGCTTCACACGAACGACGTTGAACTTGTAGGTAGTACTTCTTATTGACCGTTTGACCTTGTTACAAGAATTCATGATACACTATGTCATTAAAATCGAAGAACACAGTGAGCATAACCTTCACGTTCTACCGCACTTGTCGAGCCTTTTTCGGTCTTGGCGATCTAGAATGCCTCCACTGGGACGATTGAGCCTTAGTTTCGACGTCATATCCGTAAACCCATGTTTTCTTACCTGTTATAACACATTTCAGCAATTCTGCATCGTTGTTGACTTCATTTAGTGACTCCTGAGCAACTTCCATTCGCCGCTGTTTTTGTTCAAAATTCAACAATTTTGGAACAAATTTTGCTGCCACGCGTTTTATACCCAAAACGTTCAAAAAAATTTTATGGCATGAGCCAATCAATATGCCAACATCATCAACGACTTCGCTAATTGTGATTCGGCGATCGTTCAAAACCATTTCTTTCACTTTTTCTACTTTTACATCTGTTGTTGATGTGCTGGGGCGTCCGGGGCCTTCGTCATCTTCAACGTCTTTACGACCATCTTGGAAACGCTTATACCACTCGTAAACTCTTGATTTACTCATAGCGGGCTCACCATAAGGCCTTTGTTAACATTTCACTCACTTGGTTACACTTCATTTTATTTTTTACGCGAAATTCGATACAAATTTTTTGATCCATTTTTTTTAACAAATGAAAATCGCCGAGCTTATAAAAACATGTCTAACCTTAGCGGTTGTCACTGACAAAGTAAACAATAAATACAGCTGGAAATTGTATCATACTTCGGGGGTATATGTACTAATATAATAAAAAAAAAGTTTGACAATCGGACTCTCCAAACCCGCGAAATTTCAGAATTCCCGTTATTTTCTGAACACACCTCGTATTTTGTTTTTTAAGAAATTATGATTTTGAATCAAGAACTTGATCTATCAGCTTAACATAATATTTAATTTATACGAAGAAATATTTCTCTCTAGTTAATTTTAGAACGATTTTTTAAGATTTTTGAGATGAATGAAAGTTCAAATTCAGCTGCTGTAGAGTATAGAGTTAGTGGAATTTTTCGTTATACATTTTGTCAAAAAAGTACCGGGAATTGTCGATTCAAATCTGGCGGGGCAATTTAAGCAGGTAAATTTTTTTTTCTAGGTTAATACAATTGTCCTTAATGACTGTGCCAAGTTTGAGCGGAATCTGTCAACGAGTGTGTTTACAGTAGCTGGTTAAGTCAGTGGCCTTCAGCTCGCGCACCGAATTTTGTTTTGTGGCTTCAATCGACTGAAAACGGGTGCCACGCAGCGGCAATTTAAGTTTTGGGAAGAGAAAGAAGTCACAGGGAGCGAAATCCGGCGAATACGGTGGTTGTTTAAGCGTGTTTGTTGAGTTTTTGGTGAGAAAGTCGGTCACAATCGTAGCTCGGTGAGACGGCGCGTTATCGTCGTGCAAAATCCACGAGTTGTTTGCCAAAAATATCAATTGAAATCGTACGTGTGGACTCGTGAGATATCTCAAGTTCATGTTCTATCTCTCTCGAACTGGTATGACGGTTTCGAGCACCATTTCCTTAATTTTATCGACGTTATCTACGGTCGAAGCCGTCGATGGGCGTCCGGAACGAGGCAAGTCTTCGACGACTTCACGACCCTCCTTGAAGGCTTTGTACCACTCATACGCGCGGGTTTTCGATAGTGCTTTATCACCAAAAGCCTTTTGCAACATTTTCAATGCGTCGGCACACGAAATTTCATTCGCAACACAAAATTTTAGACAAATTCTTTGTTCAACGTAATCACCCATTGTAAAAAATTGGCACGCACTATTGACATCGACTGACTTAACCAGCTACTGTAAACACACTCGTTAACAGATTCCGCTCAAATTTGGCATAGTCACTAAGGACAGTTGTACCAACCTAGAAAAAAAGTTTTACTTGCCTACATTGCCCCGCCAGATTTAAATCAACAATTCCCGGTACTTTTTTGACAGAATGTAGATTTGTAAAAGAAAGTAAATAGTTTTTTTTTAAAAGTAGTAGCGAGTAAATTTTATAATACACTGAACTGCGAGATTTTATAAGGAAAGAACTTAAATATTGTAGAAAGAAAATAAAGAAAATTTAGAACGAGTTAGAAAAAGTGAGTTGTAAGAGAAGGAAAGAAAAAAGTGTTGGTTTCACATAAATGCTTGGAATTATTGATATTAAATAAATTCTATTGGTTATTCTGAGTAAAAGTTTGTGTGTCTTTTTTATTTTGCGTTTTCATCTATTTTTATAAATTTACAGCGGGCTGTTCAGCAAAGGAGCCAATCAGCGTGTCCGATATTTGATTTTCTGGTCTTTTTTTTGTGACGTTGTCCTTTGTTCTCGATTTGAGAGCGACACGACACAAAATATCCACGAAAGCGTAATTTAATCATTCTCATTGTAATTATTCTATAGTCAGATCTGTTTCCTTTAGAGTGCTTGTTTAACGGAATTCCTCTTGCCTCTACGTTTGGGGTGCTTGTTTACCGTTAGTCTCCTTGCTTCTCATATTTTACAATGGTCATAATTATTTTAGCAAATGTTTGAAATTACCTCTATTTGCTTAAAGTCACAAATATAAATGCCTTTAAAAGTGCTGTACTGTTTTTAGCAAAATCTCCCTGGGAATTGCTGCGCAAGTTCTATTGACACGATTTATTATGTCTTCTGTTGTTGTTAATCGTTTTGTGGAAATAGCATTTTTTACGAAGTCTTATAAATAAAAATCTGAATATGTCAAGTCTGGCCACTTAAGAGGCCAGTTAACTAAGCCTCTCTTTTTGATTCATTTCTCATTATAATTTTCATGAAAAAAGTCACGTCCTATTCATGCATAGTATAGTCCTATACCAACTTACTGAAGCCACATTCTTCGCTTTGTCATTAAATCAACATTTTTTAACATTTCTGGCAATCGATCTCTTAGCAACTCTAAATAGCTATCTTTATCAACATTTTTTTGAGAAAAAATAGGGACCAATCAAATAACTATTTATTATGCCACACTAAACCATAAGGCTCTATCGGTTCTTATGATTTATAGTCTTGTGTCAATGAGGGTTTTGATCTGACCAATCATAGTGATTGTGCCTATTAAATTTTCTATCACTATAAATCTTTACTTTTGATACTTTTAAAAATATTTGTATGTACGCGGGTGGTTCAAATATGATGAAGACAAACGCTGTAGATGGCGCGCATGTATGTTTTGAAGGTCGTGGCTTGAGTATGTGATAGCTGGGTCTCTTACGAACAGTGTGGCATAGTTTTTGTCGGGAGTGCATGTTTCACGCACGTGCTACGACCATGAGTGAACGTCAAGTGTCGACCGCCGTTGCGCAACGTATTGTCATTCGTTTTTTAGTGGGGGAAGGCCTGAAAAACACGAAAATTTTTCTGCTTTTGTAAAATTAATTCAGTAGTGAGTGCCTGAGTAGGGCTGCTGTGTTTAAATGGGCCAAAGCATTCAAGGATGGTCGCGAAACCGTCGAGAATGAGCCGCATGATCGTCGACCGCGAACTACGAGGGTGGTCCCAAAAGTACCTGACCTGACTTACGAATACAGGTAGTTTAAAAAAAACAATTACTGCGATAGACAAGACCACCTTTTAACAACTTAATGTGAAAAATTTATAACGGTACATTTATTATTATTTTTTTTACAGACATCCAAAGTGAACACTCTCAGTGAATTTGTAAATATGGAAAAAATCGGGCATCGTTATGTGATGCAATACTTTCATTTGAAAGGTCTAAGTCCAACCGATATTAATGCCGAGTTGGATTCTACTCTGGGAAAGTCTGCTCCTTCGTTTACAACGGTCAAATATTGGGTAGCTGAGTTAAAGCGAGGTCGTATGAGCTGCCAAGATGAACACCGCAGTGGTCGACCAAGTGAGGTCACTACGTCAGAAAATGTGAAGAAAATCCACAAAATGGTATTAGATAACCGTCGACTAAAAGTGCGCGAGATAGCAGACATGGCAGGCATTTCAAAAAGTGCTGTGCATCGCATTTTAACCGAAAATTTGGACATGAGAAAGCTGTGCACAAGATGGGTGCCGCGTTTGCTCACAATGGAGCACAAACAGCAACGTGAGGATGTTTCCATCGAGTGTTCGACAATGTTTCGCAGCGATAAAGCCGAGTTTTTGCATCGATTCATAACCGTGGACGAAACATGGGTGCATCATTTTACACCTAAGACGAAGGAGCAGTCGAAGCAGTGGACTAAAAAGGGAGAACCGGCTCCAAAGAAAGCAAAGATGGTTCATTTAGCTGGCAAGGTCATGGCATCCGTTTTCTGGGATGCGCGTAGAATAATATTTATTGATTATTTCGAAAAAGGAAAAACAATCAATGGCGCATATTATGCAGCCTTATTGCAGCGTTTGAGTGATGAAATCAAGAAAAAACGGCCCCATCTGACGAGAAAAAAGTGTTGTTTTATCACGACAACGCACCAGTCCACACGTGCGTCATTGCAATGGCTAAAATCAATGAGTTGAAGTTCGAATTGCTTCCTCACGCACCCTATTCGCCAGATCTGGCTCCCTTGGACTATTTTCTTTTTCCGAATTTGAAAAAATGGCTCGGCGGCAAAAGATTTGCCAACAATGAAGAGGTAGAGTCTGCGGTTAATAGGTATTTTGAGGAGCTTGACGGTTCATACTATAAAGCGGGTATCGAAGCTATTGAACATCGTTGAGAAAAGTGTATCAAACTGAAAGGAGAATATGTTGAAAAATAAAAAACATTTTTGCAGTTTTTTTACCGTTTTCTTTGTCGGGTCGGGTACTTCTTGGACTGCCCTCGTAGCATCACACCAGACAACATTTGCCGCGTAGAACAACTCATTTTGGAAGACCGTAGGATGAATGTTCGAGACATTTTGACTGAACTTGGCATCAGTATTGGTAGTGTAGAGTCTATCATCCACGAACACCTTCAATATCGCAAAATAACGGCGCGATAGGTTCCTAAACTGTTGAACTTCGAGCAAAAATTCGCACCCTCATACCGCGCGTCTCACGCCCGATACAATATCGAAATCGGGCTAGGAGGTACTGGAACACCCCCCTACAGTCCGGATTTACACCCTGCGACTACTACCACATGTTTGGACCACTGAAAGAAGCCCTCGGAGGTCAAAGATTTAACACCGACGACGAGGTAGAGGAGTTCGTGCGCACATGGCTGTCCGAGTTGCCCAAGGAATTCTTTGATACCGGCATGAAAAAGCATCCGGAAAGATAAACAAAATGCGTAACTTGTAAGGGGGAGTACCTAGAAAAACTGTGAATCTTCGTAAATTTTTTCGATAGTAAATAAATGTGTCAGAGCATTTGTCTCGATCATATTTGAACCGCCCTTGTATTTAGAAAGAAAACGCATGAGTAGGAGAAGTTCCAAGCTTACTAATACATCATATCTCCCTCTACCCTATATCGTGCTTTCTCTTTTCCACACATTGTATATATAATGCAAGGGCGTGACCTTTCCGCCTGCGTTGCACTAGAGTAAAATTTTAAGATTTGGATAGAAGTAAGCAAGAAAATAACTTTTCATTTGCTCTCTGTCCTTTCCATGCTTTTATCTTATATTTACGTTTTACCCGCGGGTTTTATGGGCTGACATTTTTATAAAAAGGGCGAGTTTCTTCAAATCGTCAGCAGTTCTGTTGAGTACTAGCTTAAAGAGTCTCGTTTTTCTTATCCTGAGTAATCCTCGTGGACTCGATCAAGACTTTTTAATTTTTGGATAAGAAAAACTTAAAGGAAATATTTTAATTTTTTTTTTTCTTAAATTTCCATTTAAAATTTTCTTAGTTATAATCTTTTGAAATTTTTTTAATTGTGATTTTAAATAGCTTTTTCCCTTAAGGTGGCTTTTAAAAATGTAAATGTCTACTAGTATGTACCGGGAACAGGAAATAAAGTTAGCGATTTTCTCTCGTTTTGCCTGGGTATGAATCCGTAATTCTTCCAAAAGGGTTCGTTATCCAGCTTTTTGATAAATTTATGATGAAATGCTCGATTGAATGACCTTCGTATCTTCAAAGTCGCTTACTGTCTCATCGCATGTACTTGCTGCTTCGGTAAGTATACAGAATAAAGAAGCTACTTACTCGGCGTTCGATGTGATGGTACTGTCTTGATAATCCGAGCTAGAAATTCTTCAGGACCTTATTTCTTCTTCTCTTATTTTGAAAACATCAAGTTCCAGTAATGCACAATTTTCAACAATTTAATGCTATTCGTGATGACTTGAAATAACTTTTGACGAAGTCGAGTCGTGTTTTTGACTCTGATGGGTAGCTTAAATCCGCTTTTATCTCTTGAGCTTGACAATGATAATTCTTTTTTCTCCATGCTTATACTCCTGGAGTTTTGTATTTAATATTCTCTTCGTGTATGACTCCGTGGTCGTAATATTTCCTGTTCTCTTCCCGAATTTCTGTATTATTTATTTCTTGTCTCTTATAGTAGATAAGCTAATAAACTATAAGAAATTAAGGATTCTCTACTCCACTCTCAAGAGCACATCTGTGCAGGTGAGAAGGTTTGTGTCTATGCTAAATATAGTTTTCTTCCCAGTCCCCTAGAGCCCCAGCCCTCGCTTTCGTCACTCCTCTTACTCTGAGCAGCTTTCTTCTCACTCTAAGTTACTTCTTTTTCCAGTGGCTTCGTTCTTTCTCTCTTTTACTCTAATTCAGCGACATCGCTTTTTCTCTCATTCTCCAATTGGAAATTTCGTTTTTCGCAATATCTCGAAAATTATTATTTCTAGAGTAAAATGGACAAAATTTTGAGAGGTTTTCTAAAGGGAGATCATATTCGTGATGTGATCTATAGAGGGGCATGATTGAATTTTATCTACTCCCTCCCTCCCTTCCTATGATTTTTATACTCTACTCAGATGAACGCATCAAGGAGCGAGCGACTATGCGTCACGCATCTAGCGGCTTTCTCTCTCGCTCTTAGAGAGATGCATCTTACAGCGAGATAGCAAACGTATACCGAGCGGCTTTCTCTCTCACTCTTTTTGCAAGCGTCTATCTCTTTAATGTTAAAGGGTCGGCGAGAAGTCTGAGAGTGAGAGAGAGAAAGATGGAGAGAGAGAGAAATAGATAGATAGATAGGTAGATAGATAGATAATGGTTTATTTGTGTACATTTTGTTGTACATGGTACAACAGAACTAATAAAGAACAAAATAACAATTAAAATAATAAAAAATAATATAACTAAGAAACTAAACAGAAACAATATAACAATAAGCAATATAACAATTAAAATAATAACTAAACAAAACTAGAACATAAAACTAAACTATATTAAGAACAAAGCAAAATATGTAAATATAGAGCTAATAGTAAGACTAATAACAGAAATTATAGAAACTATAAAAGGCTCAAGCCAGAAATCCAAATATAATAAATTAAATTTAAAATTTAAAATTTTAAAATTTTAAATTAAATATAATAAAATAAAAATATTAATATTACATACTGGCTTGAGGCGCAAGAGAATGCTCTCACGCAAGAGAAAGAAGGAAAGCAAAGACTAAAGATTTGAAGAAAGAGTAGGAAGAGATGGAATAAAAGGTAGAAGGGAGGCTGTTCCAGAGTCGAGAGGAGGAAACAGTAAATGACTTGTCGTAGAACACTGTAGCCGAGGGAGGAATGATCAACGGTCTCACATCCCCTCGCGAAGGCCTCCCCACCTGGGACCACTGATATTCCTCAAAAAGATAAGAGGGAGCCGAATCTCTAAACATTAAAAAGAGAGCAGAAGCTGTGAAAAATTGTCTTCGAGCTCCAGTGGTCAGCCAAGCAAGGGAGACTCTATACGAGGAGATGTGCTCACGCCTATTTAAACCATAGATGTAACGTATACCAGAGTTGATAACCCTTTGAAGTTTCAAATCTTGTTCCTGAGAAATATCGCTTTAGACTAAACTACAGTAATACAACAAAGGAAACAGTAGCGTTTGGATGAGGTGTTTCCTTAATAAAAAGTTCGTACTACGACGAAAATAATTGAGGTGATATAACAGCGAGTTGGCTTTACGACACACATGTGACGTGTGTACTTTCCAATTTAATTTAGAGTCAAGATGCACTCCAAGATTACAAACAGAAGATTCAAATTTAACAAGTGAACCTTTAAAAATAACTCCATGGACGTTCATACGCATGAGTAAGTTAATTAAATAATAAGATCCGAATACTATAGCTTTAATTTTACGGACATTCAGACTAAGGTTGTTTGCATCGGCCCATTCAGAGACGAGCTGCGCTTGTCGACTCATTAGTTGAATCGCAGTAGCAATGTCAGACAGAGGAAACGTCAAATAAATCTGGAGGTCATCCGCATAAACGAGATGACTAATTCAGGAGTCAAAGCCGACAGCAACATCATTGATGTAAATAAGAAATAGTAAAGGACCGAGTACAGAACCTTGAGGGACTCCTGTGTTGAGTGGCAGAAATGCGGAAGGGCAGTCATTGGCGTCCAATACTGACTGTTTCCTACCTGACAGGTAGGAGGCAAACCATCTGACAACATCTAGCGAAACGTCCAGAGTAAGTAGCTTACGCAGCAATGTAACATGGCAGACTTTATCGAAGGCTTTGCTGAAATCAAACATAAGTAGCGAAGTAACACAGCGCTTATCCATTCCTGCCCTTACATCATCTGTCAATTTAAGAAGTGCCGTCTGAGTGCTGTGTCCCTTTCGAAAACCAGTTTAAAAAGGATCAAACAACTTTCTGGTTTCCAAATAGTTGTAGAGCTGTTGGTGAAAAACGCGCTCAAGAATTTTTGAGAGAAACGACAGCAACAAGATAGGACGAATGTCACTCATATCTTTAGGCGACGCAGTCTTGTTCAGCGGAATTATAAGAGAATTTTTCCAGATGGATGGAACAATAGAGTCCTTGAGTGAATCGTTTATAATACTGCATATAGTAGGTCAAAATACGGGGAAGGTGTCAATGATGAACGCTTGTGGGATGCCATCAAATCCTCTAGCTTGGGACGCAGAATAAGTGGCTGCGCTGCGTACTTTAGCAAGGGTAACAGGGCTGGAAGTAAATAGTGGTTTATAGGTGAGTTCGGAGCTAAGAGAAGAAACAAATTCATCAATTAAAAGAGCATTTAGATCATGGGCCACATCCGCAAAGTATTTATTCAGTTCAGAAGCAGAAAAAGGCTGATGGGACGCTGTAGCTGGCGCACAAATACCAAGATGGCGAAGCTCCTTCCAAAGGGCTTTCGAGTCCGAGATATGAGATAGTCTATCATAATAGTAGCGTTGTTTAGCCGATGTAATCAGGCGGAAAACAGCATCACGAGCCGTCCTGTATTTGTAAAGTCCTGACAATAGTCAAGAGCGTTTAAAACGTCTGTAAAGTCTGTCTCTGTCATCTAGTAGTCTATATATTTCAGGATTGTACCAGGGCCGGTGGGTGCTCCTCTGACGGACGGTTTTAGTAGGCACGAATAATGCAATTGCGTCATTAAGATGTAAATAAAAGCAGGTTAAGCAATCTTCCAAAAAAGCAGCACGAGCACAAATAGAGCAGACGTTTGTACGTAAGTATGTCAGTAAAGCAGTAGTGTCTGTTGAGTTAAAGTCACGAAAGGTAAAATTTTGTAATTGTGGTTTAGTGAGAGAGAAACGTACAGTTGCAGCAATCAAGTCATGTCCGTCAATGAATGGTGAAACCGTCTTTCAGTAATCAAAGACAACATTGTTGGCATCCACAATGCATAAATCAAGCCAGGTATCTGATGTAGCAGTATTATGTGTATTCCTGTAATGTACACAGTATAGCGTGTTCTTATTGAATAAGCTCATCAGGAAATAAGCATCATCGCTATGAACAGAGAGATCAGTGTTAAAATCGCCAAGCAATATTTTAGTGCTATAATTGTGTATAACAGAGGTAAGTGTGGGAATAAAATTTCTATTTGCTAAAAATGGAGCATGTGGGGGTCGATAGGCCACTTCCACGAAAATGGCAGCAGCAGTCGACGATCTAGCCTCGCAAAAAAGGTATTCAGGTAGTCCAGACCGAGCGATCCAGACATGCGTCGAGAAACATAAAAATATAGGTGAAAGTGAATTATGTATATAAAGCGAAACACCACCACCTCTAGTGTTACGATCACAACGGTACAGCGTGAAATCCTCAAGTAATACCAAAGAGTCATCAACAATGGGACCAAGTTTAGTCTCAGTTACAGCAATTACGTGAAAATAAGGGCGACAAGCCAAGAAGAGCCTGACCAGCTCAATGTGCGCTCGAATCGAGTTGGCATTGAAATGGCAGACTCGAAGAGCATCCTCACTGGGACAATGCCTCGAACCATAAGGAGAAATAGAGAGAGGAGATAAAGTATGAAGAGAGGGAGGAACAGAAATATATAAAGAGAAAGAGCATACCTGTACAGTAGTGGCGCTTGGGTTGTCTAGCTGGACGTTGCAGGTTGAGTCACGGCGGTAGTAGGCACAATCATACTTGAAAAATTAACAACGTCTTCTTCAGTATCAATTAGCACAGAGAGGCCTCTCATCTTATAACGAGCAAAGACACGTCCATTCCTCACAAAGACGGAGAAATTCAGCCTCTTGTCCCTTGACTTTTCCACAAGGCGCACTTTAAGCCGGTAAAGAACTGGTGGGAGAAACTCGTTTAGGTTGATAAGCGCCGGAGTAATAGTGACTGATGGTTACATAAAGGATGAGAGTGATGAGGCAATTTGCTCTGTATGCAGCTTTTTTGCACGAATTTTGGAAGCTATTGCACTACGAGCTAGAGCAGCACTCTTCAGAGTTACCAAAAGAGGAAAATGCATGTTCGCTGGTCGAGAAGATTCAGATGTCGATCCAGTGGACGAAGTAGTAGCTGTGCTCTGTGCTCGCAACTGTCTAATAGACATAACGTCCTCGGCAGTAATAGTCGAATCAAGCGTAGAAAAAACAGCTCCAACAGCCGCTTTGATGTTTATAAACTCGCGAGGGACCAGACCAGTCAAGACAACATCAGCCGAGTGCTCCAACCTGTGTTGCTGATGAGAAAGCTCATTTAGCTTTTTCGCTAGGGCATTGTTAGCCCGATCTAAGTCGAAGATAGAAGTAGAGCTTACGTCACCAGGTGTGTTGCTCTTAATAATACCACTTGAGAGAGCATCTACTTTTTTGACCAGTAGCTGTTGATCCTGTTGTAGTTTAATAATCCTGAGGTCGTTAGAATCCATACGCTGAGAAAGGGTGGAAGTGATGTTCTTCATCTTTGATTCTAGAGCTGCAACAGTCAAAGCCATCGAGTTCATCTGTGAAGCCATAGTGTCAAGCTGATCAAGTTTGTCCATCTTGGATACTAAAACTGAGAGTAGATCTTGTGTCTACTGCGTTGCAGTAGTTGCAGTAGAGGGGGTAGAAGGACGAGACAATGTATCTATTGGAGTTCCAGGATTAGTGGTGCTGGAAGTAAAGCCAAAAGAGCTAGTCCTAGATCGCTCACTTACAGAGTTTGCATCCGCTAGACAAGGGTTGCAAACCTTAATGACAGCGCCGGTATCATCTCTTATTTTTAGTAATTTTACACAAGTAGAATGGAAGAGTTTTCCACATTTAGAACATTGCTGAGGTTTAGAGGCGGCCGTAAAATCTCTAAGACATGTTGCGCATTTCGATGGCATTGCGAAGTATAAATATAAAATAAAACGTAGTTTTGGCTTGAAAATATATAAACAAAAAATAAACAATAAATAAACAAAAATATAAAGTAAATATAAAAATAAAATAAAAAATATAAAATTAATATAAAAATAAAGGTAAATATAAATATAAAGATAGAATAAAATTGATAAGCTAATATAATTTAATTAAATTAATTAATTAAATGTAATTAATTTAATTAAAAACGCAAACTAAGAACAACTAAAATAAAGCAATTATAGATTAACAAGCAATAACAAAAGTAATTTATAACAACGCACTATAAAAGATAAAAATAAATATAAAACAAGAATTACCGCAGAAATACAATAGTCGGTAAATGCGCTAAGTGACGCAAATTAACTACATATAGTTAGAGAAAATAAATAAAGCGGTGTTATCCAAGGTGTAAGACAGGCAGCTTCCTTATCAGCTAAATGTGTACGTAAGATGTCTAAATTAAAATGATAGATAGTAGGACTGGTATGGAGTTGTTCCTTAAGTGCGCGCCAAAAATTTGTTGCTATCAAGCTAACCTTAAAACCACGGCAGTAGAAAGAATTAGAATAAGCAGTCTGTAGACAGCAATCAGCAGTACAATAATAAATAAAACAGAAGAGTAGAGCATGCAATAGTCTACAACAAAAAAACGCACGAACGCAGAGAACAGCAGAAAAGAGTGCGTAAAAAGGAGCGAAAATTAAAGTGTAAGATCTACTCACCAGAGAGAGAGCGAGAGAGAAAGAGAGATAATTATTGTACAAAAATAATATACAAGGAATTAACAGTAAATTAACAGTAAATAAACATCAACAGTAAATTAACAGTAAACGGAGAGTAAATTAACAGAGACATAGATAGATAGATAGATAGATTGTTTATCCATATATATATATACAAAATTAATACAAAATTTTTTAATATTTATAAAAAAAATATTGCACGTGATATCACAGTCGAGGTAATTAAAAACTATTAGAGCTGAAATAAATCTTGTCAATAAAACAAGTAATATCACAGATAGTTAAATACGAACAAATACAAATACCATGCCACTTAAATACAAACATACAACGTACATAAATAAATAAATAAAATAACACATAGACGCTACTGATTGAGTTCGAGGTAGTGTCTCTTGACCACTTTTTTGAACCTACCGAGAAATGAGATGTTTTGTATGTCAGTATGCAGAGAGTTCCATAAATACGCACCTTGAACTTGGAAAGAGCGCTTTCGAGTCTCAGTGCGCATCAGAGGAGCAACGAGTTCCTTAGTTTCACCCCTAAGAGGTCCCCTGGACATAAATCTAGAAAAAAGACTCTCTAGATAATCAGAAACACGCATGCGTATGATTTTGTACATAAGTGCAGCCATAAAATAGTGTCTCTTCATATCAGTACGCAGCCAACCCAGAGAGCCCCGATGAAGAGAAACATGGTCGTCTCCCCTTAGACCCTTCACGTATCGAACACAGGAATTTTGTAAGACTTGCAGTCGATTACGTTGCTTTTGAGAAGCATCCAGTAAGACCACCGAACAGTAGTCCAGGTGAGAAAATAGCAGCGCCTCAGCAAGCATCTTACGCAGCTCTTGGGAGGTATATTTTCAAAAGAAACGAAGATTATATAACACTCGATTAAATTTTTTTGTTAAATTATCAACATGGGGTTACCATGATAATCTTGAGTCTAAAATCATCCCAAGGCTGGTTACAGTGTCGGAAAAGGGAATGCAGACGCCATCTCCAAGATCAATTAAGGTTAGCTTTCCACAAAGTTCGTTAACGAATCTTTGGCAACCAAAATAAATAGTCTTAGTTTTACTTGCATTGAGTCTTAAAGAGGCATCCACGGCCCAATCCGAAACTGCTATGGCTGCCCGCCAAAGCTCTGATATCCCCCCATCAAGACAGTCTATAGAAGTTTGAATATATATTTGAAGGTCATCTTCATAAAATATGTGCTGAATGCTTCTAGTGTGAAGTGCGTCACGTATGTCGTTAATGTATAAGCAGAACAAAAGGGGTCCCAAGACAGATCCCTGTGGCACACCAAGATTCGTACTCAGCCAGTCGGAGTTGCCAGCTGAGGTAGTGCTTACTGCTTGCCATCTATCTAATAAATAAGAAGTAAATCACTTGAGAGCTGCCCTGGAAATCCCCATAGACTGCAATTTTTTAAGTAGTCGTGTCGGTAATATTGTGTCAAAAGCCTTGTTAAAGTCGAATAGAAGAAGTAACGTCACCATTTTTTTGTCGATACCTAGTCTGATATCGTCAGAGAGTTTCAGTAGGGCTGTTTGTGTAGGATGAAATGGTCTGAAACCTGGCTGAAGAGGGTCAAAAATGCGAAAATTGTCAGATGCCCCTGCAAATGTTCATATGCTAACTTCTCCAGAACCTTTCAAAGAAAGCACAAGATCGCAATTGGTCTAACGTCCGATGCTGAAGAAGGGTATTTGCATTTTTTTAATGGAATAATTTGTGCTCTCTTCCAAGCCACCGGAAAAATACCTTTTGCAAAAGAGCAATTAAACAGCTGCACAAGAAATTGTCCTATTATTGGCAGAGATTTGATTTCGACCGACTGCGGAATACCATCAGCTCCCCGAGCCCGCGATGAAAAGTGAGAAATTGCGAGAATTACATTGTTCAGGTTAATTTAATTGAAGGCAAAGCCTTCTGTCGTTGCATAATTAATAATCCTCTCACGCATTGTCACATCATCGCCACACGGGGATGCCGATACACCCACAAAATGTTGGTTTAATTCATCAGGTGTAATGCCATTCAAATCCACTTTATGCCTAGGTGAAAATCCGAGGCTACGTAATTCCTTCCACGTATTATTGTTTGCAAAGGCATCGAACAGTCTGTTGTTGTAATAATTAGTTCTCGCATTCTCCGTTCGTTCGTGTGCTATTAGTCCTATTTTACAAAATCCATCAAATAGTGACTTATCGTTAGTTCTTCTAAATCGATGGTACAGAGCCTCCCGTTTTTTGTACAACCGAAACAGATCCGCATCAACCCATGAAAACTTACCTTTTTTAGGAGTAACAGTTTTATTGGGATCTAGTACCTCAATTACTGCCATGGAGTTGTTGCAGATACTGTTTAGCACAACGTCGATGTCAAAGTTTATGTCAGTAAAAGACGACCAATCACAGTAAGTTAAAAAAGAATTAAGGTCAGCCGGAGGAATATTTTTGGAATCACGGTACATAAAAGAATTTAAAGATTAAGTTTGTATATTGCAGTTCGTGGTAACAGTAATAATATTTTGCTTACTGTGAAAGTTCGCTAGAATACTGGCAGCGGCCGTGAAAGTAACGTTGTCGTCCACGAAAATCAAGTCAATCTAGGTACAAGACGTGGGAGTGAAATAAGTAGGACCATGCTAAACCAGCTGTAGAGAGAGTTCTGCTGATAATTTGCGAACAAATTGAGCATCATCACTCTCCCGAAGAAGATCAGCATTTAGGTCTCCCATAATGATTTTGTGACTGTAGTTAAAACAGAATGTGCGAAGAACATTAAAAAAATTTTCATTTTTTTGAAATGGTATTTAAGGTGGTCTGTCAATAACTCCTACTAATAATGGAGAAGACTTAACGATTTGAATATTACAAAAAAGAAATTCAAGAGTGCAAGGTTTTCCTTCTTGTTCAGTGTTTGACACAGAGAGAATCTCACACTTTAGGTGATTTTTAACATAGAGAGCAACACCTCCATCCCTGACATTTCTATTTTGTCTAAATAGTTTACTAGGTTGTTCAAAAAGTTTTGAAAGCGGAAATGAAGATACTTTTTTTTGTTGGTGAAATCACTTTTATTGCTCGGTATAATCTCCCATAAGTTCAATACACTTGGTCCAATGGTCTTCCAACTTGTTTATCCCATCATGGAAGTGACTTTCTGCAGGGCCTGCAAAATACTCCTCTACGACGGCTATAACCTCTTCGTTTGATGAAAAATGCTTCCTACGAAGGAATGTCTTGAGGTGTGGAAACAGCCAGAAGTCAGAGGGAGCTGAATCAGGCAGATAAGGTGGATGCTGCAACAATTCGTACTTAAATTCGTTTATTTTAGTGATGGTTTTTTGAGCTGTGTAAGCGGGTGCATTGTCTTGATGAAAAATGATTTTTTTCTTGTGCAAACCGGGTCTTTTTTCACTAATTTTTTTATCCAATTGGTCCAAAAGGTTACAATAATATTTAGAATTTATTGTTTTGCCAGTTTGGAGATAATCCACCAACAAAATCCCTTTTGCATCCCAAAAAACTGACGCTAACACCTTCTTTGCCGATTTCTGGACACGAACTCGCTTCGGTGCCGAAGTGCCTGGTTGACACAACTCTTTAACCTCTTGTTTTGATTCAGGGTCATGATGGTAGACCCAAGTCTCATCCATAGTGATGAATCGACGCAAAAAATCCTTTTTATCCTTTCGAAAACGCTCCAAACGTTGCTCAGAAAGTCGCATTGGAACGTGTTTTTGTTCCATTGTGAGCGAATGCGGCACCCATTGTGCACAGAGCTTTCTGAAACCCAAAACTTTATTCAAAATATGACTCACACTGCCTAATGAGATGTCTAGGGCCTCTGCTAAATCTCTCTGTGTTTATCGACGATTTTCCAAAACCATATCCTGTACTTTTGCTATGAATGCTGGTGTTGATGCACTTTTTGGACGTCCTGAGCGTGGATCGTCTTTAACGCTTTTTCGACCACGTCTAAACTCTAAAACCCATCGATTCACAGTTGGAAATGAAGGAGCTGATTCCTTTAGCACTTTCACCATTTTTGTGTGAATTTCCGTTGCTGATAAACCTTCCAAAACAAAGAATTTTATCACTGCACGATATTCGGTTTTTTCCATTGTAAAAAAAATACACTGACACGTCAACTTAAAATGGCTTGTAAAGAAACAATGAATTGACAGAGTGGAATGAAACTTTGGGTATGTTTATATGAAAAATAAAATATTAAAATGGCGTAAAAATTTTGGTTCTTCTACTGCTCTATAGATGTCGCTTTTAAAACTTTTTGAACGACCTAGTAAAGCCACCAATCTGAATGACGTCGTCAGGTACATCTGAGTTCAGCCAGGTCTTAGCGACTCCGAAAAAGTCGTCGGAGAGATCGTCCTGTAGAAATTGACGGACACCCTCAACGTGAGCTCGCATTGAGAAGAGGTAGTTCACATTGAGAAATCCCGCTCGCAACTCTCCTTTAACTCCCTTTATCTCTTCAGTTGCGCCATTGTGCAATAGTCAATCTGCTCTGCTTGTTATACTTTCCTTTTTAGATGCTTTTGATTTAATTTCAGTTTCTTTGTTATTTTTCTTACTTCTCTTTTTATTTTTATTGTTATTCAGGATAATTTCACCAGAGGCAGTACCTTCGTTTTGTTTATTTTTGTTAATTACATTCTCGATAGCTTCTTCGCTAATCTCATCTTTGTTTTTAATTTTATTTTTATATTTGTTTTTATTATTATTGTTTATAGCATCTAAAGTTGAATGTAATGCTTGCAATTTATTAATAGAGGTGACAAAATGCACTCGGTCACCCTCTCTTCTCCTGACAAGAAATCTGCCCTGACGATGCTAAATATACTTGAAACCAAGATTTTTGGCTCGAAATTTAGTTTGTTTGAATTCGTTATATTGATTTTTATTCTGACATTCATTGATAAAGATCTTGCAGTTCGCCAATGCTGGAAACCTTTTAAGAAATGAGGATTCTAGATCGGTTGTACTAAAAGCAGTGACTTAGTGTTTTGCCGCCATTATTTGTGTAATAAGGTCGCAACTGGCGAGTGTAGCAAGCAAGGAAGAGACACTTCTCGAACCATCTAGGACCTTTTTCCGAGAAATTACATGAACTGATAGAACATTCTCTGAGGCGATAGAGAGAAGTATCGTGATAAGAACAGCTACCGCGTAGTCCATGGGATCAATGTTAGCCTTCGTATAGTCGATTGTGCTAGAGATCACGATGCAACTGGACCCAACACGACACTTGTCCCCATCTTGCAGAGAAAATCTACCATCATTTGCAATCTTTGGAGTTACAGCTGTTAGTTCAGGGCTTGCTACATAATCATCTGCTTTTGTGTTCGATTTAGAGTCTAGGTCAGATTGTGTCAGATCGGAGACGGTCTGCACTACGGTTGCCACGCCAACAGTCAGATTATTAAAATTTTTTTGTATGTCGTAAAATTCAGTATTAATTTGTTGTAAAAGATTTTTGTGTTGTGTTTTCATGATTTCAGCGACATTTTTTCGATTTCAAGAATTTGATATTAAAATTAGTTACAAGACTATTTTCTAATTTTGTTATTCGCTCATCTAAAGAAGAATTGAATTTAAGCAGTATTGACTGACTTTCTCGAAACTTATTTAGTATAACATTTTGATTTTTAATAGTATTTTCAATATTTTTGACTCGTAGTATTAATTGTTGTATTTGTATTTTCAGGTTAGTTAATTTTTTAATTGGCTCAACTAAATTGAATAATTTATTTAAAGTTGACTGTCCGGAGTCAGTCAAAGAAGTATTATTGAAAGGAAGTTGGCTTTCATTTTTACCTGTTGGCGTGTCAAGCGTGGTGATACTCTTCTGTTTCGATAATACTGGACTGGAATTAGATATAAGTACACTACCGTTCGCTGTCGTGTAAATATTAACATTTTCAACCTTAGAGTCTCCGTTCTTCCGATTTTCAATTGTATAACAATTCTCGCACATATAAATAATAGATGGATTTTGTTAATTAAAATACTGCGAGATATTAATTTGTTGCAAATATCGTGATAATTTTTATTACATGTATAGCAGGTATGAAGAATACCGACTTTTCGATTTATTTTCCTGCATTTAAGACAAGCTGACGGAGCCATAATGCAGAGTCAGTAAAGAATTAATATTCTGTCAGACAAGTCTACGTGTTGTCAGACAAGTTGAATGACTCAACAGCAGATGAGTAGTAAAACTAAATACTAGTCAAACAGAAGTCAATTAAATAAAATACAATAAAATTTTGTAAAATATTTAAGATAGTTAAATTAAAAATTAAAATAAATAACTGTGACTAGTATTCGACTAAAGAAAAAATAAAATACTTAATTAAACGCCAGCCTCTCTCTAGATGTTGTTTGAAAAGCGCGCGCCTGGTTGCTCAGCTGGTGATTATTTGATTGCTTCTAGTTCCTCAAACTTAAGGCAGATTTCCATAAAAATGATGACGGCAATGGAATAGATTTTCCAAATTTAGCGGAGAAACGCCATGTAGAGGAGATAACCTCGAATTTTTAAGTTAGTTTTAGAATTTTTCACGGTACTTTCAAGGCAGTCAAATAAATTTAATGTATAAAATATATGCATAAATTAATGCCCCGAAAACTATAGTACTTTTTTGCTGTAACATAAAACTCACAAAAAAAAACGTGAGTAATTATGTAAATTGATAAATATTAGAGGAGCGTAAAATAATAAACAACGCTACTTACCAGAAAGAGAAAGAGAGAGAGAATAGGAATAATTGAACAACAGAATGAGCTTAAAGGCAGAGATACAAAACCGAGCCTAAGGAGGCCGGGACACCGAACAGCGTCATGGTTCAATTTTGGTTTGGTTCTAAGTTGGGGATCTCAAGTGTCAATAGGGTGGCTCCTCATCGTTAAAGTGGAATACTATGAAAAATCAGACGTGAACCTTCCTTCGTTGGAATGAGAACCTCAGGTGTTTTAGAGCATCGAGTGACTGTGTGTCACGTAGCCAGTGGCTTACTCTCTAACTCTTGTAGATCGATAGCATTTCTTCGCAGAGCCGCGCATCTCCTTGTAGCGGTGTGACAGTTGTACATTTTATCTTTGCATGCTGTACCAAGATTATAAAGGTTATTATATATTTTATTATACGTTTTTGCGATACCGTTTTCTTAATGTATGAGCAGGTAGCTTTTATGGAAATCGACATTCTTTTACTCTTTTAAAACAATTAATGTGAAATTCGTAGAACTGTAAAATATGAGAGATATAGTATAAAATTAAAAAGAAGCTCTTCTTATAATATTTTTTGAGCGTTTTAACTGCATGAACGAGAAATTTGGTGCTATCTTTTTCCTCGAATTGTAAAAGTTTCCTCTTCCCAATTTTACCCAGTTCACATGCAGAGTACCAAGTAATAATGTTATCTAGATACCTCGCTAAACTCATATGGTCTAATTGAGAAACAGTCCAGGTATAACCATTCTTCGTCAAAATAAAAACGAAAGCTTGTTACATATTTCTATTTTTTTTTGTTTTTCTTTAACAATTTTAAATTTCAGCTGTGTACTCATATAAACTATTGTATTCTCGTCCTTGGTATTATAGATAAAAAAGAGCGATAAGAATATAGTAAAGGATATTCTTCTATTAGTATGACCTACTACTACTGTACTCGTATTTACCTTTACAACAAGAAGATAGGCAAAGAAGTGCTATAAATTACTAGCCACTTATAGAGAAATAATTTTGATAAGAAAAACTACAAAGATTTAATGTAAAACATCATTTTCAGCGTAAATTTGCACGTTTTTTTTCAAATCCGTAGCTAGGTTTCCAAAATTTTCAACCATTTTTTTAATAATACCGGCTTTTCATGAAAAATTAACGAAATATAAAAACTGTCTTCCGTTTCATCTTCCGTCTATCGAATGATCTAGTCATGGAAACGATCTGGGTCTCAGAATCCTGTTGCATAATGAGTTTAGCTATAAATTGACTCCTGGTACATCTCAAAATTCAAACATTCCGGCTTTTTAAAGATTTTTTATTTTCTCAAATTTTTTGAAATTTTTGACTACTAACTTTCATTTTTTCAGTTACTTTAGTATATTTCACAAAAATTATTGCTAGATACGTGTTAAGAATCAAAATACAAATGCCAAAATATTCAAAATGACAGATAATATTGCATTTCTCTCGATTTTTTCATGTATAGTATATACGCCGTTCGAAGAACCTGCATATAATTTTGTAATGTTTTCTATTTTCAAGATTTTTGAACTAGTGAATTTCAAATTTGTTATTATTTTTTTTAAATTAAGAAAAGTAAATCCAATATGGGGAACATACTCTCGAAAAATCTCATTCTTTGTATAAACATAAATAGTTATATTCTACAAGAAATGTTAACTAAAAATAGTCAAGTAAAAAGTAATGAAGAATATCTCGTACTTGAAGGTCGACTGTATTCAGAAGTCTTTTATCCTACTTTTTTTATGATTTTCTTTTTATTTGTGTGAAGTTTTTTTTAGTTATTATTTTTTCATCTGTTTTATTTTTAAATTATTTTATTCTTTGTTTTTTATCTTTTTTTAAAAAATTTTGTTTTGCACTTAAGATAATTGCAACTATCGATATAATATTCTATTATTTGTGTGACGTAGGCACCACGTTGTAGCCGATTTAGCTACGTGCGCCCTGAGTGCCTTGCACAAAAAATAATATTTAATGTTCTATTTAGCAATACTTCAATCTCGCGCAATCTCTTTCTCACTCTATCTCCCCCGTCTAATGTCGCGAATTTGCAGGCCGGCCGCCCGCGACTGTCTCCCAGCCAACGAAGGCCTATCGCTCCCCCAGGGCAGGGCAGTGGCAACTTCTCGCCGCCCTCACCACAAAACCACCACCACGCGCTTCCACTCTCTCTTTCTCTCTCTCTATCTCACTACTTCGGACGAACAAATAAGGCGCTTACCCTTGCGATCTGCGAGGCTCGTCCGCTAGCAGTTGACGTCCTGGCAGCTCCCTCAGGCACCGCTGCACCGCGTTCCTGCCACTCGTCCTCAGGAGAAGGGCCGCCGGGCCTCGCTGAATGCTCGTCTCGATGTTCACTGCCTCCTCCTCACCCTCGGCTTCAGAGATGGTGGTGGCAACCATCGGTCGCCTCCCGCCGACTCTCGTTCTCCTTGTCCCTCGGCTCTCGGCGAAAGTGCTGACCGCTGTCGTTTCTTCTCTTCCTCGAGCAGCATCCTCGACTTCGTCTTCTTCACTCTTACTCTACTTCTCTCACGCACACTTCGTCCTTCGGCTGCACTCACTCCTTTCGACTCTCTCTCTCTCTCTCTCGCACCTTCACCCTTGGCTTCACTCGCGACGCTCACTCTAATCAAAGAGGAACAAAACTATATTCACCGCGGGACTTATCTCTCCGTCTTCGCGGGAACGTGCAGCGAAACTCACTCTCTGAAGACCTCTCCGTAACTGCCGTTACGCTCGCTCTTCTCTCCCCTTGCCTCGCGGCTCCCAAAATTCCTCGCCGATCGTCACCGCAAGTTCGAAAATCGCGTGATTTTCAAACGTTGCCGGCTTTTGGGAAAAATCCACATTTTTGCGGCTAAACAGACTTACACAAGCTGGCAACCTGGAGACGGTCGCGCAAGAATGTAAACACTTACATTCTTCGTCGACGATCTATGACGGATTCTCCGTTACAAAGCCCCCCCCCCTGAACTCTACCTCCTCGTAGGAGGAAAAGTTCAGCACAAGTCGTCGACGATAGCAATCCTTTCTTTAGGACGGCCGCGAGGACCTCGCCGTGTCTTCTACCGGCGACTCTCGTGGTGAGCGATGTTATTCATCGCCACGGCCTTTCGCTCCCTTTTTGGTCCATTTAACGACGAACTGTAGGGCCCACCGGACGACTTGGGGATCCTGTTCGCTTGTTTTCCATACGCCGGACCATGGGCGTGCGTCGCGGGCAGGTGAGAGCTGTAACTCCCGCCGTCCCGCAGATTTGACAGGCAACAGGCGGCGAGTTAGCGTTCGCTTCGCCGCGCTCGAGTGGCACATTCGGCGTTAAGGGGCACTCCGCCACAAAGTGGCCAAGATGCCCGCACGCGAAGCACCGCCTCTGGGGGCAAAGCGACGCTTTGTGGCCCACCTTCTGACACGTATAACACACTCCGTAGAACGGGCCGCCGGCCCGTGCAGCTGCCATAGACGTCGGCGAAGGACCTCCCGGTGACGAGATGGGTCTCCTTTGAGACGTTCCTACTGGCGTCTGCCAAGACTCCGACGCTGGGAGCTGCTCCAAAGCCGGCTTAGGTGCTGGCGAGCTCCACGTGACTCCCGCGTAAGTTGGCGGCGGCGCAGGACTTCTCGGTGCCCATTGCACCGCAGCAACCTCGTAACCACTCGAGGAACTCGAATTTGTTCTCTTTCCTCGGCGCTTCTTCTTCTTGGGGGTTCCCTTGGGGCTCTCCAACTTCCCCGGCTGCCCCGACGAGAACATCTCCTTCTTCTCCGTCTCTCTTACTTCAGCAATAATTTGGCTAGAACGCCTCAAAGTACCGGTGAAGGCCGCTTCTTGGAAGACAAACTTGTCTTTCGAAGGCGGATCCGAAAAACGCTCGTTCATGCGCATATTCTTCCCGCACTGTTTCCCGCGTGTTATGATATCGTCATAACTGCGGATTGATGCGGCGGCCATGAATAACCGGTACTCAGGTTGCAACTGCTCGTACGCCATCTCTACCAATTGCGAGATAGGCGGCGGGTTTTTTAGATGAGCGGCAATCGCGCTGAAACACGATATGTATCGTGTGACGCTCTCGCCCTTTCCTTGCGTACGCTTTCCCAACTCTCTCATCACTGCTCTTTCCTCGATCTCGGGGCAGTACTGATCGCGGTAACGTCAAAGAAATCCCTGCCAATCATTGATATCTTCTTTGATTTCCCTGTACCAAAAGCGTGCTGCATCGGTGAGGTTTACTGAAAGAGCGCTCAGCATCGCCTCTTCGCCGTAGGAGTAGGAGCATTGGAAATCTTTCATCAGCGCGACGAATTCGGACGAATCCTCCTTGTCCCTGCCAGCGAACGTCACTCCCCACTGCTTCATCGCTTTCAAGCACCCCTCACGCTCCGCTGTGGCCCTATCATCGCGTTGTCTTTCCTCTGACTGACAGCCGGAAGGGCCACGCATCTCCCCTCTTCCCCGACGAGTTGCCGCCGCTCCACCACCGCGCGCGTACAACGGCACGTGCTCTTCGGGGTGCTCAAACATCCCCAGCTCTTGTTGAGTCTTCGGCCGAACACCCATATCGTACGTGCTCGATGTACTCGAACGTACGCTTGTAGCCCGCCACGGTTCTTGTGCCGTCGGCTGACGATGTGCTGGACTTGAGGGGGGTCTGCTCTGAGCAGTTCCTAACTCCCCGGTCGACGTCGGCATCGGAGTCGCCTTTGAGAACAAACTTAAAGATAGGAGAAGCTCTTTTAACTCCTTAATTTCATTCCTGTTCTCCGTCAGCTGACTCATGACGAATTGCCACTGCTCCGCGCCAACGACTACCGTAGCAGGTTGCTGCGGACCCGAATTCGGCGGTGGCGTCGATGCAGGGGCCGCAACGGTCGAAACCGGGGCCGCCAGGTGCGCCAATGACGCGAATCCCGCCAAAGAGCCAGTGAAAGGTGCCGCTGCGCTTGTAGTCGCGAGCAGCAGTACGGCGGATGGCCAGTGAGGCCCCTCTGCTCTTCCACTCTCAATCCACCTAGGCTGCCAAACTCTCCCCGCATTGCTCCGAGCAGGAGTGCGGGCCGTGTCACCAGTCCTTAAGGAGTTCCGTGCCTCCGGCCCCGCCCAATTCCCTGCGTCGGACTCACCACTCGTGAGATCCTCCAAGGTGCTCTGCGTTGCTCGACTCCCTCTTCGGGACCACTTCCTGGTCTCCCAGAGTCGGTTACATGACATTGGGATCGGCGCGGAAGGAGCTGCAGGGTCGGCGTCGTAATCGTCATACCACGGCACCGACACGCTCGGATCATCATCACGTACAATCGCCCTAAGAAGTCGCTTGCACAACTCTAAACCTTCTCCCTTCGTCCTAAGTCCGCGCTCTTCCAGCCGTCGGATGACGTCCTCAACCGGGAGAGCACCGATCTCTCTTCTCGCTTGGCGGGCCGCCCGAGACCTGCTTAACATACGAACCATCAATTGTTCGTAATCAGCCATCTCGGTGTCCTGCAGCAAGCGAAAGGAGGAAAAAAACAAAAAAAAACAAACAATCGAAACACCAACACCCCCTCACCCCTCTTCCTCCCCTCCTGGCTACGACTAAGTTTGAATCGGTCGAGAAACAGACCAAGTTCGAACAAGTCGAGAAATAGACCAAGTTCAAACAGATCGAAAAATAGTCTGAGTTCAAACAAGTCGAAAAACAGAACAAGTCCGAACGGGTCGAAAGATAGTCTAAGTTCGAACAAGTCGAAAAATAGATTAAGTCCGAACACGCCAAATTTTAACTAAGTCCCCTCGGCAAAAAAACACAAGTTCGAACGAATCGAAAAATCGACTAAGTTCGAACGAGTCGAAAAATCAACTGAGCTCGAACGAGTCGAAAATCGACTAAGCTCAAGCGAGTCGAAAAATCGACTAAGTCCGAACGAGTCTAAAAATCAACTAAGTTCGAACGAGTCGAAAAATCGACTAAATTCAAACACACGCTTTCGCTATAAGTGCCGAGTGCACTTAGTGCGAGCGCACTCAACTCTCTCTCTCTAGGCTAGCAATTGGCCCTTCCTCTTTGTGCGTATCTTCGTCACGCGAGTGGGCCGACTGTCTCTCTCGCACTTACGCCGCTTGAAAAATCACTTTCTCAAATAATATTTGAGAAATTGTACATCAGCAAGAAACTCGCGCGCAATGTTTACATTGGGCAAGCTCACCGATGTACACTACGAGGACCCGGAATTACCAGGGTCCTGTCACGGTCGCCATTTGTGACGTAGGCACCACGTCGTAGCCGATTTAGCTACGTGCGGCCTGAGTGCCTTGCACAAAAAATAATATTTAATGTTCTATTTAGCAATACTTCAAACTCGCGCAATCTCTCTCTCACTGTATCTCCCCCGCCTAATGTCGTGAATTTGCAGGCCAGCCGCCCGCGACGGTCTCCCAGCCGACGGAGGCCTATCGCTCCCCCAGGGCAGGGAAGTGGCAACTCCTCGCCGCCCTCACCACAAAACCACCACCACGCGCTTTCACTCTCTCTTTCTCTCTCTCTCTCTCACTACTTCGGACGAACAAATAAGGCGCTTACCCTTGCGATCTGCGAGGCTCGTCCGCTAGCAGTTGACGTCCTGGCAGCTCCCTCAGGCACCGCTGCACCGCGTTCCTGCCACTCGTCCTCAGGAGAAGGGCCGTCGGGCCTCGCTGAATGCTCGTCTCGATGTTCACTGCCTCCTTCTCACCCTCGGCTTCGGAGATGGCGGTGGCAACCACCAGTCGCCTCCCGCCGACTCTCGTTCTCCTTGTCCCTCGGCTTTCGGCGAAAGTGCTGACCGCCGTCGTTTCTTCTCTTCCTCGAGCAGCATCCTCGACTTCGTCTTCTTCACTCTTACTCTCCTTCTCTCACGCACACCTCGTCCTTTGGCTGCACTCACTCCTTCCGACTCTCTTTCTCTCTCTCTCTCTCGCTCTCTCGCGCACCTTTACCCTTGGCTTCACTCGCGACGCTCACTCTAATCAAAGAGGAACAAAACTATATTCACCGCGGGACTTATCTCTCCGTCTTCGCGGGAACGCGCAGCGAAACTCACTCTCTGGAGACCTCTCCGTAACTGCCGTTACGCTCGCTCTTCTCTCCCTTTGCCTCGCGGCTCCCAAAATTCCTCGCCGATCGTCACCGCAAGTTCGAAAATCGCGTGATTTTCGAACGTTGCCGGCTTTCGGGAAAAATCCGCATTTTCGCGGCTAAACAGACTTACACAAGCTGGCAACCTGGAGACGGTCGCGCAAGAATGTAAACACTTACATTCTTCTTCGACGATCTATGACGGATTCTCCGTTACATTTGTAACAAATGATTATTAATATTATAAGTGCGTCTATCCCTGGTTTCACTCTTATGGTTCATACGACTACCAAAAAGAAGTGTTCAGTGACGATCTGAACGATTAACTGCGGCTATATCTACAAGGATATACATTTACCGTCGTATTAGATCGCAGTGCGATAAAGTAACTGCCTAATCTTATAGTGCAAATATTGGCGAGTATACACTAGACGAGCTTAGGGTTGTCTAGCCTCCAACATTGGCACACGGGCAACATTTCTGGATCGCAATCCCACTTCATAGAGACGGTACGGAAATGCTTTGCTGCCGCTGCTATTGTTATTGGTGTGGATGGTTTGAAGAATTCTGTGCGACAATGTTCGTATGAATAAATGGTTCTTCACAAACACGTCGAACGATTGCCTAATCGTCTCGACGTGCCGTTACGACGTCGATCTTGTCTAGTTCGCCGATTAAATGCAGTAATTTCTTGATACCGATTATAGGCCCAAACAACCAAGGAATTAACACTAACTTCTCGATATCGATACCCTTTTTGGTTAAGAGTCACTTACTGAGCTATTTCTGGCGCGGATAAATGTCGCCTAGGCATAATGGAACATTGAAAAAAATTAAATCTTAAAAAAACTTTTGACTAATTTTTTTCACGAAAATTACACAAAAAAAGATCAGTTAAGAAATAGACTTTTTTTTGCCTTTTGTTAGCTTTGCAGAAAAAGTTAAGAATTAATTGCACGAATGTTCGGTGATCTAGTACTGGATACACAGTGGGGGTATCAACTTTTATTAAATATAATTCACGTAAAATGAGAAAACTTAAGTTTTTAAAAAAGCAAATGACTTAAAAAATGCGCCAACATTTTTTGTTTTATTTTTTTTAATATTAGAAAAAAAATTTTGGGGAAAAATTTTTTTTGGCAATTTTTAAATTTTTCTTTTTTTTTCTATAAATTTAACGAGTGACAGATACATAATTATAAGAAAAGTTTATTTTTTTATTTTAGTAAAGATTAGAAAATGTTTGAAAACAAAAACCTTTTTCGTTCAGTTCTTTAATAAAACTTTTATCAATCGGTCGGAAAAAACCGTTCGATGGATCGATCTGGTGATTAACAGGGTTCTTAGAGGTATATTGAGCTATAAGAATTCATAAAAACATTAGTCTTCCCGTCAATATTTATAAAGGTGCGGTTAATTCATTATAACGAGGGAAAAAGTCACTTCTGTCTACCCTTCTGAAATCAATATTACAAGTGAAAAAAAATTTTTGTTACCAAGACCACGACAGAATTTTGTAGAGAATTTATTCTTCGGACTGTTTACTTACAGATAACGGAAAAGAGTTTAATTACAAACATGTGAATTAGGTTTTATAAGAATATGTCATAAAGGATGTTACGACTCCACCGTCATGCTCAAGCCGGTCGCAGTCGCAGAATTTAAAAGATTATGGTAACTACCTTCGTTGGGTCAGATCAGAGAACGTGACATGAACATCTTTACGAGTATAGACATGCTGTGAATACAGCAAGCAGTCAACCACAATGGTTTCACTCGCGTTTTTGAATTTTGGCCGACATTTGAGGCCGGTGGAAAGTTTAAGAAGAGAAATCGAGAGCAGCGAAATAAAGTCCGGTTTGATCCTGAGGAGTAAAAGGATAAAATAAAGAAGCTTATAATTTACAAGATATAGTCATCAAGCATATTGAAAAGGCAAGTAAGAAACAAGAAGAGCTTTAAAACCGCGGACGGAGATGTACGTCTTTCGGAGTCAAGGATACGGTAATGCGAGAAGTTCACGTCTTGTCAAACGAAGCAAAAAATACTCCGCAAAGCTAGATCCTCAATGCGAAGGGTTATTTAAGATCGTACAGGCTCTGTCTTCTGTAATTTTTAGATATGAGCACGAATCATAAAAACGCGAAGTTGCACTTGTCGGAGATTAAAAGGTATACATCCCCGCGAAAGTGACTGCTGTTTAGATCAGGTAGGGGTATAACGGGTGTGATGAGAGTTTGAAAAGCGGTTACTAGAAAGTATACTATAAGAGGTTCTTTTTTTAATTTATTTTATTTTTTTCTCTTTTCGTTTTGTATTTTTAATGGAAGATTCTATATGCCTGTTTGTGGCGTATCTAAATGCTGTAAGAACAAAGCATATGGAACCAATTTCCGTTTACTTTTCTCATAGAAGATCTAAGTGGAAACGTGGAGAAGTATGATGTATGGAAAAAAGGACCTTAAACGAGCAAATTGATCAAGAGTCGGTTAAAGGTTTCTCGCAAGCCGAAGGAGGGCATGAGGACTTGTGGCTATGAGACACTCAAAATCCAGCTAAAAATATGTTCGTCTAAAAAATTGTAGATTCAAAATTTTTTTATATTTTCCTGGTGTTTGGCTTAATTTAATTTTTAGTATTTAAAATGATAAAACAGAAAGCACAATGCATTTTGATTTCATAAAATTATAGAAAAAGCTTCTAGCTTTCCAAAGAGCTTACACGAGATATTTTGCCATGTTCTATCCATGAGTTATCGTGAGTCCAATTGAAAAGTACTCTTTTCCCTTTAGTATCTAATAACCACTTAACAAAGTATCAAATTAAAATAAAAAATAAACGAATTTGAAGAGGATCAAACAAATTTAAAACAATGTTGATAAATTAGCTTCGAAACATTTTCTTGCAAAATAACTAAAATTCCTAATCAAAACTAATATATTTTTGTCATTTTCAAATCAAGTCAATTTTAGTAAAATTTTTCGAATGATATCGTATTCTTAAAGTAAATAATTTTCGAAATAATGGCCATTTGATAATTATAAAAAGAATAAAAATCATGAACTATGTACTGTCACGAAGAGCACTCCGTACTCCGCACGTATTCATATTTCGCGCGCTTTCGCCGCTCGTACGAGTCGTATCGTATTTCGGTATGGCGACGGCCTTAGACGGGAAGATACGGTATGTGTCGGCATTCAAAGATAGGCGTGTATTGTATCGCGGCATATTTAAGTTTAGGCGAGATAAGCGAATTCCTCCCGCGTTTTAGCAAGCTTAGTGCTGCCATTGCTACTCTCGAGACGCGTCCCTTTTTCTCGCGATTTTGAGCAATTTTTCGTGTGACGTTTTTTTGTTTTTTTGGAGTGTCCCCGGTCGCGTGTAAGTGGTGAAGATGTGTCGCTGCTGATTGGTGCACTCTGAGCGCCGCCACCTCACCACAGGGGCGTTGAAAGCATCTACGTGCCCCGAGTCACGCAGCCACCGGCGTATACGGAATTCCGGCTCTTCGTGGCTTTTCTTTCGTTTTGCGTGCGCAGCTGGCCAGTCCTCATCGTGAGTTGTTTGTTAATTTTTTGGCGCGCGTATTATTTTATTTTTATACTTGCGCTAGAGTAATCTTCGCCGGTTACTCCCTTTTTTTTTATTTTATTCGTTTGGCGCGGTTCGTGCGAGTGAGAGAGCGCTATCTCTCTCACTCTAGTAGGATAAGTGCGAGAGACACGTTCTCTCTCTTGCACCCGTAAGGTTAGGTGCGCGAGAGTGAGAGAGCACTCTGTTTCTCACTCCTACGGGCACGGTGCGGGAGAGTCACGTTCTCTCTCGCACTCGCATAGAATACGGCGTGCGCAAGTGGGAGAACGCTTTCTCTCCACTCCAGTAGACACAGTGCGGAAGAGGTGTGCTCTCTAGCGCGCGAGTTGAGAGGCCTCTCTCTCCCACTACTAGGGTCCACCGCGGGAGAGTTACGAACTCTAGAGTCCACCGCGCGAGAGCAGTAAGCTCTCTCGCTGGATAGAGTCCTTTGCGAGAGAGTTGCGAACCTTAGCGCATAGAGCCCGTTTGCGCAGAGTAGCGCGCATATACTCTGCTATTATTTAGTATCTCTTATTGTCTGAGTCCCGCGCGTATCTTCCTGTTATATTTATTTTATTTATTATTCGATTCGTTATATTTATTTTGTTTAATTTCTTTTTACACTTGTTTTTTTTGTTTTAATAAATTATTTTATTTTATTATTCTTTTTGTTTATTTTCTTTTACCTTTTTTTCCGTTTTTTTTTACTTTTCTTTTTGCTATTATTATTGTCTTATGCTTTTTATATATTTTTTCTCTTTCAAATAATATCTTATTTTTCTTATTTTATTGATTTTTTTTTTTTTCTCTTTCCTTTCGACTCTTTCTATAACGAGGAAATTTCAGCCTTCCTTCCGAATACCGCCATGTCCGAGATTACAACTAGCTGGCGAGGACGACACACGAGCCGTGCAACGACGACTGCGTAGCGTTGTAACGGGTAAATTGGGTCCGAAGGGCTGCTTCTCGTGCCCGGATCTAGGAGCAAAGTCGTCCAAGGCTTTAACGTCCGAGAAGGGGGCGCTGCAGGTAGGATTCGCGTCTCTCGCGAATTGCGCGTTCCCCAAGGGTAATTGCTCTGGTGGTGGTTTACCTTTAAAACCGCTACCCTGTTACAGTATATTATATCATTCTTTGCAAAATTATGTTATTAATTAGTAAGAAAATAATTACATTTTTAAATGACGGAAGCTTTTTCATCCTTTAATGTTCAATTCAAGCAATAAACTTTGTTTAATATAGATAGAATAATATTTGTAGTTGTTTATCGGATTTTCTGGCATTATTAGTAGTTAATGAATATTAAGATAAATTAATTAAAAGCAAAATGATTGTATTTATTTTCGGTGAAGTCTAAAAGTGTTATTGAACATTAATTTCATAAAAAATGCAACCACGAAGATTTGGAAGAAATAATAAATTAGTCAAATGAGAATATCAAAATATAAACAATTAATACTTTAACTATTCTTACTTATTCTTCAATTAGACAGATTCGCTGTTCTATTTTATTTACTTCATATTATCATAAGAACTAAATATTTTTTAGTAAGAAAATACTCATAAAATTGGACTTAGAAACTTAATAAATTTTTATACTAAGTGATAATATAAAAATATTTTTTGGAAAGGATGCTATAGTGTATATTGAGAGCCAACTTGATATTCTTTGTTTCTCTTAAGGTTCAAAAATGTTCATTATATAAAAAATTACTCAATATAGGTATAGAAAACGGTTTCAGATCAGTCCTAAAGAATTGAGCATAAATTTAAAGAAGTCAATATGCAAGTAAATCTAGAGAAGAACACAATATGACAAACTCTCCTCGCGAAAGCCTTAAACCCTGAAATATTATGTATGTTGAATTCATCGAACAAAATTAAATCAATTTATTTCTTCATAAATTTTGTAAAAGTATAATTTGTGATAATTTATTTAGTCCGTAGTAATAATATGTATTTAATATTGTTATCTATTAATACTGAATTTTACAGGAGCTAGCCGAGTTGGCTCTCCAATTCCAGGTGAAGGAAAACGGTCTCAGATGGAATTATTTGCTGGTAGTAATCCTCCGCAGTCAACCAACGGTAACAATTTTTTAGTATACACTATTTATTTATGATAGAAGTTTATTTGCGCCTGCTATATTAAAATCATAGCGGATTACATAGTCATTTAAGTTTTATTATACTACTCGATATTAAAGTCACTAAGAGTTTTCTAATAATATAAGATACAAGAAAAGTACTTGTATAATTTATGTAAATTAAACATGCGAGTATTGATTTAATATATAATCCACTTACGCGTTCTTATCACGAAATATAATTCACTGCATTTTTGACGCAGAAAGTTGTACTTAAAGTGACAATTTAACAATAGAAGAAGATTTTCTTTCTTAGTAAATTAACAAATCTTGAACATTATTGCTATTATAAGGATTTTAGAATGATTTTAGAACATGGAGAATCGATTGAAAGTATTAAAATTTTTGCACAATTGATAACAAAAAAAATTAATTTTATTTGAGCAGAGTTGGTTGACACCCCGTATTTTATTATATAGCTTATTGAAATTAAAGCCGATATCATTTATTTTTACTGTGACAGGTGGCCCATCGTAGTTAGGCCACCTGCCATGCGGTGCGAGATAGAGTTCGCGGCGTCATTATGCGTGGCGTCATCGATTGCTTGATAGAAAATGCACGTCACGCATGCACAGTGCGCGCCTAGTGTATTAGTATTGCTCGTTAAGCAATACTAATTGTGATCCTCGGCGAGAGGCCTCTACGCGATAAATAATTTACTTTTATACGATTTTTGTGCAGTTTCGTTAGAATAAAGTTATTAGCGCATAGCGGGTGCGCATTTATTCACCTTTCCCTATCTAGCGTCCCTGTCCCGAATACCGCCGCCTCCGCAGGCGTGCCAACCTACATTTGGCACGCAAACTGAGCAGCCGAGCCCGGTGGAAGCAGCACCGGCAGCAGGGCCGTAGGGTAAGGCCCTTTCTTACACTAAAGGAAAGTAAGATCTGAGTAGGTTCCTACGTTGTACACGGGTCGGCACTGCACGAAAGGCCCATTGCACGACGGCTAACATCCTTTGGCACTCGAAGCCGCATCGAGGAACACTGTAGCCAACTGTTTAATGAACCACGGACTGCGGCTGACGGCAAAGAAGACTCAGGCAGTGCTCATCTCTGCAATCAACGAGAAGAGATATACGAGATTTGATCAAGAAGTAAGGTGACTTTTTGAATTTCGCGCGCTCTGTACACTCTTATTAAAAAAATTTTTTTTTGTTATGTTTGTACACTCGTCACGATCATATGTTCACAGTTTTGACTATATAACATGTGTTATTTTTATGTCAGAGGCATAAAGGTTAGACTCGTGTTCGCGTGCTCGGCGATTTTTGGCTGTTGAAAATAATAAAGCAAAGAGTTTGTATTAATTTTTGTGTAAAAACTGGTATTAAGTACTTAAAAACTCTTGAAATGTTGACAGTGGCATACGGTGAGTCAACTCTAAGCAAAAAAAAAATGTTTATAAGTGGTATAAGTTATTCCAAGAGGGCCAAGAAAATCTTAACGATGAACCTCGCTCCGGGCGCCCCAGCACTTCAAAAACCGACGAAAATGTCCAGAGAGTCAAAGAAATTGTATTGAAAAATCGTCGAATCACGATTAGAGAAGTAGCTGATGATCTTAACATATCGTTTGGCTCATGCCAATCGATTTTAACGGATGTTTTGCTTAATTTTGATCAGAAGCAGCATCGTATGAACATCGCCCAAGACATGTTGAACGATGTCAATGACGATCTTGATCTGCTCAAAAAGGTTATAACTGGTGACAAATCATGGGTATATGGTTATGACGTCGAAACCAAAGCCCAATCATCCCAATGGAAGAGCCCAGAAGAGCCAAGACCGAAAAAGACACGCCAAGTTTGTTCGAATGTAAAGGTTTTGCTCACAGATTTCTTTGACTAACATGGCGTTGTTTATCAAGAGTTCCTGCCACAAGGTCTTACGGTCAACAAGGAGTATAACCTTAAGGGTATGCGGCGTTTGCGTGAATCAATAAGAAAAAAATTGTCGGAAGTGTGGAAAGAAAATTCATGGATTTTGCACCATGATAATGCACCTGCGTACACGTCGTTACTAGTGAGTAGTTTTTTGGTCAAAAACAATACCACCATGATGCCTCAGCTACCGTATTCACCAGACTTGGCCCCTTGCGACTTTTTCCTCTTCCTAAAATTGAAAAGGCCCATGAAAGGACGAAGATTTGCGACGATTGAGGAGATTAAGGCTGCATCGCTGAAGGAACTCAAGGCAATACCCAAAAGTGCATTTTAGAAGTGTTTTGATGACTGGAAAAAGCGCTGGCACAAGTGCATTGTATCAGAGGGGGATTATTTTGAAGGGGATAACATAATTTCAGATAAATAAATCAATATGTTTTATAAAAAATGAAAAGTCATCTTATTTTTTTATCAAACCTCGTACTACTTTTACAGTAAACAAACAGAGGATAAAGACTAAGGTAAAACATTGAATATCTATGCTTCTTTTTTTGTTTTTTTTTGCGGAAACCATAGTTAAGATATGACTTCGTGAGATCAGTCAACGGCCCGTAAACTCTTCTTTAATTCCATTACTGTCTTTTATTTTTTTACTAAATTGCACGTTACGCTATCTGCGAGCATGTCAGTACCAAAATCGCAAGAAATCATAAATGTGTGTTCTCGTGTGCGTCTACGCATATGCGTCTATGTGTTCATGGGTCTGCTTGGGTGCATGAGCGTAGACCTTAGCACTACTTCTACTAGATCCGCCAACCTACACGATGAAAAGCAATCTACGATTACAGAAAAAGTGTCTCTCTAATTCTGTAAATAGAATTCTCTATCTCACAGCACTAATCCGTATCTCTCATCTAATGTGTTGCAATCTAAACTCTATAGTTTATATGATTGTGTAATGTATGTATATATGCATTCAAGTGTGTGAGCGTGTAACGTCATTATATAAGCAATTTACGTACAATAACATCTTTAACAATAACGTCGTACACTCGTTTTTCAAACGTCAACAAAAGCATTTGTTATCAGTAACTTGTTTTTCTTTCACATACATAATAGATTACGTAGAGCTGTCCATGTCGGTGCCCCGTAAAGTATTTCAGAGCTTACTACTAAGGACAGAAGAAATCTTCTTAGTTGTTTGGGTTCTTCTCTATTGAGCATGGTGCTCGATGCTCAGACTACTTTAACAGCCTTTAAGCCCGTGTTTAATAAATGCTCTTTAAATGATACTCGCACGTCTATGGTAACTCCCAGGTACCCGATGCTCTCCTTAGTCTTAATCTCTAGTTGTCTACCGTGAAAGTAGTACATCTCTTCTTCTTGATTCCGGAGATGAGCACTGCCTGAGTCTTTTTTTGCCGTCAGCCGCAGTCTATGGTCCATTGATCAGTTGACTATATTGTCAATGGCGATGTGACTAATACATTTGTTTTCACTAAATTTCACTAAGTATTTGCGATCGCAACGAGTGCGTGTCATCTGCGAAAGTTACGATATTCACATTGGGAAGGACTATTTTAGAAGACCGTCATAAAGTACGTTTCTAAGCAGCGTACTTAGTACTTAACCTTGCGTTATTCCTTCCATAATTTTATGGGTTCGAGAACCTCCATTTGTGCAATCTTTTAGAAACTTACTTGTGAGGTAGCTTGAGATGTCTCTACGCAGATAGAGCGATATTTTGAAATATTCTGATGTCCACTGTAACGGAGAATCCGTCATAGGTCGTCGACGAAGAATGTAAGTGTTTACATTCTTGCGCGACCGTCTCCAGGTTGCCAGCTTGTGTAAGCTTGTTTAGCCGCGAAAATGCAGACTTCTCGGAAAAACCAGCAACGTTCGAAAATCACGCGATTTTCGAATTTGTTGCGACAATCGGCGAGGGATTTGGGAGCCGCGAGGGAAGGGAAGAGGAGAACGAGCGCAACGGCAATTACGCTGTGCTCTCCTGCGAGTGAGTTTCGCTGCGCGTTCCCGCGAGGACAGAGAGATAAGTCCCGCGGTGAATATAGTTTTATTCCTCTTTGATTAGAGTGAGCGTCGCGAGTGAAGCCAAGGGTGAAGGTGTGCGAGAGAGAGAGAGAGAGAGAGAGAGAGATAGAGAAAGAGTGAGGAAGAAGTCGTGAGAGAGTGCAAGGGAAGGAGAGCGAAGACGAGGAAGAGCAGCGAGGAAGTAAGCCGTGGGACGAGGAGTCGAGAGTTGGCGGGAGGCGACCGGCGGTTGCCACCGCTATCTCAGAAGCCGAGGGTGAGGCGGAGACAGTGAACATCGAGGCGAGATCTCAGCAAGATTCGGCGGCCCTTCTCTGGAGAACTAGCTGCAGGAACGAGGTGCAACGGTGCCAGAGGAAGCTGCCAGGACGTCAACGGCTAGAGAACGAGCCTTGCAGATCGCAAGGGTAAGCGCCTTATTTATTCGTGCGGAATAGCGAGAGCAGGAGAGAGAGAGCGAGAGCGCGTGGTGGTGGTTTTGCGTTGAGGGTGGCGAGGAATTGCCACTTCCCTGCCCTGGGGAAGCGATAGGCCTCCGTCGGCTGGGAGACAGTCGCGTGCGGTCGGCCTACATCTTCGCGACATAGACAGCGGGAGAGAGAGTGAGAGAGAGAGAGAGATTGAGACATTATTATGAATTGTAAATTATTTTGTGCAAGGCACTCAGGGTGCACGTAGCCAAATCGGCTACGACGTGGTGGCTACGTCACACCACATAATGTCGATCCATCTAGTCAAGTTACAGGCGTTATGGATTTTGAGCGCAATGATGGCACAAATCAGCTTCGTAGATTGACCAGCTTGTAAAGCGTCTGTGGCTAATTCTACTACTCATCCTATGTTGTCTATCGTCAAGTGTCTTTCCGAGTAGCTAAACTAGTTTTCTGACAGGTCATCAGTTCGCTGTATAGTCGTCTTTAGGCTAGTATATATAAAATGTACGAATTGCTTCCCCAGGATATCCGAAATGCAGAGTGGTCGACGCGATAACAGTTTGTCTAGTGGTTTATTTCCTTTGGCAAGTAGCACCAATCTCTGCTTTTTCCATTATAATGCAAAAATTTCTTTTTTTTAACGATCGTTTAATGCCACTAAAAACATACCTGATAATTAATTGCTGTTGTCTTCATGGGAACACTGGAAATTTCATGGTCCGGGTGTCTTCTGAATAGAAATCTTTTTAACTGCGGACTTCAATTCGGTTATGACAGGTAAATCAGCTGTGTCCTCATCTAATGTTGACCTGAGACCAGTGTCGTATGATCGCGCAGGGTGTTCTGTAAACAGGTGATATACTACCCGTTCTAAGAATGTTGCACTTGTTAGGGCTTTGTTACCCTTAGGTTTTATCCTTTACATAACTGCTTAACATGAGTTGCCTCAGGGATTACGATTCACTTTCTCGCAAAGCCTCCACCAGCATCTGCTTTTTGCTGCCTTAATGACAGTCCTAAGTTTTTTCCTCTTCTTATTGTAGGCTTTCCTTAGTTGTTTAAGTAGCGGACCATGCGCTTGCTTTTTTCTAGCACTTTGATATATCCTTCTAGTGCGGAAGCATTTTCAGTGTATAGCTACAATATCCTCGTTACATCAATAAACTGGCGTTCGTCTGAGGGACTTGATTTATTGCAAATAGAGGCATCGCATGCGGATTATTATTGACTGCGACAGACTTTGAGCTCTCTCCTCAACCGTTCCCTTTATCCTATTATCGTTCAATAAATAAAGAAATGATTTACGATTGAAAGTTCTCGGTGTCCACACATTTAGTCTACCGCTGTTGATATCTACGTGGGTAACTTGTAGTTCATATGTTAGCAAGTAATGATCGCTATCTGTATAATAATTACTCAGTGTGTGTGTGTGTGTGTGTGTGTGTGTGTGTGTGTGCATGTGTAGATGTGTGGATGAAGTGTAATAGCGTATCGAAATGTGAAGGTATTTTTTCTAACGTGTGACGAAGGCACCACGTCGTAGCCAAAATGACTGCGTGCGCCCTGTAGGCCTCGCACAAAATTTATGAGAAATATTCTACGCTCTCTCACGCTATTCCTCTCTTTCTTTCTCTCTCACTCTAATGCAGCGCAATGCAGGCCGGCCGCCCGCGTCTGTTTCTCTAGCCGACGGAGGCCTATCGCTTCTCCCAGGGCGGGGAAGTGGCAATTCCTCGCTACCCTCACCACGGACCCGCTACTACACACCCTTGCGCTATTTCTCTTTCACGCGCTTATTTTCCTCGGACAAATAAGGACACTCACCGTTAGAGTCCACGTAACTCGTCCGCTGGCCGTTGAACGCCCAGCTGCTCTCTTCCGCGCCGCTGTCTTTGACTCTGGCTGCTTCTCCTTCGGAGAAGAGCTGCTGGACCTCGGTAGGAGCTTGCCTGCTGACCGACGGCCTTCGCCTCACCCTCGGCTTCAGGTGTCGCGGTGGCAATTTCCAATTGCCTCCTGCTGACACTTGAACTCCTCGTCCCCAGTCTCACTTCCTCGCTGTACTTCCTCGTCTTCGCTCTCCTTCTTCGCACTGCTCTCTCGACTTCTTCCTCACTCTCTCTCACTCTCTCTCTCTCTGTCTCTCTCTCGCACACCTTTACCCCTGGCTTCACTAGCGACACTCACTCTAATCAAAGAGAAAGAAAACTCAGTTTTAACGCGGGATCTATCTCTACCGTCCTCACGGGAGCGCGCAGCGAAACTCACTCGCAGGAGAGCACAGCGTAATTGCCGTTGCGCTCGTTCTCCTCTTCCCTTCCCTCGCGGCTCCCAAATCCCTCGCCGATTGTCGCAACAAATTCGAAAATCGCGTGATTTTCGAACGTTGCTGGTTTTTCCGAGAAGTCTGCATTTTCGCGGCTAAACAAGCTTACACAAGCTGGCAACCTGGAGACGGTCGCGCAAGAATGTAAACACTAACATTCTTCGTCGATGACCTATGACGGACTCTCCGTCACAAACGTAATGTATGAATATACATAATTTGTATTGTGTTATAACTAGTCTTATGTGATCGGCCACGTTACGCCGTATTTACGTCTTTTGTCTATATTTGGAGGCCTGTAGCTTCCAAACGACGTTGGAAAGGTAAATCGCGTCTATAGCAACTTTTGTTCAAAACTACTTATTGTTAGACTACCTATTCTTGAAATTTGAGCTAATTTGACAGTCCAGCCATTTACACTCAAAGTGTGAGGAGTCTTTTATGCAGTTTATTAAGGTGAAATAGATGCGTGATATTTTAAACGCGGAAAAATTAAAAGATAAACGCGAACTTTGGCGGAGAGAGACTGAGGCCATCACGGAATTCGCGAAAAACTTATAAAGAGAAATTGCGAACAATCTTATAAGATCAAATATTAGACTCTATGTAAACGATTAAAAGTTAAATAATTTTAGTATAATTACGAAAATATATTGGATGTATGCATTAATTCGTGCGGTTTTCTAAGAGAGGGTTCTACTAGTATCATTTTGCGTCGCGTTTATCTGTGACTATATTTACTTGAAAGCTACTGTCATCTCGCGTATATGTTAGTATATGTCATTTGTTTCAAGCGCAAACAACAATTTTTTTCATTCATGTCAAAATTTGTGTCAGATAAAGTGTTTTTGCGGGGAGTTCTTCTTCATTACTTTAACATGAAGAAAAGTGCTACCGAAAGCCACCGTATTTTACTGGACGTTTATGGTGACCATGCTTTAGCCGAACGAACGTGCCAAAAGTGGTTTGCACGGTTTAAAAGTGGCGATTTCTCCTTAAACGACGGAGAACGACCCGGACAGCCAGAAAGGTTTCAAGACAGAGAATTGGAGGTATTGCTCGACGAAGATGCATGCCAAACGCAAGAAGAACTTGCAAAATCATTAGGAGTTGATCATTCAACCATTTCCAGACGATTAAAATCATTGGGATTCATCCAGAAGCTTGGAAATTGGGTGCCGTATGAATTAACCCTTTGTAGGGCAACATCTTAAAATTTTAAAATAAGTAGTGAAAATCATTCATCTAAATAAATAAAAATACGCGTGTTTTTTGAAATTCTGTTATTTTTATAAATTAAAAAAAAAAACACAATTTTAGGGAGTGTTACAGAAATGTTACACTGCATCGTCACAAAGTCAAACTCATCGAAATATTTTAATTACACAAAAACCTTATCTACACCACAAAGTACATGCACTGACTTTATATATTTCACAAAAACACACAGTTTTTATCACGTTTTTCTATTTTTGAATTATTTTTCAAAAGCATGTAGGTGGTTTGAACTGATCGGCCGACGAACACTGGCTTGCACGCGACACTAACGCCTTCTACATTTTTTGTGTTATACTAAGTCGATACATCGGTTTGTTACGCGAATGTTACATCGACTCAAAAGGGACTAGAAAAATTATTTGAATTGTGGTAGGCAAAGAATCGCTTTGTGACAGAAATGTCACACCGCGCTACAGAGAGTTAAAGCCAAGAGACGTCGAACGCCGATTCTGCATGTCGGAAATGTTGCTTGAACGCCACCAAAAGAAGTCATTTTTGCATCGGATTGTCAATGGTAATGAAAAATGGATTCATTACGATAAGCGCAAGAGATCGTATGTGAAGCCCGGCCAACCATCGACATCCACGGCAAAGCCGAATATCCATGGTGCCAAGGTAATGCTATGTATTTGGTGGGATCACAAGGGTGTGCTGTATTATGAGCTATTTAAATCGGGTCAGACGATCACAGGGGACCTCTACCGAACACAATTGATTCGTTTGAAAAGAGCGATCGCGGAAAAACGACCAGAATATGCGACCAGACACGAATCCATAATTTTTCATCATGACAACGCTCGGCCGCATGTTGCAAGACCAGTTAAAAACCATTTAGAAAACTATGGGTGGGAAGTTCCACCTCACCCGCCTTATAGCCCAGACATAGCACCTTCCGATTACTACTTGTTTAGATCAATGCGGAATGCTCTCGCCGGAATACGCTTCACTTCAGAACAGGCTATCAGAAATTGGCTCGATTCTTTCTTGGCCTCCAAGCCGGAGAAGTTCTTTTGGGATGGAATCCACAAACTGCCAGAAAGATGGGCAAATATCGTAGCCTCCGATGGGCAGTACTTTGAACATTGACTGTATAACCAATTTTTTACAATAAAGTCTTAATTTTCGAAAAAAAACCGCACGAATTGATGCACTGTAATGGGGTGGCAGTTTTAAAGCTACTGCCACAGGAGCAATTAGCTTCGGGGGACGCGGAATTTCGCAGAAGGTACGAATATGCCCGTTGCGCCCCCTTTTTAAGTAGCTAAGGTCTCGGACGACTTTGCTCCTGGGTCCGGGTACGAGAAGCCGTTTTTCAGACCCCACTTACTCGTTGCAACGCCACGCAATCGTCGTTGCGTGGCTCGTGCGTCGTCCTCGCCTGGCTAGTTAAAATCTCGGAGAGGGCGGTATTCGGGAGGAGAGCTGAAAGCTCCTCGTCGCGCAAATAATAAAAATCCAAAAAGAAATTAACCGATCATAGAAAACAGAAGTTAAATAAATTAGATAAAAGAAACTGTAAATAGATGAAAAGGTATTTTTTTTAGGGTTCGCCTGTAATTTGTGCAAAATTCTAAAAAAAAATGCAAAAAAGGATATCAGAAAAAAAAGTAAAAAAAGGAAAGAAAAAAAACGATTTTAATAAATAAAATAATTCAATAAATCAACAAGTAACAACAAAAAAAATATAAAAACAATAAAAAGAAATTATACAAAATACGCACGGGAAGCACAGATAACAAGGCGAGCTATAATGCGCCGAAAAGGCTCCCGCGCGCAGCGTACTATACGAGTGCGAGAGAGAAAGAACATCTCTCGCACTACGCCTATGAGAGTGAGAGAGAAAGGCCTCCCTCACTCGCGCGCGCCGTTTAACGTACGGGTGCGAGAGAGAAGAATACTCTCCCGCACGGAGCCCGTTAGAGCGAGAGAGGAAGCGCTCTTCCACTCCTACGCGCCGCGTCTACTGCGAGTACGAGAGAGACAACGGATCTCCTGTACTGAGCCGTAGGAGTAAGAGAGAAAGCGCTCTCCCACTCTTGCGCGCCTAGCCTTACGCGAGTGCGAGAGAGAACGCAACTCTCTCGCACTGATCTTACTCGGGTGGGAGAGAGAGGCCTCTCCGACTCGCGCGCGTGCCGTATATACTGCGAGTGCGCGAGAGAAAGCGACTTTCCCGCACTGCTGCCGCTAGAGTGAGAGATATACCGCTCTCTCACTCACACGCGCTTATTCTTATACGGGTGCGAGAGAGCCCGCAACTCTCTCGCACTGACTATACGAGAGTGAGAGAGATAACGCTCTCTCACTCGCACGAACCGCGTAAAATAACAAATTTAATAAAGAATGGAGTAACCGGCGAAGGTCACTCCAACGCAAACAAAAACGCAACAAACTTACGCGCGCAAAATTTAATTTACAATAAAATTACGACGGTGGCTGGCCAGCCGTGCACGCCAAAAATCGAGATTAGGCTGCTCGTAGCGGGACGCCGCTGCCGCCGAACAAAATCGTTGGTGCCGTCGCCTTGCTGCTACGCCCCTGTGGTCTGGTGGCGGTGCCCTGTGTGCTGCAGATCGCAGCTACGCACCTGCACTAAAAAACACGACCGGGGCGCGCCAAAAACTCGCGAAAACGTTGCGCAAAAAGAACTTGTCGAGACGCGGGAAGAGGGCACGCGTCCGAACTGTAAAAATGGCGGAAGAGAACTGCCTGAAAAATGCGGGAAGAAGCTAGCTTGCCTAGCCTGAACTCGCCTATCTTTTCTATACGGCACACGACTATTCTGTCTATCGGCGTGTACCGTATTTTCCCGCCCGGGGCCGTCACGTTACCGAAATTAAACTCAGCTCGCGGACCGCGGAATCGCGCGAAATATAAACACGCACGGAATACAGAGTGTTCTCCGTGACAGCACACACCTAATATTTAAGGTATAAATATTTCAGAGATTAAGAATTGAGAGTAAAATACAGAGTGCGGCAGCATAACTTCTTTTTTTAAATTGCGCGCCATTCATTTGTCCCGACATAGTTCAGTTGTCATCATGCGTTGGAACAGTGAGGAGCGTGCTTGTCGTTGAGATCTACTTTTCGAGCGGATGTTCTGTGATCGCAACCCAGCGCGCCTTTTGGAATCGCCTTAATTTAGCCTTGTTGGCTCCTGTTTCGAACCGGAAATCAATTGTTACGTGGGTCACTACGTTCAGACAAACTGCAAGTGCGACAAGACAAAGAGCTAGAGTCTCTCAGCCCATTAGATCGCCTGAGGATATTGAGGCAGTAGAGGCTTCAATGTTGCGATTACTACGGCGTTCTGCGCGCAAACATGCGTCTGCCTTTGGACTTTCCGATCGTTCTGTGAGGAGAATTCTTCATGATGATCTTCATTTCCATCCTCAGATGGCGATTGTGCACAAACTTTCTTAACGTGACTTTAATTCTCGGAGGAACGCGTGTGAGGTTTTTTTAAAGTCGTTTCTAAAGACGCTTTTTTCTTTTTCTAGTGATAAAGCCTATTTTTACTTGTGTGGATCTGTCAACGAACAAAACATGCGCTACTAAACTAACACCAATCCTCGAGAATTGCATCAAAGGCCTTTGCATTCATCTAAAGTCGCAGTGTGGTGTGCAATTCCCTTAGCTGGAATTATTGGTCCCTGGTTCTTTGAGGAAAATGAAGTCAAAGAGACAGTGAATTCGGACCAGTATGTAAACATGCTACAGGAATTTTTTTTCCCATGGCTAGATGAGTTGGACTTAGGGGACATTTGGTTCCAACAAGACAGTGCAACGGTACACGTTTCAAGAGCATCGATAGCTGTTTTTGGGAACACTTCCCAGATCGCCTCATCTCAATTAGGGGTGATTTGGATTGTCCGGCCTGCTCTCCTGATTTTGACCTTTGTGATTTTTTCCATGAAGTTTTTTGAAATCCCGTGTTCATGTTAACCGTCCAAGAACCCTACAAGATTTGAAGACCAACATCCAGGAAGAAATTGCCAACATAACGTCTGCTATGCTGGCAAGAGTCATAACAAACGCCAGAAATCGGTTTACTCAGTGCATGGAGAATGGGGGACGTCACCTACCTGATTTGATCTTCAAAACTATATAAAACAAAACTTTAGGTATGCGTCTACATTATAAAAAACAAATAATTTTCTGATTCATACAATGTATTTTATTAAATTATGAAAAAAGGAAGTTATGCTGCCGCACTTTGTATATTGTATAATAAATATAAAAATGAGAATAGAAGTCAAATTGAAATAAATCAAGATAACTATAGAATAAATAAAGATAATTGAGAACATTGATATTTTATAAAATATGTAAATTAAAGTAATTTGGAGAAAAACATGTTAAATAAATTAAGAGAACGACAAGTGTGGTTGATTGAAATAAAATGAATATGTGAATATTGGGTATTAAAATATTGAAGTATAATATAGAGCATATAGATGTTCAAACGTTAATATTGTAATACTAGAACGAAGTAAACTACAAGAATATAAGAAAATCAGTCAAGGAAATATCGAGTTAGAACAAACGCTTAGTTTTCGACGTTAAACAGAGGTTATACGTCTAGTCAAGAATACATAATTTACTTGGATTTTTAGCGGAGGAAAACGAAAATCAAAAAGAATTCAAACCATTCCCGTTAATGCCGCAACGAATGGAAGAAGTGATTGCTTTCAACGCTGTTACAAAAACGTAAAGAATGTTACACGGAAAGTTACGCGATAGGCATGGCAACCATTCGTACGAGTTACCGCAAAGTGGGATATTAGTTCGCGGGAGAGAAAGACTGACATAGGCAAGGCAAACTGAAGATCATCAGGTGAAGGCAACGGTAAATCACTTTAGTCAAATATCAATCGATTTTTTTTATTTTAGCACATGCTCAAAGTTTCCATCCTCAACTGCCTGGCAATATGCTATGCGGTAGTCAAATGCTGTTACAGCTTGACGAATAATGCCTTTATCAATAGTAATAATTTCATCCCTTATTTTCTGCTAGAGTTCATCGAGTTTCATTGGTTTTCTTTGAAATATCTTTTTTTTAAGGTAATCCCTCAAAAAATAATCAAACGGATTAAGGTCAGGAGATCTGGCTGGCCATTTTATTGCATCTCCTCTGCCTATTCACCTTCCTGAAAACAGTCCATTTAAATAAGCACGTACACCTTGCCCATAATGAGGCGGTGCACTGTCTTGCTAGAACAACGTTTGATCAAAATCATTGCCTACGATAGCGTGAATCGCTGGGATGATTTCATTTTGGAGCATGTCTTTATACTTAATCGTAGTAAGATTTCCTTCAATAAAGAAGGGCCCAACAATACTGTTATTTATAACGCCAGCCCAGACATTCATTTCCTGAGAGTATTAAGTGCTGCGAGTATTCGATATTCATCTTGGGTTTATGTAACTCCAGTACCTAAAGTTACGTCGATTGACATTGCCATTGAGCACAAAGGTAGCTTTGTCTGAAAATGTAATTCTATTCAAAATATATTCATCCACAGTTATTCGGATCGTCATCAAGTCACAAAACTCAAAAGTAAAGAGGGAACTTAATGATGAGTATTAAAATTGATGAGTTATTAACATTTAGTATTAATAAACGTAAGCAATTTAGAAATATTGTAAATTGTATTTTTTTATTCACACAATTATTTTTTTTCGTTGATTAAGACTTAGAAGTCAGATTTTAAGAATTAAAAAATTCAAGATGGTGATTTTTAAATGAATTTTAAAATTCAATTTCATTTAATGAATTTTAAAATTCAATTTTATTTAATAAATTTTAAAATTCAATTTTATTCAATGAATTTTAAAATTCAATTTCATTTAATGAATTTTAAAATTCAAGAAGGGAGAATGAGAGGGAGAGAGAGTGAGAGGGAGAGGGAGAGCAGTATTGTGCATTGGGGTAAAACCTCGTTTGGCAAAAGTTTTGTTACTATAAATTATAAAATATTTAACAATTTAACAAAATAAAATAATAAACAAACAATAATCTTAATATAGTAATAATTAAACTAACAGTAAAATTTTAATATGCAAAATAAAAGTAATATAAATTTGCAAACTTATTAAATCAATCTGTTTTAAATTTCTTTAAGTCGTCTGAATCATGAGACGAGGGATAAAAGAAATTAATTAATTCTGAGGCAACATAAATTAACATAAAGGATTAGCGGACCGCCTCCGTTCATGGATATAAGTATTCTAATAGTCTCGCTGGTCTTCTCGAAAAAGTTATAAAATTCACATCAACATTAGTGCACGCAAACAATGACACAAGATATGAAGGAGATCTATACGCTAGGACTTAAAAAGTTAATGAGGAAAGAATGTATTTTTTTCTGTTTCAATAGAAAGCTATCCTAGAGAGGTTCCTAATGGAAAGACTTGTTCCATTAAGCTAATGTTACCACATATGAATCAAATGCATGCATTGAGAACACAATGCAAATTTTAGTTTTGCTAATGATAAAGATCATTGCAGATAGTGCAAGCATAATCCAAGTGTAGAAAAATGAGTATTACAACTAATTTTTACGAATTACAGGAATAAACGCCGTTTGAATTTTTTAATTTTGACTAGTGTGATACAAATTTTCTTACAATTCGAGTTTATGTGTTACTTTTAATCTAACTATGGTGTCATAATAATACTAAGATTTTTCGTACATGGCAAGTAGGGTATTCGTTTATTATTTAATATAATGTAAGGGTGTATGTCTATCTCCAACTATTTAAGGGGGGACACCACTGTAGAGGTAAAAAAAAGACATTTTTTGGGAATTTTTTTCTCAAAAACCAAACAATAGATCGAAATTTGGTAAAAAGATCTTTATTGTACAAGTATTTGACATCTTCTTAAAATTTTTTCAGAACTTCAAAAAACAAAATGGCAGCTCCCCAGCATTTCTCCAGAAACGTCTTTTTTTTCATGGCTTCGCGGCCGGACCGTTTTCTCCTGAAATTTTGAGGTAATGGTTATCAAACAAAAAATTGTCGATAAAGCATAATAACAGCCAAAGAAGTACCTAGGTTTTTTTTATTAAATTGATTTTTGACAAAATGGCGTCATTTTGAAAAAAAAATGTTAAAAAAACGAAAAAAAACGCTCGAAAATTATTAATAACAATTAAAATATGCAATATAAAAAAAAATCCTACGTACTTTCTAGCAGACACTAGTTTTAAACATACTGTAAGAATTTCAAGTAAATCGAACGAAAATTGTTTGAGAAAGGAGTCCGGACAGTTTGAAAAACGTTGTTTCGAGATAAACGCGTTTAAAGTTTGAGTGCGCTCCAAAAGAGCAGTGAGAGGCGCCGCGCTAATTTAAAATTTCAAACACTTCGAGATTTTTCCACTATATGAAACTTTGCTACATGATTTCTATGATGATAAGGTATACTTTAGAGAAAAACAAAATTTTGACCAAAACAACAGTTTTTTTTGGAATTTTTTTTTCATAAAAGGAAATTAATAAACAACTCAAATTATTTGCTAATTGTTTAATACAATAAGAAGTACAAAAAAAATTTTTTTTATGACAAAATATCGTGACGGTAATTAATGGCACGCCCCGTAAAGTGACGATCTCCAAAAAAGGTGGCCCACTGTTGGCCACTCTAGCACCTGCAAAAATGAACAAAATTAAAAATCGAGAAAGTTTTATAAAATATATGAGTGTAGTCGGCATCTGACCTACAATCATCGCTTAAAATCGAAAATTAACAAAATGGCGGACATTTGAATTTTATTTTTTATTATTGAGTTTTTTTTCACTCTCTAAAGTACTCTAAAAATAAAAATAATGCATATGTATATCATCTTGATTGTAGTCCACTTTCCGATAAATACTTTAACAATTAAAAAAAAAAAAGGCGATTCATCAATTAGTTTTTAAGTAATTGTGGCCAACAGTTCGAAAAATTTGGTTTCGACAAAAACGCGTTTAAAGATTTGTGATTTGTCCGAAGTCGCGCCGAACAAATCTTCTTTTCGGGAAAATTCTGGAGAGGGTAAGTTTTCTGGGCCCCCTTCTCCTCAGCGGGCCTCTTGGAGAGGGCGTGGAAAACCTCTACGAGAATGTGTCGTCTTGATGGTGAAGGGATGTCCATTTTTACAAAAACATCTGACAAACTTAAAAACTAATATTACCATTGTTGTATTATATAATATTTTATTTTAATATTATTTTACGTAATATTTGAACTAGGCTACGAAAAAGAATCAATTTTGTAGCTTAATTCTAACTATAATTACAATTAGTTAATTTATTTTTATAATATTATTTGGTTTTATTATTATTTTATTATATTTTCTTTTAGTTTTTATTTGTTTGCATTATTAATGCTTAAGTTTTTCCCTTTTCTTGTTAGCAACTATATATTGTTTCTAATTTCTACAACAAGTTTAACTTATATATGTTTTATAATTGTCTGTATCTTAAGAGAAATAATAATAATTGTCATTTCTTTTTTTTGAATTATTACAAAATAAATTTTGAACAAAATATAGTTTATTTTATGAAATGTATTTAAATAATTTTAACCTTGCGGTTAAGATATAATGCGATATCATTATTACATAAAATCTAGAACATTATGGAAATGACTTATAATTTAAATATTATCGTTTAACTCTAAATATAATCTTTATTATTAACTTTAAAATATAATTTAAAATAATTTTTTAACTAATTAACCCGTTTCGGCCCAGAATGCCACTCGGGACATATCGCTCTTCTACAACTAAAGCTATTCGCGTTGAAAAAAATTGAGAAGTACATATTCTTATAGTTTAAGGTCCGCCCTTTCCGATAAAGAACTCAAAATTTCTCTTAATGTTATTAACTATGAGAAAATTCAGTTTTAACAAAAGAAATAATGATTTTTTCACACTTTCTTTTTTTTTCAAATCGAATTTTGAAGGTGTTTCCGGTCTGCAATTCACCTGGAACCTCAATAACCCGTGTAATAAATGTCTAAGCATTAAAAATACGTAATTTAGATATCGATTTTTTGCCTTATTGTTTTCAAAATGGCGTCCAGAATGCAAAATTTGTTTGTATACATTCATTAATTTTTTTCTCGAAAAATATGAACTTACGGGAAAAATCACCAGGAGTAAAAAATTCTTAGAATCGCTCAAAGAATGCACTAGAATTTTTTCGAAGAGTTCTAAGTAATTTAGACATTTTTCGAACCATAAATCGATTGATGTGCGAATACTACAAACATACGATACAATACTATTTTGATATTACAGAATTTTTTCTTGAAAACAAAGAAGTTTTAGAAATAAACACCATATGTAAAAAGTTCTTAGAATTACTCAAAGAATGCTCTGGAATTTTTTCGAAGCATTTTGAGCAATTTTTTCAATTTTGCAAAAATTTACAATTAGCAAAACTTTGAAAAATTGCTCAAAACTCTTCGAAAAAATTCCAGTGCATTCTTTGAGCGATTCTAAGAACTTTTTGCTTATGGTGATTTTTCCCGTAAGTTCATATTTTTCGAGAAAAAAATTAATAAATGTATTATAAAAATTTTGCATTCCGGACGCCATGAGATTTTACAACATACGTAGTAAAAAAGCGGAATTATGTATTTAAATATATTGAATTTTCAATTATTTTTTAATTAAAAAAAATACTTTACACTATAGAAGAAATTTTAAATGTAAAATTAATACAGTGTATATGGATTGCCATGCAACTTATGATTCAAATTTAAATCTTAGTTCTACAAGCGTTGCATAGCGTAATGGTTAGGGCGTCTGCTTTATAATGCAAAGGACCCGGGTTCGATCCCACCGTAGGCCAAACATTTTTCTACGCTTTTTTCCGTAAAATAATGTGTAAAATAACATGTGCGACAATGCGAATAAGCGATTAAATATAATGCGTATGTTAAAAATATGTATAATCATAATGAAAAATAAAATTCTAAAATATATAAAATACTTAATCAAAGTTTTTATAAAGGTTTCGAAAAAGTATTTAAAAAGGTTTCATCAACTACTTTCAAAAATGTTTTTTTTAATATTTCTATACCTTTTATAGAAATGTTTTTAAAACTTGTATCGAAAGGTTTATAAAAGGAGCTAGAAAACGTTGCTGAAGGGTTTAAAAACGGACATAAACTCATTTTAAAAACATTTTTTGAAAACTTTTAAAAAGGTTTTTATCCTTTTATGAAATGTTTTAAAAACATTTTAAAAACCTTTCGATCTGTGCGGGTTTCTACACTTATTTCTACGTACATTTCTACACTAATTTCCACATAGATATCGACACTGATTTCCACGTAGATTTCTACACTGATTTCACGTTGAAACCCACGTGGTAATCTACGCGGAAACCCACGTAAAAATCTACGCGGAAATCTATGTGGAAATCCACATACAGTGTGTTATTGGACTGATTTCAGTGTAGATTTCCATGTAAAAATCCACGTGGATTTCCATGTGAATTTTCACGTGGATTCTTGCAACTGGATTTATTTAAATGTTGAAAATGTCGGTCGTGTAAAATAATAAGCTTCAATTCTAACGCTTGTTTTAATTTAAATAGATTTAACCTTTAACAATTTGTTTATTATTAAATGTTTATCTCGATTATAAAAAGATAAAACGATTTATTCATAACTTCAACTAGTAAATGTTTATAAATGAAACTTTTTCAAATAAAAATAAAGAAATGCAGCGAAAATTATTACATGGTTCCTTATCTTTTTATTTCGAGACAAAAATAGAAAAATTCGTTATAATAGTACATTCTTTTATTCTAATTGTAAAAGGAACATAGTCAGGTCGTTTGTAATTATTAATTTATTAGAAGATTTATTATCGTGAAAAATTATTGCAGATATTTATATAAAATTCTTTTTATATCTGTTTGCATAAAAAAAAATGGTTACATTGTCAAGTGGCGCGGTAGCGCCACAAAGGCGAGTTTGCGAAGCAGACGAAGTCGTGGCGCTACCACGACATTTATTTACTTCTAAATTGGTTTTAAAAATTTTCAATTATGAATAAAGAATTATTTTCATCATTATATCTAATTTTTTTCTTATTGGGTGTACAACTTTGCTTCCGCCGTTTTGCAATAGATGGCTGTAGCGGTAAGTGGTAGTTGAAATAAATAGATCATAGATGTCATACAATAAGCTTAGGTATTTGTAAACATAACGCCATCGAAATATTAGTCGATTTGTGTCTGCATCATAAAGTTATTCTCGATTAAACATGTCAGGTTACGAGCCAAATTCTCGTAATTTGCGGGAGGTTTTAATTTTCTGCTTTAATATAAAGAAATCTGCGACTGAGGCTCATCGAATGCTCACAAATACCTATAGCGAGGCCGCTATTAGTAAAAGAACGTGCCGAGAGTGATTTTAACGCTTCAAGAACGGCGATTTTAACGTCGAAGACCAGCATGGCGGTGAAAGAAAGAAGGTTTTCGAAGATGCAGAATTGGAGGCATTACTTGATCAAGACTCGTGTCAAACGCAACAAGAATTGGCAGGATCATTGGGAGTGACGCAACAAGCTATTTCAAAACGCCTGAGAGTCATGGGAATGATTCAGAAACAAGGAAATTGGGTGCCGTACGAGTTGAAGCCGAGAGATGTTGAACGGCGTTTGTGTGTTTTTGAACAGCTGCTTGCAAGACAAAGACGAAAGGGATTTCTGCATCGCATTGTGACTGGGGACGAAAAATAGGTTCACTACGATAATCCCAAGCGCAGAAAATCATGGAGATATCCCGGCCATGCTTCCACGTCGACGACCAAACCGAATATTCACGGTTCCAAGGTCATACTCAGTATTTGGTGGGACCAGCTCGGCGTAGTGTATTATGAGTTGTTAAAACCGACTGAAACAATCACAGGCGATCGTTATCGAACGCAATTAATGCGTTTGAGCCGAGCATTGAAAGACAAACGGCCGCAATACAACGAGAGACATGATAAAGTGATTTTACAGCATGACAATGCTCGACCCCATGTTGCGAAAGTGGTCAAGACATACTTGGAAACTTTGAAATGAGAAGTTCTACCTCACCCGCCGTATTCTCCAGACATTGCTTGCTCGGGCTATCACTTGTTTCGATCAATGGCACACGGCCTGGCTGATTAGCACTTCCGGTCTTATAAAGAAGTAAAAAATTGGATCGATTCGTGGATCGATATAAAAGATGACCAATTTTTTTAACGTGGGTTTCGTATGTTGCCCGAAAGATGGGAAAAAGTAGTGGCCAGCGATGGACAATACTTTGAATCATTAATGTATAACCAGTTTTTTACAATAAAGCCTCGAATTTCGGAAAAAACGGCGAAAGCAAAGTTGTACACCCAATAATTGATTTTTATATAAACTACATATTTTAAAACAACGTTTATTCATGTGATTTTTACTCTTCTTTTACAGATTTTAACCATATGATTTGGATGATTTAGATTAAAAAACATTCCATGTAGGTTCTACAGTCTGTCAAGTAAGAGCATGGTCGTGTTAATTTATAAAAAAATTTATTTGATGAAACTTTCATATTTATATATACATTGTACACATTACAAACAATGATGCAATTCGGTCAATAATGAGTCCAGTTACTACCGGCGTCGATAATTGCCTGGCATCTCCGAGGCATGCTTTCTACTAATTTGACGGCGTATTCTAGTGGCAAGGATCTCCAGATCCGACAAATTTCGTAAGACAACTGCTTTAAAGTGTATGTGCGTCTTCCACGAAGCTTCCGTTTAATATATGCCCACACATTTTTAATAGGGTTTGCATCGGGCGACTGCGACGGCCAATCCAATGTAACGATGCCAGATTGAGTCTTCCACTGAGTACAGAGCTTGCTGCGGTGTTTAGAATCGTTGTCCTCCTGCACAATCCAATCTTCATTTTTTGTGATAAACCATCGTTTGGCAGATGACAGTAAAGCCTTTTTGTAGATTTTTATTATTTTCTCGGCATTTAGGTTGTCAGTAAAGAGGTGCAAAGTGCCGAATCCCTGCTTTGAGAAGCAGCCCCAAAGATGCACCTTTATTCCATGTTTTACGGTCCGCTGAACAAGCCTATTGGTGAAAGTTGACCAGGCTCGCGCGAGGACAGAACGTGCCCATATAGAACATTCATCAGTAAAAATGACATTTTCAAAATCTCTATCAATATTCTCAGGTGCCCAAGCGAGTCGCTTTGTCACATGTTTTTCAGTCAACAGAGGCTTCTTCATTGTGTTGCGCCATTTCAGATGATGAGTACGAAGATGGGTTCGAATAGTTTCGTAGGATATATCTAAACCTTTTGCCATTAATTTTGCTTGTCCTTGCTGCAGTGTTAAAGCAGGATTCCGCGAAAACAGATTCACTATTCTTTTTTCATCTTTTTTGTTCACTTTTCCTATCGAGCCACGTTCTGGTAAATCATCGACATTTATAGCCACTTAATATCGCTGTATCTACTTCTGTACAAATGCCTTTAACTTTCTTATATATTTAGCAGCCGCTGATTGCGACATTTTGGGACCTTTCGGGTGGATGCAAAGGAACACAGCCTCGTAGCGCGACGCGTACTTAGCACTCATGGCGTTTAACGTGATTCTCTTTCAAAAGATCAACGACAACTGAATTTTTGTTGACAATGCATTAAGGACAAATCTTTTCTCTATCAGCTTGCGAAGAAATTAAAGCGAAATCTTTTATTACCTGTCCGTGAAGTCGACCACGCTCTTACTTGAAAGACTGTATATATTCTTTTACAAAATTCTTGGGCTCAATTAAGGGCGAACTCGAATGATTAGTAACTAAACTAAAGACTGATCAAAGGTTCGTTAACAAAACCTAAGTAACGCATTGATCAATTACAAACAACTCGCATGATTCTTACTACGTAACTTACCAGGCCCGTTTCATTTTGTTGATGGTGTCATCTATTAACTTTATGAATATTTTATTTGTATACATAAACATAACTATTTAACATCACATGTGAAATTATTTTAATATAATAATATAGGTACTTCCACTGTATATTGCATGACTCATTATAAATATAATGCTAATAGCATTATTAACTCATTCCACCACTAATAATATGACATAATTTTTTAATTAAAAACACTATTTAATTATTACAACTTTTATTTCAAAGAAACCTTAACACTAAACTTCACATAAAATCAAAACGGTACAACATAGAACTATAATTTTTTATGCATAAAATGATTACGTGAAGGCAGACCGGCGTTTTGCCGGCTTAGTGCTTTAATACCATAATATAGTTGACCGGCGATTCTGCGGCTTCGTGTGTCAATTGGTTAAATAAATTGTTGCGGATTGAAAAAATATTATTTAATACAAAAAGTTTAGGTACAACGATAAGTTATTTTTTTTTTTTTTATTAAAATTTGATAAAGCAACATAGAAGTAAATAAATTAAAGGCATTATTATTTCTGCTATGTGGCAATTTGATTTCGTGATCAAAAAAAATTAATTTTTTTTAACTACTGTACGTATTGTGTAAAATATGCCTTGTGTGGTATTTTTGGAAATCTCGACTTTTATTCTCTTTATTAAACATTGTACTTCTTATTTTTTTAAATATTATTTAATATATCGTTGATTCAAAACAGTTATATAATTTATTTACCGAGATTTCCCTAGTAACCTATTTATTATTTTATGACGCTACCTGTACGGTGTATCGGTAAGCTGAGGTTACCGTTATATTTTGCGATAGTTATTGCAATGAAATAATTTAAGAATATTCGTCATTCTTTGTATAACGCTACAGTGTATTACGCAGGGAAAGTTTGACAAAAGAAAATACGCATTTTAAATAGGAAAACTACGTGTAGAAATAAGAGTATTTATGGGACATTTTTATTGTTTTGGGCGCCGAGTTGACGTACACGTGTTCGACCTGGCATTCTTTTACTAGAGTCAAGCGCATGTACCATTTTTTCTATGTTCCGGGAAAACTTGTAAAACTCTTGGCCTACGCTTAGGCTAGGTTTCACAACGGTTTGGGTCAGTGGAGAGTGCGTCGAATAGGTTGTGGAGAGAGGCTTCTTCGTGGTGGAGCGTTTAGGTATAGATCTATTTCGGGCGATCGGTACGATCGATACGCATCTTTCCCATTGACGAGCGAGGGCAGGAAAAGCAGGGAGAAAACTTATCGGCTGACACAGGAAAAAACGGAGGTCATGTACCAACGTCATACCCTTAATTTAAAGCTTTTAATATTAATATTATTACATATATTGTTAGAAATTAAATAACATTATTTAATAAATTAAAATAAATTATTAAAATATACTATGAATTTATTATATTTCAGTATCTCCATTGCCATCTCCTAGTAAATCACCTGCGAGGACGCCAATGCAATCTCAAAAACAGCCTTATTGTACTGCTCTCTATGATTTTGAACCAGAAAATCCCGGAGAACTCGGTTTCAAGGTAAATTTTCCCGAGTTTATCTGTTAGTTGATTTTAAAAGATTTATACACTAAAAATAAAATAGATTTTCAGATAAAGTAGAATAAATTTTATAAATTATCCAAAAAAGTATGGCATAAATTTTTTATGTTTAAAAATTACTAAATTTCAAAGGGTCGAAGGATAGCGAAGAAAAATCGTAACCATAGCAAATTTTTCTTCTAAATTAAAGGTTGAAACCTTAACTTAATAATGTTGTGATCTGAATTGTGATTCGTAGCCTCACCGAAATATGAGTTCATAAAATACAGAAAAATTTTTTAACGAAATCATAACATACACTCGTACACAATACACTCGTACACAAAAAATGTACATCATTAACGCTTCATAATGTGCATAATTTATGACAAAAAAATTAGTTTATTTTGATATTTAATAGTAAATTGACGTATTGTTAATTTATTATGTTCATCAAGTTGGGTTGATAAATTTAGTCTTCTATATTTTGAAATAAATTGTTTATTCTTTTTAAATAAATATAATATAATAATATACTGGGAGAGACATTTTTCTTGGAACAACGTTATAATTCTTTTTAACGGCGCTATTTTAAAAAAAGTTGAAGACAAAACTTTTAGAATTTTAAAGAGGCCACATAGTGGTAACCGTCAATTTGACGTTGACATTGATCTTTAAGATCATTTAGAGCTTAAATTGATTTTTTCAAACTGGAACTCTCATTTTTGACTCCGGAAATAAAAATAACAGAAAATTCCACATCCAGATGTAACCTCGACTATTTTTAAATTTTTAAAATGTCGAATCTAAGATAGCGTAAGATGTTTAATTATCAACAAATTTAAGCTAGACTCGGCTTACAGGAGTTTTTGGGGTTGTCATCTTGGATCTGCCATCGTAAATTGTAAATCTGACCTCTGATTAGTAAACAGCTACCATAAAAGCCTTTTATATGATTGTTTGTATCCGTTCAACAAACCCTACAATAATCAGCAGCTTAAACGGGTGTATAAGTTGAAATGCTCAGATTCCTTTAGGAAGGAGATACATTTAGGATTATAAAAAAATCGATTTTTTTGCATTTTCTAAAAGAAACGTATTTCAAAAATATTCTGTGAAATTTTCACAATAAAACAAATGTTATTTACGATAATATAGAATTTTGAACGCAGCCGTCTCCAGCACATGATAGTCGGCAGGTGACGGCAGCCGCATGCTTGACTACCTGAGGGGTTACAAAAGCCTTTAATGTATTTTATATACGAGAGCGGTCCGATAAGTACCTAGTCTTACCGCCCTATGGCGCCACTATTGTAAGAGAAATTCACTATCGTGTAGTACATTCTCGTAGACGGCTACTGTCAAAATTTCAGCCGAATCGGACTCGTAGTTTTGTTTTGACCGCATGTGGAAGCGGGCGTGTCCGCCAATTTTAGAAAAATAAAGAAAGAGCAATATCGCTCGGTGATTCAATTCTTGTTTTAGGAAGGAAAATTGCGCAGTGACATCAAAGAGCTCTTGGATGCTGTGTACGGTGACTCTGCTCCTGCGATGGTGACCGTCAATTGGTTTAACGAGTTTTAACGTGGTCGCACGTCGGTTTTTGATGAGCCATGCCCAGGTGCCCCGAAAACAACTACCACGGAGGATAACGTGACAAAAATGCACAATCTCGTATCAGCAGACCGCCGATTGAAGGCCCGCGAGATAGCTGAGACAGTAGGCATCTCAAAAGACCGCGTGGATCATATCCTGCATACAATTTTGGGCATGAGAAAGCTGTCGGCGCGATGAGTGCCGCGTTTGCTCACTCCGGACAACAAGCGCAACCGTGAAACCACTTCAGAGTAGTGTTTGACGCTGTTTAAGCGCGATCCGAAGGAGTTCCTGTGTCGTTTCATGACCGTCGACGAAACATGGGTCCACTGGTACACACCAGAGACCAAGAAACAATCAAAACAGTGGACTTCACCCAGCGAACGTGCTCCGAAGAAGGCGAAGACTGTCCTATCGGCCGGAAAGGTGATGGCCACCGTTTTCTGGAATTCACAAGGTGTGATCTGCATCGACTACCTGAAGAAAGGAAAAACGGTCACAGGGCTCTACTATGCCGAATTATTGGACCGATTCGACGCCAAATTACAGAAAAAAAGGCTCCATTTGGCAAAGAAAAAAGTGCTCTTCCACAATGACAACGCACTGGCTCACATCTCCGCCGTCGCCACGGCCAAATTGGTCTAATTGGGCTATGAACTGCTACCCCATTCACCGTATTCTCCAGATTTGGCCCCGTGCAATTTTTTTTTGTTTTCGAACTTGAAAAAGTCACTCGCTGGGCAGAAATTTGAGTCAAATAAGGAGGTCATCGCCGCCACGGATACCTAATGATACTTTGCAGACCTCGAGAAAACGTATTTTTCAGCCGATTTAAAGAAGTTGGAGCATCGCTGGATCAAGTTTATCGAGCTAAGAGGAGACTATGTTGAGAAATAAATCGCCACTTTTTCAAAATTTTCATTTTTCTTTTGTAAGCTAAGTATTTATCGGACCGCCCTCGTATATATATATATATATATATATATATATATATATATATATATACTATCTGTCAAAAAAGTATCGAGAAATTTAAATTAAAACAACATTTTTACGTTTAATAATCAAAATTTATTGGATCGCCTTTAAAATAGGCTCCATTTGCTCTGATACATCTATGCCAACGGCACTTCCAATCATCGAAACATTTTTTATAGGGGCTTTCCGGGATGGCCTACAGCTCACGCGCCGAATTTTGTTTTATGGCTTCAATCGACTAAAAACGGGTGCCACGGAGCGGCAATTTAAGTTTTATGAAGAGGAAGAAGTCACAGGAAGCCAATACGGTGATTGTTCAAGCGTGTTCGTTGAGTTTTTGGCGAGAAAGTCGGTTACAATCGTAGCTCGGTGAGACGGTGTGTTATCGTCGTACAAAATCCACGAGTTGTTCGTCTACAAATTTGGCCGCTTCTTACGGATACGCTCACGCAAACATTTCATAACGCCTAGGTAATACTCTTTGTTTACCGTCTGACCTTCTGGAATGAATTCGTAGTGCACCACGCCACGGATATCGAAGAAAACAATGAGCATCACCTTAACTTTTGAGCGGCTATAGCGTGGTTTTCTCGGTTTCGGCTCGTTTTTTCCCACCCATTCCGATGCTTGCTGGCTTGTTTGCATATCGTACTCGTACACTCACGTTTTGTCACCAGTTATGATGCATTCCATGAATGCGGGATCGGAATTGGCGCGATCCAGCATGTCCGAAGCGACCTGTTCGCGATAGCGTTTTTGAAGAAAATTAAGCTCTTCTGAAACGAGTCTTGCGGCCACCTTTTTCATACCTAAAATATTAATTAAAATCGTACGTGTGGACTCGTGGGATATCTTAAGTTCATGTGCTATTTCTCTCAAGCCGGTATGACGGTTTTCAAGCACCATTTCTTTAATTTTATCGACGTTATCTGCGGTCGAAGCCGTCGATGGGCGTCCGAAACGAGGCAAGTCTTCGACGACTTCACCACCCTCTTTAAAGGCTTTGTACGACTCATACGCATGGGTTTTCGATAGTGCTTTATCACTAAAAGCCTTTTGCAACATTTTCAATGCATCAGCACACGAAATTTCATTTGCAACACAAAATTTTAGACAAATTCTTTGTTCAACGTAATTACCTATTGCAAAAAATCGGCACGCACTATTGACATCTACTGACTTAACCAGCTACTGTAAACACACTTGTTGACAGATCCCGCTCTTGGCATAGTCATTAAGGACAGTTGTACCAACCTAGAAAAAAAAATTTTACCTGCCTAAATTGCCCCACCAGATTTAAATCGACAATTCCCGGTACTTTTTTACAGAATGTATGTATGTATGTATGTATATAACCAGTGTAAAATAATGCATAGTTAGCTCAATTGATAATGAAAATTAAAAAAGGAATGATTTTTTAAATTTTATAAATAGTGACTAACTTTCATAATTTTTCAATAAATTTCAAACACATTATCTGATATTAAAAGAATTAAAATTTATCACATCTTTAACAGTCTTTTCTCAATGACTTTTATAAATTAATTCTTCAAATCTATCGATTTAAGTTTACATTTTATTATAATTTTAAATAAATTATGTAGCATGTTTCTATTTAACATAATCTATTTTAATGTTTCAAGTTATAAATTAAAATATAAAAATTTTCATTCATCGTAAATTGATAACTATTTTTTTTTTAATATATTTAAGTACTTTCCTCGAGTCATTTCTTTTGCATCTTCTATTCCAAGTTGATAAGCCAAATCATGTAACTTTTTAATTTTAAATACTATTTCATTAACTGACAAGTGTCCTAAACGATGTACTTAATTCATATCATCAGATATTAAATTAGTAAGCATGCTTGGACATCCGATTGTAGTAAATATTGAGCAACAAATTTTGTTATGCTTTCTTCTGGTCATAAATCAATATAATTATGTATCTAATTAATAATATATCTAATTTTTCTAGACTCATTAAACTTTCTTCTGTTATAGGTATATTAGTTTTTTCCACTACGTCACTTTCTATAATCATTCTTTCCATTCTGTGAAGTTGAATAAAAATATTTTATTATTGAATTGAAAAGGATTAAACAACTTTCTGGTTTCCAAATAGTTCTAGAGCTGTTGGTGGACAACGCGCTCAAGAATTTTTGAGAGAAACGACAGCAACGAAATAGGACGAATGTCACTCATATCTTTAGGCGACGCAGTCTTGTTCAGCGGAATTACAAGAGAATTTTTCAAGATGCATGGAAAAATAGATTACTTGAGAGAATCATTTATAATACTGCATATAGTAGGTCCAAGTACGGGGAAGGTGTCAATGATAAACGCATGTGGGATGCCATCAAATCCTCAAGCTTGGGACGTGAAATAAGAGGCTGCGCTGCGTACTGTAGCAAGGGTAACAAGGCTGAAACTAAATAGAGGTTTATAGGTAGGTTCGGAGCTGAGAGAAAAAACAAATTCATCAATTGAAAGAGGATTTGGATCATGGGCCACATCGGCAAAGTATTTATTGAGTTCAGAAGCAGAAATAGGCTGATAGGACGCTGTAGCCGGCGCACAAATACCGAGATGGCGAAGCTTCTTCTATAGGGCTCTCGAGTCCGAGATATGAGAAAGTCTGTCATGATAGTAGCGTTGTTTAGCTGATGTTATCAGGCAGAAAACAGCATTACGAGCCGTCCTGTATTTATAAAGGTCTGACAATAGTCGCGTGCGTTTAAAACATCTGTGAAGTCTGTCTCTGTCATCTAGTAGTCTATATATTTCAGGATTACACCAAAGCCGGTGGGTGCTCATCTGACGGACAATTTTGGTAGGCACCAATAATGCGATTGCATCATTAGGATGTGAGTAAAGGCAGGTTAAGCGATCTTCCAAAGGAGCAGCACTAGCACAAGTAGAGCAGACGATTGTGCGTAAGTATGTCAGTAAAGCAGTAGTGTCTGTTGAGTTTAAGTCACTAAAGGTAAAATTTTGTAGTTGTGGTTTAGTGAGAGAGGAACGTACGGTTGCAGCAATCAAGTCATGTCCGTCAATGAATGGTAAAATCATCTTCCAGTAATTAAGGACAACATCGTTGGCATCCACAATGCATAAATCAAGCCAGATATCTGATGTAGCAGTATGATGTGTATTCCCGTAAGGTTCACAGACTAGCGAGTTCTCATTGAATACGCTCATCAGAAAATTAGCATCATCGCTATGAACAGAGAGATCAGTGTTGAAATCGCCAAGCAATATTTTAGTGCTATAATTGTGTATAACAGAGGTGAGCGTGGAAATAAAATCACTATTTGCTAAAAATGGAGCATGTGGTGGTCGATAGATCACTCCCACGAAAATGGCAGGAGCAGTCGACGATCTAGCCTCGCAAAAAAAGGTATTCAGGTAGCCCAGGCCGAGCAGTCTAGACATGCGTCAAAGAACATAAAAATGTAGATGAAAGTGTGTTATAAATATAAAGCGCAACACCACCACCTCTCGTATTACTATCACAGCAGTACACGTGAAATCCTCAAGTAGTACCAAAGGGTCATCAGCAATGGGACCAAGTTTAGTCTCAGTTACAGCAATTACGTGAAAATAAGGGCAAGAAGCAAAGAAGAGCCTGACTAGCTCAATGTGCGCTCGAATCGAGTTGGCATTGAAATGGCAGACTCGAAGAGCATTTTCTTTGGGACAATGCCTCGAACCATGAGGAGGAATAGAGGGAGGAGATAAAGTATGAAGAGAGGGAGGGACAGAAGTAGATGAAGAGAGAGAACATACCTGTACAGTAGTGGCGCATGGGTTGTCTAGCTGGACGTTGCAGGTTGAGTCATGGCGGTAGTAGGCGCAATCATATTAAAAAAATTTACAACATCTTCTTCAGTATTAATTGGTACAGAGAGGCCTCTCATCTTATGACGAGCGAAGACACGTCCATTCCTTACAAAGACGGAGAAATTCAGCCTCTTGTCCCTTGACTTTTCCAGAAGGCGCACTTTAAGCCGGTAAAGAGCTGGTGGGAGAAACTCGTTTAGGTTGATAAGCGCCAGAGTAATAGTGACTGATGGTTGCATAAAGGATGAAAGTGCTGAAGCTATTTGCTCTGTATGCAGCTTTTTTGCACGAATTTTGGAAGCTATTGTACTACAAGCTAGCGCAGCACTCTTCAAAGTTACCAAAAGTGGAAAATGCATGTTTGCTGGTCGAGATGATTTAGATGTCGATCCAATGGATAAAGTATTAGCTGTGTTTTGTGCTTGCAGCTGTCTAATAGACATAACGTCCTCGGCAGTAATAGTCAAATCAAGCGCAGAGAAAACAGCTCCAACAGCTGCTTTGATATTTATAAACTCGCGGGGGACAAGACCCGTTAAGACAACATCAGCCGAGTGCTCCAACCTGTGTTGCTGATGAGAGAGCTCATTAAACTTCTTTGCTAGGGCATTGTTAGCCCGATCTAAGACGGAGATAGCAGTAGAGCTTACGTTACCAGGTGTGTTGCTTTTAATAATACCACTTGAGAGAGCATCCACTTTTTCGACCAATAGCCGTTAATCCTGTTGTAGTTTTGTAATCCTGAGGTCATTAGAATCAATACGTTGAGAAAAGGTGGAAGTGATGTTCTTCATCTTTGATTCTAGTGCTGCAACAGTCAAAACCATCGAATTTATCTGTGAAGCTGTAGTGTTGAGCTGATCAAACTTGTCCATCTTGAATACTAAAACTGAGAGTAGATATTGTGTTTGCTGCAATGCAGTAATTGCAGTAGAAGGGTTAGAAGGACGAGACAGTGTATCTATTGGAGTTGCCAGATTGGTGGTGTTGGAAGTAGAGCCAAACGAGCTAGTCCAAGATCGCACACTTATAGAGTTTGCATTCGCTAGACAAGGGTTGCAAACCTTAATGACAGCACCAGTATCATCTCTTATTTTTGGTAGTCTTACGCAAGTAGAATGAAAGAGATTTCCACATTTAGAACATGGCTGAGGTTTAGATACGGCCGTAAAATCCCTAAGACATGTTGCGCATTTCGACAGCATTGCGAAGTATAAATATTATGTAAAATGTAGTTTTGACTTATGAATATACAAACAAATAAACAAAAAATAAACAAAATAAATAAACAAAAATATAAAGTAAATATAAAATAAATATAAAAATATAAAATAAATATAAATATAAAGATACAATAAAATTAACACGCTAATATAATTTAATTAAATAAATTCATTAAATGTAATTAATTTAATTAAAAACGCAAACTAATAACAACTAAAATAAAAACAATTATAGATTAACAAGCAATAACAAAAGTAATTTATAACAAGGCGCTATAAAAGATAAAAATAAAGCAAGAATTACCGCAGAAGTACAATAGTCGGTAAATGCACTAAGTGTCGGTAATTAACTAGTTAGAGAAAATAAGTTAAGTGGTGTTATCCAAAACGACAGAAGCAAAAGGTAGTATCTAGAAGCGGTAGCAGATGGCAGTACTAGACAGGTAGCTTCCTTACCAGCTAGATGTGTAGGTAAAAGGTCCAAATTAAGATGATAGATGGTAGGACTGGTATGGAGTTGTTCTTTATGTGCGCGTCAAAAAATTTGTTGCTATCAAGCTAACCTCAAAACCACGGCAGTAGAAAGAATTAAGATATACAGTCTGTAGACAGCAATTAGCAGTGCAATTATAAAAAAAGTAGTAGATTGCAGTGTGGAGCATACAAAAGTCTACAACAAAAAAACGCCCGAAAGCAGAAAACAGCAGAAAAGAGTGCGTAAAAAGAAGCGAAAATTAAAGTGTAAGATCTACTCACCAGAGAGAGAGAGAGAGAGAGAAAGAGAGAGAGAGAGGATTAAGTCTCATCGCAAATTTAACATCCAATAACAAGTGAGTCGAGTTATTTTTGTGTTGTATATTTTTTTCTTATACGTTATCTTCTCTCATCTATTCTCAATTTCCGCAAAGGTAGAGTTAGCCTGAGTTTCGGCTAACTACCTTTATCCATAAGTCATTAGTTAGGTCCTCCTCCAGAGCGGCGTAGCTGGCCTGAGTTTCAGTCTAGACGTTTGCTCAGTCCCTCACTTTACCACCTCTTTCTCAAAAAAAAAAAAAAAGCTCTAACTCACCTCTGCCACCCCGAACCCGTAGTCTTAACTGCTTAGGCTCAAAAAGGCAACGACATAGTTTTGCGTTACATCGAGTTGACGTACTGTCACCTCACTCCGACGTCGCACAGTTTTTAATGTAAGATTTTTGGTTATTCCACTTCTTCAGGATTCTACGGCACGTGCTTTATAGTCATGATCCGATTCTTCTACATCTGATGTGCATTCTTATATATCTTCATCTATCGACCAGATTTTGTTATTATTTTCTACGATCTTCATTTCAACAACTTTATATCGTTCTTGAAAAGCCAATGTTTCCTCTTAAATTATATCGACGTGGTTGAATTTTTCTATTGCATTACATAAAATTTTTTCAATACTATTTATGTCAATCTTTTGCTTTGTTTTTGGCATATTATCTAACTTAAGACCTTAGAATGTTATCAGGAGCATATTTATTGCGTTAATGGGATGGAGAATCATTTTGAGAGCCTAAAACATAATTTATATTATGTAATAAAACTTTACTATTTGCATTATGTAATAAAACTTTAATAAATAATCTAGCTTTCATCAGTGTATATCAATTATTTATGTGTAACGTCGGGATAACGTTTCATTCGCGTTTAAAATAACGCGGACTGCCTTTTTCTTTTTTCGAGCCTAAGTACTAAAACCTGTGGGCTCGGGACGGCAGAGGAATTTAATTGCGAGTTTGTCGGGAAAAGAAAGGAGATGCGGGATCAAACAAACGTGTAGGCCAACGTTGGCCTATAAGTTGCTCTAGAAAGGTCCTACTAAGTGTTTTTAGGAGAGAGATATTTAGCGGACTCTGGCTAATACTATCTCTTGGAGAAAAATAGGAAGAAAGAAATACAAAATTAAGTTGAAACTCACTTTTTATTCTTTGTAGATCCTAAAGCGGGTGTATAATCTCTCTCTCTGGTGAGTAGATCTTACGCTTGAATTTTCGCTCCTTTTTACGAACTCTTTTCTGCTGTTTTCTGCCTTCAGGCGTGTTTCTGTTATAGACTATTGCATGCTCCTTTCTGCAAACTACTGCTTGTTATTATTGCACTGCTGATTGATGATTCTACTGGCTGGATGTTCTAATTCTTTTCTACTGTCGTGGCTTTTGAGGTTAGCTTACTAGCAACAATTTTTGGCGCGCTCATAAGGCATAAACTTCATACCGGTGCTACCATCTATTATTCTAAAATTGGACATAGTACCTTCACATCTTGCCGCACTTATTAAGTCGTGACTGCCATTTCTTGCTTGCAGACGTCATCACACTTATCTTTTCAAACCTGTTAATTACCGACTCTTAGTGCACTTACCGCCTATTGTACTTCTGCGGCAATTTTTGTTTTTATATACAGCCTGTCCCTCTATCTAGTGAAAATATTCATAACGCCTTATGCAGGAAGAAATTTTATAAATAAAAAACCTTGTTACATTAAAATCGGTGAATTAATTACTATTTAATTAACAATAGATTAACAGCCAATCAGATTTCTTCGCGATCAAGTAGGCGGGCCTTGGGAGACAAAAAAAACAAAAAAGAAACAAAAATGGGCGGGTGTTACGTGACGAAATTTTAATAATTAAATTGAATAATTGAATTAAATAATAATATTTCAATTAAAAATTTATAAAAAATTAAATCAAAATTAAACAGTTCAATGTACTACTGTAACACATAAATGTGTACGTTTAATGTGTGAAAATGCTGAGCGCGCAGTTCGACGAACTCTGTACAACAGAGTGTTAGAAAAAGGTAGGTGATACTTGCACTCACGCTGCAAATTGACTCCTGTGGCAAAAACCCAGGAGACATGGAAAATAAACGTATTCTTACAGCCAGATATTTTTCCCACACACCTTTAGAGAGTTGTGTTGCTTAACTCGCCTCGGCACACACATTTAAACAAATAAAATATCTAAGGTTGCATTTTAGTTGGGAGGCGCGGGGGAGGCTTGGGAGTCCACCGAGGCTCGCGCCGATGCTAAATAAGCAAAAATCCCCACGATGCCTCCACTTCAAGGTCTTTAAATATGAGTACCAACGGGCCGCGAGGAGTTGACCGTAGTGACCGGGGGATAGAGTATTAGTCTGATTTTTATCGGGTTAACGACAAGTAGGAAAAAACTCATTTCATCATTTAATTCTTTTATCATTTTCTGTCACGGAGTACGGCGCGCATCGTGCTGTGTTGTGTAGCATAAAAAAACTGTGAACTAAATAAAGTTATTGAAAGAGACACTATTGTGAATCATAACTTTCCACCCTCACTCCTCACGTCGATCCCAATGAAAAAGGCAGAGTTCAGCACAAGGTAAGCTTTTAATTATTTCAATTAATGTTCCGTTAATTATTAAGTAATGGGGCAGAGGCGGCAATTCCCCCCCGAAGTATGTGTTCGGCGCAATAGTAAAGGTACCTTCGGTTCGCGATGCGCGGGCGGGCCCGTACGGGACGCGTTGGCGGGTCCCGGAATAAAATAAATATTTAAATTTCGTGTTGTGCGTGTAGCCCCGCACGTTACAGCGGGGCTTTTAATTTTGAACTATATATCGATATGCGGCGATGTGTGCATCGCATTGCTATGTTATTGTTCCTCCCTACTTCGCCGCGAATTGTAATCCTGATCGTCTTATGTCCTCTTATTCATCTTATTCCTCTCATTGAGGCTATAGCACTGACGGTTTGGGTTCTAATCCTCAGTTCCGTATTTTTTTTTTTTTTTTCAAGCTTCTGTAAGTCTTTTTTAGGTATTTCGATGAAAGCCAATATATCTAAAAGTTTTTTAATTTTTTCTATAATTGATGCTTAAGATTATTAATTAACTATGATTTCTCCACCCTATATTTGATTTAACTTAATCTTTTATTGTAATGTCCATTTATTCATGAAACAAATATTATTAAAAAAATGCTGCGTCTTATTATTTTTACGTTAAATGCATAAAAATGCAATATGAGGTAACTGAGTGTGAAAGACTTGATTGTATAATGGATCAAAAGTCGTTTTCCAATTTGTAACATCGATGAATTTTTTTAATTTTACAAAGACTTGCAGGAGCTAAAAAAAAAAAAAAAAAAAAATACGAAACTGGGGATTAGAACCCAAACTGTCAGTGCTATAGCCTGAATGAGAGAAATAAGAAGATGAATGAGAAGACAAAAGAAGATCAGAATTAAAATTCGCGTGTGGGAAGAAATAAGCGTAGCAGTGGAACGCACACATCGCCGCATATCGATATATAGTTTAAAATTGATAGCTTCGCCCATTTTTGTTTTTTTTTTTTGTTTTTTTTTTCTTTTAAGGCCCGCCTACTTGATCGCGAAAAAATCTGATTATCTGTTAATCTATTGTTAATTAAATAGTAATTAATTCACCGATTTTAATGTAACAAGGTTTTTTATTTATAAAATTTCTCCCTGCATCAGGCGTTATGAATATTTTACTAGATAGTGGGACAGGCTGTATATCTTTTATAGTGCCTTGTTATAAATTACTTTTGTTATTGCATATTAATCTATAATTATTTATTTTTCTTAGTTATTAATTGTATTTTATCTTTATATTTTTGTTTATATTTTTTATATCTTATATCGTCGTTATATTTATATTTACAAGTCAAAATAATTTATATTTGTCGTTATTGTTGTATCATTGTTTTATATCGTCGTTATTTTTATATTTATAAGTTAAAGTGATTTATATTTATAAGTATATCTTATCTTATCTTATATCGTCGTTATATTTATGTTTACAAGTCAAAATAATTTATATTTGTCGTTATTGTTGTATTATTGTCTTATATCGTCGCTATTTTTATATTTATAAATTAAATTAATTTATGTCTGTACGTATATCTTATCTTGTCTTATATCGTCGTTATATTTATATTTATAAATCAAAACTTACTTTGTGTCTAATATTTATACTTATACAATGCTGTCGAAATGTGCAAGTTGTCTTAGGGATTTCACGACCGTGGCCAAACCTCAGCAATGCACTAAATGTGGAAATCTTTTCCGTACTTCTTGTGCAAAACTTTCAAAAATAAGGGATGATACTGATGCTGTTATTAAGGTTTGCAACCCTTACCTAGCCGTGCGAGTGTGCGATCTTGGACTAGCTCTTTTGGCTCTACCTCCAGCACTACAAATCCTGGAATTTAAATCGATGCATTGTCTCGTCCATCTACCCCTTCTACTGCAACTACTGCAACGCAGCAGACACAAGATCTATTCACAGTTTTAGTATCCAAAATGGACAAGCTCGATCAGCTCGATACCATGGCTGCACAGATTAACTCGATGGTTTCGAGCGTTGCAGCACTTGAATCGAAGATGGAGAACATTACTACTAGCTTTCTCAACGCATTGATTCTAATGACCTCAAGATCACAAAACTTCGACAGGATCAACAGCTACTGGTCGTAAAAGTAGATGCTCTCTCAAGTGGCATTATTATGAATAACATACTTGGTGACGTAAGCTCCACTGCTATCTCCGACTTAGATCGGGCTAACAATGCCCTAGCAAACAAGTTAAATGAGCTCTCACATCAGCAACACAGGTTGAAGCACTTGGCTGATGTTGTTTTAACAGGTCTCGTTCCCCGTGAGTTTATCAACATCAAAGCGGCTGTTGAAGCTGTTTTTTCTGCGCTTGATTCAACTATTACTGCCGAGGACGTTATGTCTATTAGACAGCTGCGAGCACAGAGCACAGCTACTACTTCGTCCACTGGATCGACATCTGAATCTTCTCGACTCACAAATAGGCATATACCATTTTTGGTAACCCTAAGGAGTGCTGTGCTAGCATGTGGTGTAATAGCGTCTAAGATTCGTGTAAAAAAGCTGCATACAGAGCAAATTGCTTTGGCTCTCTCGCCCTTTATGCAACTATCAGTCACTATTACTCCGGCACTTATTAACCTAAACGAGTTTCTTCCACCAGCTCTCTATCAACTTGAAGTGCGCCTCCTGGAAAAGTCAAGGAACAAGAGGTTGAATTTCTCTGTCTTTATGAGAAATGGGCGTGTATTCGCTCGTCATAAGATAAAAGGCCTTTTTGTGCCAATTGATACCGAAGAAGATGTGGTAAATTTTTTAAGCACGATTGTAACTCAACCTGCAACGTCCAGCTAGAAAACCCATGCGCCACTACTGTACAGGAATGCTTTCTCTCTACTTCTACTGCTGTCCCTCCCTCTCTCCATACTTCATCTCCTCTCCCTTTTCCTTCATATGGTACGAGGCATTGTGCTGGTGAGGCTGGTTTTCGAGTCTGCCATTTCAATGCTAACTCGATTTGAGCGCACATTGAGCTGGTCAGGCTCTTCTTGGTTTTTCGCCCCTATTTTCACGTAATTGCTGTAACTGAGACTAAACTTGGTCCTATTGTTGATGACTCTTTGGTATTACTAGAGGATTTCACGTTGTACCGCTGAAATCGTAATACGAGAGGTGGTGGTGTTGCGCTTTATATTCATAATACACTTTCATCTTCATTTTTATGTTCCTCGACGCATGTCTGGACTGCTAGGCCTAGGCTACCTAAATATTTATTTTGCGAGGCTAGATCGTCGAATGCTCCTGCCATCTTCGTGGGAGTAGTCTATCGACCACCACATGCTCCACTTTTGGCAAATAGTGATTTTATACCCTCACTCACCTCTGTTATACAAAATTATGACACTAAAATATTGCTAGGCGATTTCAACACCGATCTATCTGTACACAGCGATGATGCCAACTTCCTGATGAACCTCTTCCTCTCCCTCTCCCTCTCCCTCTCCCTCTCCCTCTCCCTTTCCATCTCCCTCTCCCTCCCTCTCCCTCCCTCTCCCTCCCTCTCCCTCTCCCTCTCCCTTTCCCTCTCCCTCTCCCTCTCCATCTCCCTCTCCCTCCCACTACCCCTCCCCATCTCCCTCTCCCTCTTCCTCTCCCTCTCCCTCTCCCCCCTCTCCCTCTCCCTCTCCCCCCTCTCCCTCTCCCTCTCCCTCTCCCTCTCCCTCTCCTTCTTCTTCTCCCTCTCCCCCCTATCCCCCCTTTCTCTCTCTCTCTCTCTCTCTCTCTCTCTCTCTCTCTCTCTGTCTCTCCCTCCCTCCCTCTCTCTCTCCCACCCTTCCCCCCTTTGTCTCTCTCTCTCTCTCTCTCAAGTTCAACAGTTTAGGAACCCATTGCGCCGTTATTTTGCGATATTGAAGGTGTTCGTGGATGATAGACTCTACACTACCAATACTGATGCCGAGTTCAGCCAAAATGTCTCGAACATTCATCCTACGGTCCTCTAAAATGAGTTGTTCTACGCGGCAAATGTTGTCTGGTGTGATGCTGGTTCGCGGTCGACGATCATGCGGATCATTTTTGACGGTTTCGCGACCATCCTTGAATGCTTTGGCCCATTTAAACACAGCAGCTCTACTCAGACACTCACTACCGAACTGATTTCGCAAACGCAAAAAAATTTCCGTGTTTTTAATGGCTTCCCACACTAAAAAACGAATGACAATACGTTGCGCAACGGCGGTCGGCACTTGACGTTTACTCATGGTCGTAGCACGCGCGTGAAACATGCACTTCCGACAAAAACTATGCTACACTGTTTGTAAGGGACCCAGCTATCACATACTCAAGCCACGACCTTCAAAACATACATGCGCGCCATCTACAGCGTTTGTCTTCATCATATTTGAACCTCCCTCGTATATAATATTGATATTAGATTGTGGCAGATTTCTAGTGGTTCAAAATAAACGCAACCCATAATTAAGAAAAGAACTTGTTTATTATAAACTGTACACAGGTGAATACAATGGCTGTTCAAAAGAGAGTAATTTATATAGGGCGATTTTAAGACAGAAAAATAAGTAGAGCAAGATGTGCACAATTTGGACGTGCTAACCTAAAAAACTAAGAAAGCATATTAGTAGCACATGTTCGATATTCATAATTCATATCCAATTCTAACACTCCTCCTATCGACAAGTGCTCAAACAAATAAAAAAAATTATAAGTATTTTAAATTTAACATTTCAGCACATTTTTCGTGTTTATATTTAGTCAATGATTTCGTCAAAATATCTGCTGGCATGGAATCAGTTCTCAGAAAATGAATAACAATTGTTTTTGATCAACTAATTTCCATGTGAAGTGAAAACATATGTCTATGTGTTTGCTACGCTTGTGAAAAAAAGCATTTTTTGATAATTCGATCGCACTTTGATTATCACAGAAACCATCTATCGGTAACTTAGCGTATTTTTCGAATCCCATGTGAAATAATAGCCTTTTTACGTACACGATTTCACGAGAAATTTCTGAAAGAGCTGTGTATTTAGCTTCCATAGTGGATAAAGTCACAGATTTGTTTTTTAGATTTCCAGCTGATTGGTCCGAAGGCTAACATTAGAACGTTTCCCGAACATGATTTCCGATCATCAATATCTTCTGCCCAATCTGAGTCAGAATATGTTTTTAATTTTTTAACGCTCTTAATATAGGAAACTCCGTAACTCGCGATTCCTTTTAAGTACCTCAAAACTCTTTTGGCTGAAAGCCAATGTTTTTTGCCTGGGTTTGAACAAAATCTACTTAACGTACTAGCGGCAAACGAAATATCCGGACGCGTCGCATTCGCTAAAAATGTTAAACCACCGATTGATTCTCTATAAGGACAATTTTTCATTCCATTTTTGTCATCAACTGAAACAGGGCACATATCTTTTGTAATTTTTACGTTTAATTCTATCGGAGTCGACGCAGTTTTCGCTTCCTTCATGTTGAATTCCTCGAGCAAATCTTAAATATATTTCTTCTGGGATAATCTCATCTTCCCTGTTGCTCCGTCTCATTCTACTTTGATCCCGAGAATATTGCTGATCGGCCCGAGATCCACCATTTTAAACGTTGAACTCATGTGTTACTTGGCTGAGTTGAGCTTTTCAATATCTTGAGATGCGAAGATCAAGTCATCAACATAGATAATCAATATGACACGGCTTGTACCTTCCCCAATGACGTATACACATGGATCTGCTGGCGTCCTTTTTCCACTGATCTTCAGTATAAATTCATCTAATTTCCTGTACTATTCTCGTCCTGATTGTTTCAATCCATACAATGGTCGAAGTAGCTTACAAACTTTATGTGTATTGTTGGGATCTATAAATAGTTCTGGTTGTTCCATGTAAACTTCATCGTGCAATTCGCCTTGAACATAAGCTGAAATGACATCCATTTGATGTACGTGGATTTCTTCATTTACAGCTGCTGCTAAAAAAGTTCGAATCGTTTCGTATCTCGCTACTGGGGCGAATACTTCATCAAAATCCATGCCAAATTTTTGTAGTTGTCCTCTGGCAACCAAACGAGCCTTGTATTTACCAATTTCGCCATCTTGATTCATTTTTGTCTTAAAAATCTAGCCATTGCTTAAAACTTTCTTTTCTTTTGGTCGAGGGACGAGTATCCAAGTTTCATTTTCTTCAAGGGTGTTGATTTCTTTTTTCATGGTGTTTAGTTAATCTTCTTTATCGCTTCTTCCGTGTACTTCTGCTACTAAACTTGGATCTTCAATCTGCTTCTTTCGTGTTTGATAAATCTTTTTGGATCTACCACGGTTTTTTAGTTTTTTCAAAAATTGGTCGACCTCCACGCTTGAATTTCTCTTTTTTTTCAATGACATCTTCTGTATCTTCGTAGATAGGATCTTCTTTGTCTTCTTTTCCTTCAAACATTGTCTCGTTCAGTAGATCAGTATCAGGCATGGAGAATACTTCTGTCGACGTGTTTGGAGATGAATTGATTTTCTCGAAAAATTTCACATCCCGTGACTTGATAGTGGTTGTTGTTCCCTGCTTCCAAAGTCTGTATGCCTTCCACTCTTCGGAGTACCCCACAAGTAAATATTCTTCACCCTTTGGCTAGAACTTAGTTAGCCCTGGACGTTTCACCGATGTAATAGTCTTGCTGCCAATAATTCGGAAAAATCCAACATATGGTTTTTTTGCGTCCAAATTTCAAACGGAGTCCTTTTATATAGAGTTTTGGTTGGGCTTCTATTTCGAAGAAACACGGCAGTATTTACCATCTCAGCCCACAGGGAAATCGGCAAATTTGCTTCGAGCAAAAGATATCTGGCCATTTCAACAATGGTACGATTTGCCCGTTTGGCAATTCCATTTTCCTGAGGGGTATACTCCACGGTCAACTGGCGTAAAATTCCTTCTTCTTCGAGAAAACCTTAGAATTCCTTCGATAAATACTCCTTCCCGTTGTCTGTGCGTATTTTCTTGATGCGTCGTCTAGTTTGGTTTTCGACTTTTTATTTGTAATTTTTAAACGCTTGAATTACATCGGAACGTTTTCGAAGCATTACGATTTCCACATACCTAGAAGCATTATCAATAAAAGTAATAAAATATCTAGCTCCACCAAGGGACTCCATACTCATTGGCCCACAAATATCAGAATGAACCAATGCGAGAACTTCTTTCTCTCGATTTTCGGAATTTTGGAAAGGCAAAACGGTAATTTTGCATTTAGCGCACACTTCGCAATTCAATTCACAATTTTTGGATGTCAAGTTAAACCCACTAACCATTTCTTCATTCGCTAATTTTTTTAAATCATTAAAATTAAGGTGCCATTTTATCAATTCAAGATTTTTTTTTTTCTACAACATTGAAAACTTTTTCTTCCTTTTCATTTACAACGTAAAGCTGTCCCTGTTTAACCGCCGCCAAAGCGACAGAACTATCTCGCCGATTTATTGTCGCATGATTTTTGTAGAAGGTGACTGAATAATCATTATCGGTCACGCTTGAGACAGACAATAAATTGTTTCGGAGGTCAGGTACATATAATGCGTTTTTTTATTTCACTTGATTCGAAACATCATTTTTCAATTGAACATTTAAATTTATGTCGCCTGAACTTTTTGACTCGATAAAATTTTCAGCAGCAGTATAACCCGAAGTTTCTCGTTTGATTTCAAGTTTGTAAATTTTTCACCCACGTTGCACATTTGCCGCGTTGCACCGCTGTCAAGATACGATATAAGACACTTGATTTGATTCGTGTTTGTTTTTAAATTTACAAAATTGACTTTTATGTCCAAATTTGCCACATGAAAAACAGTTTCCGAAAAATCTAGAGTTACTTTGATTTGAATTAAATTGCTTTGACGATTCGCCGCGCCCTTTAAGCATCAATGCGTCATTTTTAATTTCACTCGAATCAGTTTTCATTGCACGATCGTTTTGTCTCTTCATTTAAATAATAGTTATTAGAATAAGTAGTAGAATAATAGAATTTAAATAATAGTTTCACCTTACTTTTTAATCACAGTAGTATATAAGACAATTTCTTTTATTGATTAGGATATTACGAATAAACTAGAAATTGTTTCTCTGTAAGCAAAGAAACGACATTTGAAGATTATTCTTCTATCATCTCCTTATTTACACTTCACTAGTCTTAACTAACTTTCTCACTTTCTTTATTTATGAACATGAGCTCTCTCCCTATCGTTTTCTATCTAATTCTATCTCTATCTCTTTCTATTAATGCTTCCCTCTGGTGAATACATCACACTACAAATTTTACACTACAAATTTTCCCGTGTGGAGCACGGTAAAATTTGAATTAAAAAAATATTATTTCTTTACATATATACAACAGTTAATAAAAGTTAATAAGATATTTTCACTGCCCATAAATAAATATTGAACTCTTTGAGAGTTTTATATATGCCATAGAACTAGACCTAAATTGTGTACATAAAAATTTTCAAAGCCCTGGGTTTTTGTAATAAAGAATAACTAAATTTATTCTGTTTTTTTGATATTTTTTGTGATTAAATTGTTTATAGCAAGTTATAAACAAATACATAACACATTGATCTATTTGAGTTTATACAATACTCGTATAGTTTGTTTGATAAAATAAACATATGCAAACAACAGGATAATCTACAATATTAAGAAACTATATACTGAAATCAATCAACTAACTCAGTTAGCTAAACTTTTCTTCCAGATGTATCCATATAGTTTGAAAGTTTGGCTTTTTTTCAGAAAATTCTTAAAAAGTTTTACAATTAGCTTTAATACCTAAAAAATATTTTATAAACGACCTATGAAGTTGAGAAGTCAATACATTAAATAGAATTGTACTTACCAAAACATTAGAAGGATTGTAATGTGTATACAAATATGTAAAACTATAAAAATATTATAGATTTCCGTACACTTCTAAACTCAAAGCCACGTTAAGTATAACTGACGAAATATAATCTCGAACTGTTATTGTTTCAGTCAAACGGCATTATTCATGAATAAAAATAAATGTTATACAAGCACGGTCAGATAAAGACCAAATCTTATCTGTTATTTCATTCAAATCAATAAAATTCGCAAATAAAAATAGATTCAGCACAAACATATGAGAAGAACAATATCGAAATTGTCTTAATTTAAATTTGCATACCATAATATTTACATACAAAAGAAAAGTTCGAGTACTAAATCATAAGACATGTTAACTTCGATACTCGATTTCGTCGTTGTAGAACTATTTTTAATTTCATTGAGTTTATTGAAAATTTTTAGCAATAAATTTAAATTAAACATTATTTTCACGAGTGTATAAAATAATTTACAAAAGTTTTTAGTCCAAAAAAATGAAGAAAAAACCAGTTTTACCCTTATAAGAAATAGGGGATGCTACTCCTGAACACAAAAGTAATCCTTACTGTAGCGTATTTTATTAAAAAATTAAATGACGTTTGTTTTATTAAAAAATTTCAATTCGTTCTTGAGATAATAAAAAAAAAATAATTTTTGGGTTTGAACTACAAGGGTGGCTTATGACTATAGGATTAATGGAGTTGAGGTGTGTAGATTAAGATTTTAAAAGTTTATAATAACATAGTAGTGGAAATACAGTTTGCATGTAAATAAAAAGAAAAAAAAATTTACTGCCAATCTTATAACGATCAAGGGCTAGGGGGTAGTAAGCCCCGTTATATAAGAGCGCTATATTTTCGTTTTTAATTTATTTTTTAGGTAAGATTTTTTTTAATGGGAGTATTTAGGTTAAATTCAAAAGTTAGTTACTGAATAATCATCTATATCACAGTATAATAATAAAATTACTTTAAAGGTAAAACATCCCCAGAAAAAATTTTGTTCCAAAAACCCTGTAACATGTAAACTTAATCTTTTTATTTTCTACATGACAGTACAATTTGTAACCTGATCCAGCTGATTTAATAAATTTTACACGGAAAAAAGCATACAAATTGCACATTTGCCCCTAAAAGGAATAGGGGTTGCAACCCTTTGGCATAAAAGTTATGCCCGTAATAGCGCCTTTTCATGAGCAACAATTTTCCGTTGGTTTTATATAAAAACTCTTAAAACTTTTAGAGATGTTAAAAAAAAATTGTTTTTGGGGATGAACTTTAAGGGTAATTTTCACCTCTCAAATTGACGAATTAGCACTTGAAAGAAACATATGTCTAATATTTTTTTTAATACTATACCATATTACAAATTGAAAAAAATTGGTGAGGTACACTTAGGGTAGTTTCCTTGTTAGAGTGTCATATAAAGCGTTTTTTCGGGAATTCTTTTTAGCGAATTATTCAAATAAATTAAAAAAATTTTTTTTTTCTATGTAAAAGGTTTATATTTTAACTTTATCTCATAATTAATTGAATATTAAAAAACGTGCAAGATTTTTACGTGCGGTGCTACACGCACAACACGAAATTTGAATATTTATTTTATTGCGGGACCCGCCAACGCGTCCCGTACGGGCCCGCCCGCGCATCGCGAACCAAAGGTACCTTTACTATTGCGCCGAACACATACTTCGGGGGGGGGAATTGCTGCCTCTGCCCTATTACTTAATAATTAACGGAACATTAATTAAAATGATTAAAAGCTTACCTTGTGCTAAACTCTGCCCTTTTCGTTGGGATCGCCGTGAGGAGTGAGGGTGGAAAGTTATGATTCACAATAGTGTCTCTTTCAATAACTTTATTCAGTTCACAGTTTTTTTATGCTACACAACACAGCACGATGCGCGCCGTACTTCGTGACAGAAAATAATAAAAGAATTGAATGATGAAAAAAGTTCTTTCCTACTTGTCGTTAACCCGATAAAAATCAGACTAATACTCTATCCCCCGGTCACTACGGTCAACTCCTCGCGGCCCGTTGGTACTCATATTTAAAGACCTTGAAGTGGAGGCATCGTGGGGATTTTTGCTTATTTAGCATCGGCGCGAGCCTCGGTGGACTCCCAAGCCTCCCCCGCGCCTCCCAACTAAAATGCAACCTTAGATATTTTATTTGTTTAAATGTGTGTGCCGAGGCGAGTTAAGCAACACAACTCTCTAAAGGTGTGTGGGAAAAATATCTGGCTGTAAGAATACGTTTATTTTCCATGTCTCCTGGGTTTTTGCCACAGGAGTCAATTTGCAGCGTGAGTGCAAGTATCACCTACCTTTTTCTAACACTCTGTTGTACAGAGTTCGTCGAACTGCGCGCTCAGCATTTTCACACATTAAACGTACACATTTATGTGTTACAGTAGTACATTGAACTGTTTAATTTTGATTTAATTTTTTATAAATTTTTAATTCAATCTAATTATTAAAATTTTGTCACGTAACATCCTCCCCCCCTTAAAGACGTTTACCGTCCCGGTAAACAGCGGACGTGCTGCGTGGTGTATGCGCTTATAACAGACTCTTAGCCTATATATTATGGTTTGTTAATATAACATAATTGCCCAATGTAATTAGCCTTATATTATTGTTAGTGTCGTATTATAAAGGTTGATTAATTTGCTTAGGCTCGTAGGCAGTCGAAATATTACCTTATAACATTTATGATAACCCACAGAAAAGGAGAAAACGAAGAAGAATTAAATTATTTAGATTGCCTTTACATAAAAAGAAGGGTTCTTAATCTAGCTTGTTAGTTTTTTTTTTTTTTTTTTTTTTTTTTATTAACAATCTATAAGTAAACAATCCAAGCTGATTTCCTTATTAATATGATAAAAATTCCTTAAAACTGTCTGTAAAATGAAACCGTTTCGATTGTTTTTACAAGTTTTATTCTATTATATTGGCTTAATGTTAATATGGTTATAAGAATAAGTCTTATACTATATGTGTTAATCTTTTAGATATATTCTTAATCTTCTTTTATCTTGATTAATGAGACTGAATGTGTGCGCTGGTAGATGCTCATGTCCCTTCTGGTGTCAATGGTCTGCTTAATTGCGTGTTTATTTTCGCACATGGTTTTTGATTTGAAATCTGGCGTTGTGCTAGGGACTCGATTAATAGTCTTTTCGTGTCTTGCAATAGGGTCTTTACTAGATCTTGATTCTTCACTCTCAAACTTTTGGATTACACTCCTTATTTTTTTCAAATGTCCTTGGCGGTCTCTCATTTGACACTGTATTTGGCATGTAATTAGATGGTCTTCAAATGTTTTGCAGTCTACCCAGAGCATGCATTTCGAGTGCAGTGTCTTCGCATATCCTTGGTTTTTATCCTGATCTGCCTTCGACATCTTCGGGGGATCGGCGAAAATAGCACGGTACGTCTTCTCACTTCCTTTCAAGGCTTTGAGAGCATCCTTAGCGTTAATAAACTGAATGTATCCGCAAGTGGCCTGTCTTTCAATATTTCGGATGATCTTGATAAAATCTAACGGTCTGAATATTCGAAAGTCCTTAAAGAGTTCTTTTTCCGTTACATTCTAAGGTAATTGGCAGAATAGTCTAGTTCCAGAGGGTCTGGTAGGTATGGCCCTTGACTTTGCTTTGTTCCGTAATTTACGTAGCTCTCTAGTTTTGTCTTCTTCGTTGAAATACCTTATCTTTAGTATTCCGGCTGGATCCCCATCCCCAGTTAATCGTATGTTTACACTTCTTATTGGTCCCTTTTCTTCGGCTCTTCCTACAGCAGCTGATAAGGAGGTGGTGCAAGGGTTGTAAAATACTAAACTGCCTTCACCTTCTGGATTTTTAGTTACGTTGATTCGGCATCGCCCAGCCATGGTCTTTTCGGATTGAGTTTTCTGGAATCTAAGGTTGTGGATTAGGCTTTATAAACGCCGGGTTCGGAATAAACTGAGGTTTATTAGTAGGACATAGTTCTAATTGTGGTCTTACGGAAACGTGTTTCGTTGGGTCTTTGTTCCTTCTCGTGGAACGGTTGTATAGTTTAAGGTTACGGATTAGTCAGTGTCCAGGATCTGAATAGATAATGTTTGTGGATAGGATAGGGGTTGTGGGGAAATTAATGGTTGATTTATCCATCTTCCAGGAACTAAGGCCTGTTCTGGTATCTGTAGTGTGCAAGACTGGCCTTCGTATGTTGGTTGATTTTGTAGGCCAATTGGGCTCAGTAGTGTTTCCTGCATACGATGTGCAGGTGTAGTGTCAGAGATTATTTTAACTTTGCGTTTGGTCTGATATTAATGTTGCAGCATTCTTCGGGTATGACACTTCCAGGCAGTGAAGATGAGTCCTACGGTGATTAGGATTTGGCCCAAAGCTCCACCGTATATTAGGTAATGCGTGTTGGAGATGCTTCTCTGATGATTTCCTATTTGTTTTAAACGACGGGTAATCTTCTCTATCGACTCTTCGCGGTTTTTTCATCCTGTAACGTCTGGTGCAGGGGCGTTTAAGATCTCTGTTTCTGGAGTGCTGATCAGTTCTTGATGATAGTTTAACATGTCAGGAAATATGGCCTTTACATTAAGTGTTATCTCTGGTTTGTATATGTATTGAAAATCGTTGCGTTGGTTTCCTTTACTTATGAGAAGATGTTTGTCGGTCTTGCCTACACAGCCGGGCGTCATACGTAAAATTCCTGCCTTCTGGAGGTGTATAGTTTGGTCTGGTTGTCCGGGACAGATTAGACGTAAATCTCTTTTTGTCCTAAGGAATAGAGCAAGGATTCATCCATCCTTAGGTAACTCCATTGAGTGACGTTATTGGGAGTTATGGTTACATCGCAGCTTGTCATTATTTGTATTCTGGGTCTCGGCAACATTGATACCTCGCAATCTTCTTGAATAGTGGTTTCAGACAAGGGTCCGTTGGTTAAACATATGTAGGCATAATGTGTATGTTGGCAATTCTGCAAGTCCTCATAATTTATTTTCATGTACTGCCTTTGGTCCGTTCCAATGATTAGGTATCTGTGGCTTGGCTTTATATATCCTGTTCCTATCTAATTATTGTTTATTGTTTGCGATACAGCTAATGGATGCAGTCTATAGAGGTTGTAGGGTACTCGTTCTACTAATGGAAGATGCATGATAATTAATAACTTCCCGTTGTTGTGAACCGCGTCTACTTGCGCCATTCTTGCGACTTCTTCTGCCCTCAAATGTTGAACCGGTATTGGAAATTCTAGTGCTCCACTTGCCTTTGCTATGTCGGTTGTTAGGTGCTTTAGTATATCTTTATTTAAGAAGGAAGGATCCACTTTGCGTTCCTTAAGTCCCTGTATAATTTGCAGCATTCGTCGATTACTTCCAATTAGATGTTGCATTGCGACGTCTATCTTACGAGCGTAGATGGTTAAAGTAATTAGATACCTTAATTCATTTTCTCCACTGACAATGAATTTGAATTTCCGGTCCATGTCCTTTTCCATTTGGTTTATTACCTCAGCATGGGCCTTCGTAGTATTGTATAAATCCTCTAGAGATTTGGTTATTATGTGTTCTTTCTCATTTACTAGGTACACTAGCTCATTTTGGTCTGTGAATAACTGGTCTATGTTGGTATTTATCTTGTCGACGTCTTCTGCCGTGACTAGTCCGAATAGGCTTTTACTGAGGCTTCCAATGAAACCTAAGGGCACTATCCGCTTGTACCTCATGCTTCCTGGAATTTTTATAGAATCTTCTACGGTTTGTCCCATATCAGAGAGCATGGTTTTTATCTCTGTCTGTATTTGAATTAGGGTGTTTTGTCTTGCTTCCACTAGGTCTGTCCCGAGCATAGCCCCATAAGTGTTCACTTCCATGAGTGCGGTGCAATTAGCGAGTAGGGTTTGGTAACTGTCGATCGTCCCGTGAGTTTCTAGAAAATCTTTTATGTTCACATGAATTGTTACCTGCTAATCAGCCCTTTTAATTGTACTACTTTCATGCACTCATAATACATTTCTGGATTTTCTTTTATTAGCTCTATCTCGAAATTCTTTCCTGTGAGGTCTGGAGAAGTTCCTGCGTGTACCATTATCACGTAGAAGAGACAGAGAGACTTGTGCATGGTTTCCTTAAACGGTTATTCCTTTTATTCAGGGGCTAACTTTAATTTATCCATGTGTTTTCTAATACGTCTGCCATCGGGTAATTCTAATATAGCATTGTTCCTACCCAATATTTCAACGATTTTCAAAGGTTTATTATAATATTTATCGAACTTTGATGTTCTTATTTACTTGAGCACATACACATATGTAGTCTCCGACTTTGGCTTTTAGTTTCTTCTCCTTACTATCATATCGAGTTTTAGATTGTAGTTTAGCTGCTATCTGATTATCCCTGGCGATATTATTCATTTCATCCAATCGAAGAAGTAAGTCCCGTAGGTACGTGTTATATGTATTCAGTTTTTTCTCAACTGGTATTTTTAGAGGGAATCTTGCGATTCTTCCGAAAACCAATTCATAAGGAGTGAATTTAGTGGCAGAGTGTAAGCTGGTGTTGTAAGTGAAAGCTGCGAAAGGTATTAATCTATCCCAGTCGTTATAAGATTCTAAATACGTTCTGATAGAATCAGTTAATGGCGCATGGCTTCTTTCTAATGATCCATTGGTCTGGGGTCTATATCCTGACGTGGTAAAATGTCGTATTTTAAATATTTTCATAAGTGTTTCCGTCAAATCTGACAGGAAACTAGTTCCTCTATCCGATAATATTGCTTTAGGAGCCCTAAATTGACATATGAGGTGCTTAGCCAATGCGTTGGCTATTGTGGTAGATCGCAAATTAGGTATTGGTACCACTATCAAGTATTTTGTTAGATTGCATTGCATGGTCAGCATATAGCAGTTGCCTCAAGGGGTCATTCTCAATTTGCCAACGGTGTCGATGGATACCTTATCAAATGGTTCTATCGGTGTGTCCGTGATAATCATGGGCTCCCTTGTCTTAGTTCGATCCAACTTTTTCATACTGCATTCTTGGCACTTTCGGACATAATCCAGAACGTCGTTTCTTATACCTGGCCAGTAATGTCTCTCTCAGATCTTCTGATATGTTTGGTTTACACCTTTGTGTCCCCCTATCAAGCTCTTATGTAAATTTTGTATTATGCCATTTCTCTCCTCTGGTTCTGGACAGTTCACCTTTCCGTAACACAGGGTTACGTTGATTGGGCTACCTTCAAATGTTTCTGTCAGCAGCTGAGCTAATAGTCCTGCCTCTAGGGCATCCAGCATGTCTCCTTTTCGTGAAATGCGGAAACTGGTGAGGTTTCTTTGATGCATTGTAGTTCTAAGATTAGCTAAAGCGGTCCTTATGTTCGGAATAGTGAGACTGTCGAAGTACTTATGTTTTATAACTACTGATAGTATGTTATGATTCTTATATGGCGTAACCAGGATCTATCCTACCTTTGGTCTGGTTTCCTTTAATTTCATTTGATTTATTGCTCCTATATTAATCAATAACCTTGTTGTACTCGTTATGCTCTCAATATCGCTAGTTATGAAGTGCACTAGGTTGTCTCCTTCATAAGTGAGGCTTTTTCGAGATGCTTTAATGTTACTTCTTGAAATCAGTAGAGGCGGGAGTTGTTGTTCTTCTAAGCTGTCGGTATCTTCCGAACTTCGGTCACTATAATCGGTGGTGATAGTTTCATGCGAATCGGTTGAAGATGTGCATTATGAGATCAGAGGTAGTAATTCGTTGAAAGAATGTTTGGGCGCTTGGCCATAATTTATATCTATACTTGGCGTTTTTTCGAGTAAGGTCTTATGTGAGGGTTCTTTAGAGTCTCCGGGAATGCAAACTGCCTCGCTAAAACGCAAGTGTTTCTTAACTTTCCCTGTTAGGGGGGTGTTTTTGGCTTGTGGTTGTTGGTTGCAACTGAATGGTGTGTCTGAAATGGGTTTAAGTGCTTTTCTTTTCGGCGTCACTGTTTGTTCCATAAGTAATTTTGTTGTCCAAGGTTAGGCGAGTCGGATTCCTTGTGCTAACTGGAGGCTGTCGTTCCAGTTGTGCCACTCGCCGTTCCATAACGTCGTCGTTAAGAGTTTTGTCGTTGTAGGGATCTATGGTGTTTAAGTACTCTTGATATTCGGGATCTACTATATCTCCTTCAGAGAAATTACTTTTACCTCCAAGGGTGTTGTCTCTATCCTTCCCAGAGACGCGTTAAAATTTCTTCAGTCTTCTGTCGTTTCTACGTTTTCCGTAACTTCGTCACCTAACTTTTTGCTTGACGTTAGGGGTTTTAAACTTCTACCTGCTCCTTGCGATTCTTCATTAGATTCTTCTTCTTGATTTTCTTCTATGGCGGTTACCTCCTCGGTCTCACTTCCTGAGTCTGCGGTAACATCCATACAAATTGGTAATTTATCCTTTTCTTGGTGGTGTTGAGTGTCGATGTCAGAATCCGATTCTTCGGTGGTTTCTTTCCGCAGCCCGCTCCTCTTAGGATCAGCTCGCGGTGGCACTTTATCTGTGTCCGTGTTGATATCAATTGACTTTGTACTTTTTGATGCTAGCTCCGAGCTGGTTCCGATCTCGGTATCCGTAGGGGAATTTGTTGGAAATGACCCTTGATTTGGTGATATTGCATCTCTTCCGATTGCTTTTAGTTAATGTATTGTATTGGGCGTATTAACAGATTTAGTAGGGGGCCTCTGTGTACGGGGATTAATAGATTGGGTCACAGATAAGGGCTTACGGATACTCCTTGATGCTTGAGAGGTTGTCGCTCTTGAGGTACGAAGATAATTTTCTGTATTTTGGTTAGTCTTAGCTCTAGTTCTATGAGCTACGGTGCTATGGTCTATGACAGGAGGTACTCTGGTAGTTTTCGAGCCAGGTGGCCTCCCTCGCTCTCGGCTTGCTGTTGCCGAGCCAGACGCATTTCCTGCAGGCAGATTTCCTGTTCCGGGGGCTTTGGATTTTTTTTCTTGTCTTGGCTGAGACGCTACCTTATTCAACACCAATATCCTAAGTTGCGGTAATTTATCATTGATCTCTTGCTCAGTGGCGTCTATTACTGGGTTGCGGGACAAAGCGTCCGCATTACTATTTAAACGTCCCGGTTTGTATTTGAAACTATATTGGTACCCGGTGAATTTGAACACTTATCGCATCAGTCGTTGCCCAGGATCAGTTCTATTATGCATCCAATTTAAAGGTTCATTATCTGCTCGTAAAACAAATCTTTTTCCTAGTAGGTAGGGTCGTAATTGGTGCAAGGCATATAATGCGGCTAAAAATTCTTTTTCTGTAGTACTATAATTTCTCTCAGCCTTATTTAGGGTTCTTGATAAGTATGCTACGGGATGATCGAATCAGTTCAGTTCCTGGCTTAGTACTGCCCCAATTGCGTAGTCAGAGGCGTCGGTAGTCAGCGTAAATTCTTTCTCAAAATCCGGATAAATTAAAATAGGGCTTTCACATAACCGCTTCTTCAGTAACTCAAAACTTCTATCCTGTTGCGGTCCCCAGTCACTACACTGCTGACCTTTCTTTAATAGATCGGTTAATGGCTTTGCAATTTTCGAGAAATTTTCTATGAATCTTTGACAATATCCTACCAGGCCTAAGAATTGCCGAATATTTTTTATAGTAGTTGGTTTTGGGAAGTCTTTTACTGCCGAAATCTTTTTAGGATCTGGTTCAACTCCTCTTTTGCTGATCACATGCCCTAGGAAGGGGACTTGACCTCGTAAGAATTTAATCTTGTCAGGTTAAAGCACCAGCCTAGCATCTCTCAGGCGATCTAAGAGTTGTCTCACTTTTCTATTGTAGTCCTGCAAATCTCTTGCGTATACTATTATATCATTGAGGTATACCAGCATTTCTGTGTTTTGGAGTCCCTTCAATACGTTATCCATTAGTCTCTGGAACGTAGCGGGTGCGTTCTTTAACCCTTCCGGCATACGTACATATTAGTAGTGACCGTTTGGAGTAGTGAAGGCGGTCTTGCATTTGTCTGCTGATTTCATAGATATCTGTTGAAACCCACTGGCCAAATCAAAGCATGTAAAGTAACTTGCTCCTCCTAGTTTATCTAAAATATCTGCTATATTGGGTAGAGGATATTCCTCCCCTATAGTTTTCTTATTTAACTCCCTGAAGTCAATAACTATTCGCCAACGGGGGTTACCATAACTGTCTGGTCGTTTCAGGACTACCCAAATGGGCGAGGACCAAGGTGAATTTGAGGGTTCTATAATACTATCCTTTAGTTTCTTCTTTAGTTGATCACCTATGACTTCTCTATGTTTTGGGGGGTGTCGATATTGTTTGGTATGTATGATTACATTATTTTCTAATAGTATCTCGTGTTTCACCTTATTAGTCAAAGGGAGGGAATCTCCTGGCAGTAAGAATACATCACAGTACTCATCTATTATCTGGTTCACACTGTTTTTTCCTCCTGATTGAGGTGACCGACCCGAATTAAACTTCGTAGTAACTGAGCTCGTTCCCATTGCTGGCCTATTCTGTTCGGTGGCGTTTTCGGTTCAGTATCTGTGTCAGGGTCGAATTCGGGGGTAGCATATTCAAACGGCAGTATTTTCACTGGGTCTATATTTACGCAGATGTCTTCTTCTTATGTATTTATTGCCATCACTCGGCAAGTATTATGGTCATTTCGTACTATTCCTTCCCTTATATATACCCGATCATTGTTGAGATCTAATTCGGGCAGATATCCTTTTTTCAACTCGCTGGGCTTGATAGCTATCTGGAGTATCTGTCTAGTTCTCCCTTTTAATATATATTTATGTTCGGATTTTTGTTGGTTGGGGGACGATTGATCTAGATCTAGTTGATTGTCTGTGAACAATTTGCTTATCAAAGTTTCGGATAAATCACTATGTTCTTTACAAGGGTCACTTGCTTTGTATATCTTTTTGGTTTTCAGCTTATATTGATCACTCATTGATTGGAAAGGAATTAGATGCATAACATCTCCGCTTATCATTAGGGCTTTGTTATAATATGATATAACGGCTTCCTCCTTTTTTAAGTAGCCTCGTCTAATCATCCCATCTTGGTTAATTTTGAATTTATCCGTCACAACATGAAACTTCGCCGGTGACCCTTGTATGGTTAAATAGGTGGTACCTAAAGTTTTTACGGTCTCATCTGTAATCCCACCTAGTGTATCTATATCGCCTACATCAATCTGGAGATCAGGATGCAGGGAACCAAGTTTAATTAGATAAACCGAGGCTCCATTATTTATCATAAAGGTCAACCATGGTACTCGACCCTCATGGATGCGCAGCCTTATTACTGTGGGTTCGTCATCCCCTGAATCTTCTTTTTGAGGTCTTGCACACGTACTAATTCGCCTAATGGTCTCTGTATTTTGTTTTGGACCAGCAGGATCTGTCCTCGGGACTCGTCTCTCGTTATCGGGGGCTCTTGTCTCCTTGCGTATGGGGTCAATTCGGTATTGTATGGGCTCGTCAGCGGGATCACGTGACGAGCCCCTATCGAGTTTAAATTACTGTTTGTTGGTCTTGTTTCTTGAGTGGGATTATTAGCTGATCTTCTCCACGATCCATTAGGCCACGCTTGCCCTGCTGGGTTTTGATTCCACGGCCCTCCATAATTATTTCTTACCCTGTAGTCATTCCTGGCATAGTCGTTGTTGTTGTAATTCGGCTGGTGATTAGCGTATCCTGTTCTGGAATTTTCCCTCATAGGGTTATATAAGCGTGAATCGTTATTATATTGTGCGTAATACCCATTCCTGTTAGTCCGCTGATACGGCTCCAGTGGTCCGTTCAGACGCTTATAATTTCCTCTGGATGGGAAGTGATACATCGGACGATAATGTCCTTGTCGCGAATAGTCCATTCGGTCATGGTACTGCGTTGGTCCATATTGTCTATTCGTATTATAGCCATTAGTCCTGTTAGTCCAAGCTCCTGGTAATGGAATTTCTTTCGCTATGACTCGAACATTTTTACGACTATACTCATGATCGTTTGGTCTATAGTTTATACTGCCTCGGCCTTCCGGATAGGACCTATTATTTCTATGTTTAATTGCGCTCGAGAATTCGTCTTCCACCTCATTACCTTCAATTTGTCTATGTCTAGGCTTTGCGTCTGGTAAGATGTGCCTTTTAATCAGATTTTCTAATTTTACGGCGGCTTGATACGGCTCATTTAAATTAGAGGGCCGTTGGCTGTGCACCGTAGTGGCAATTTCTGCTGGTAATCCCTTTTTGAACATTAGCAGCGCTACCTCTTCTAATGACTTGATCTGCTCGGTTATTTGTTGTGATGTCACTCCTGGTTGCCTTAATGCTCCACGGGCTTCCATTAATAATATATTTAATCTGTCATAAAACATCCCAACTGATTCTTCCTTTTTCATTGTTATGTTGTGTATTTTCTCTGAGTAGTAAGAATAATCCTTCCCAGGCGCGAATTGCTCTTTTAAATGTTTTACTAAGGACTCCACATCTCTAAGCGCGTATCCATAGATACAGTCTCGGGCTTCTCCTTCTAAGCACCTAAGTACGTTTTTTATATACGTGTCCTGTTGGCTCTCCGAAAGTTGAGCAGCCCCATTTCTGACATCTATTAGGAAATCCTTAAGTGGTCTGTTGTATCCATTAAAGGTTCTTAAACCCTTAATGGCGTTCTTCAGATTGAGACTCGATGCCATTGTAGTCACTAGGGCTTGGATGGATTCATCGGTGTTTTCATCAGCACCTTGAGTATGGTATGCAGGTTCCTCTTTTTCCCTATGTGGGTTCGGGGTGATTGGGTTCGCTGCGTCGAACATATTGGTCTTGAAATTTGGTCTAATTGTTGCGGTCTCCGTCTTAGCCTCTGTGTACTTTATTCCGATCTTTTTTTTCTTCTATATTGTATTCTTGTTAATCCCAATATATATTAACGTTTGGTCTTCGTTGATTCTGTCCTTGGGGTTGCTTAGCTTTACAAAATGCAACCGATGCGGATGTCCAGTTTATACTTATATATTTTATCGTTGAAATAATGGGTGTATATTGGTGTTATTTCGTAATTATGAATGCTTTGGAGCAGAAATAATTAGATGTTTATGAATATATATATATATATATATATATATGTTTATGTATAATTTGTATTTATTATTATATTTGATTATAACTATCAGATATTGAATTATAATTGATTAAGATAGGCAATATGATAAAGATAGGGGCAGAGGTGTCATATATATTATTGGATGATACTGTTTATAAATGCAATTGCCCGATTTTCAATTGTGATGTTTATTTAATGAGTTGTTATCTATCTCTCGTGTTCTGTGTCACGCAAGGGGGAATAGGAGGGGAGTTAGGGAGGCATCAGTACGGTTGTCCAATGCCAATAAAATTTGGCTTAATGTTGGGCCTTACCAATCCTTGTATCTTCTTGAGTAAATGTAAATAAATTTCCTTGAAAAGAGTCCCCTTCACGGCTAGATACCTGGTTTCTTTCCTTGCTTTTGTTCTTCTGATTTTTTTTTGTGCGGTGGTATTGTACCACCTCGCCCATGATGAAAAGTCCCACCAGTGCCATTAATCTTGGTACTGCGATCTTATGTCTTTTCTCTTTTCAAGCCTGCTGCGGATAGGAAAGGGGAAAGAAAAAAAAATGATTATGAGACAGAACAAGAGATCGTCATGGGCAAAAAGATAAGAATCTACGATCAGCTGCAACAGGGCCCCTCCGATTGGGAAAAGATATTTATCTATTTTATATGATATTTAATCTATTGTATTAAAAATATATATATATTTAGTATTATACAACATTATATAGTATGCATATAACATTTCAATGTTTCCTATTATGGCTGAGATATGTCATTTAAATTAACGCGAACGTATTTGAATCAATTATTTAGCGGTTATATTGTCAGTGTTAGTATTATTATTAGTCAGTATATTGCTTATTTATAATTTATTATAGTAGATTGTATTCGATTTATGATTTATTATAATAAAATAATTATGAAGTATTGTTAATTCGCATGAGTTACCCAGCACTTAGTTATTGAGACCAAGGTGATTACAACATTAATGATTATGGGTTGTCGTTAGTAATGTAATTTTTCCCTCCGCTATCTTGCCTGAATTTCATGATACATTGTCTCTGTTAGTGTTATTGCGACCCGATATTTCGGATCAAAGACCTGTTAGGTTTTATTTGTGGCGAGGTTTGATTAATGGTGACCCCTCTGCCGATACTTAGATTCTCAGCGGTGGTCGAAATCGTATGCCCGCCGACTAGGAGGTAATACCAGGAGGGACATTGCCTCTTAATGTGTGCTATATCCTAATAGCGTTACGGCAATGTCGGGTTTCAAGGATGGAAGAAATCTCCTTTTCATTGATAACCGTTATGACCTGATTCGTTCTTCCCTAATCGATATGGAAAGAATAAATCTTGCTTCATAACCCTACCAACTATTTCGTGAGATTTACTTAGGATTAGAAGGTTATTACCTGCCGCTCATTTACTCGATCGTGAGGGCCTTAACACCCGACAAACTCAGTTATGAGTCAGGTGCGGCAAACCCTCACGGCATCTTGGTAACGAGTCTTAGGGTGACAAAAAAAATTTTCAACAAGTATAATACTTAATTCAGAATATTTTTCTTTTTTTTTTCCGCTTTCTGCTATCGGCCACTTGGTTGCAACGTAATAGCTAACTCGGCAGAGAAATACTCTCGTCCGCGAAAGCACTCGCGGCTTGCAGGCCAACGGCAGTCAAGCAGCGCATAATTCTACAAGAACAATAAGGATCAGGTCTTGATCCTTTTCTCGTCGACGCAATAATTCCTGAAGGCAATGTATCATTGGTTAATTTATTTATTCACTTGTATGTATGTCCCAATATTAATTCAATGCATTCAATTTTAACTTAGTCATCGTAAAATAATAAAGTCTCGCGAAACAATCTGCACTATAATGAAAGAGTAGTACCGCCGTGTTTGTACATTAAAGGTAATTACCAAAAGATGATTGCGGGTATTGTAGAAAAAGAAATAGCATAACAAAGATTATTATTAAAAATTGTGTACGTTTGTTTGTTTGCTTGTGTGCGCTAATTCCGAAATTATTAAACGTATATTCAGAGTTTCAATGGATAACCTAAGCTTAGTTTAAAGCAACGTACAGGTAACGACAATTTTCCGTTATTATGCAGTATAATATATTTATAATATTATGCGCTGCTACATACAAAATAGTATGAATATGGCTGCTGCATGCAGACCATTGAAAAAGGATAAACTTTTTTTTTTATTTTTCTTTTTCTTTTCATAATAATAAAAAAGTTCTAAAATTAGAAAAATTTTAATTTTACTATACATAATGCTTTTAGGGAAAATAAAAAAAAGTTTTGAATATGTTAATTTTTTAATTAATATGTAAGTTTAATCTAACAGGGAGATTATTAGTATAGGAATAATCGTGACACAATAAATATATATATTTTTATTTATAATATGGTTAATAACATGGAACAATAATATGGTATACGACGCATACATTAATATTCAGTAATATTGTAATAATTATCGAAGTAGAAGGTGTAACTTTCCTTTTTTTTTTTCAAACAATTAACTTCACTCTGTGACCTTAATATTTTCACTCATAATAATTCATTCAATTTATAATCATTTATTCACTCTTTATCACTAATTTCGTCTAATTTAAAACACTATATTTACTCACTATCGCGTTATTTTCATTTATTGTAATTATAAAATTTTTTTTTTTATTATTATTTACTTTTTATTTATTCATGTTTATATATTTATATTTTTCTTCTCACTTCATTCTACTTTGTTTTAACGCAATTTCTTTTTTTATGTTATTCTTTATATTAATTATTTATTATTTCATTTGTTTTATTTCACTCATTTTAATCCGCATATATATATATATATTGTAACGGGGTGGCAGATTCAGCGTTACCCGCCACAGGAGCAATTAGCTTCGGGGAACGCGCAATCCGCAAAAGGCGCGGAAATGCCCGCTGTGCCCCCTTGTTAGAAGCTAAAGTCTCGGACGACTTTGCTCCTGGGTCCAGGCTCGAGAAGCCGGTCTACGGACCCAACTTACCCGTTGCAACGCCGCGCAATCGTCGTTGCGCGGCTCGTGCGTTGTCCTCACCTGGCTAGTTGATCTCGGAGAGGGTGCTATCCGGGAGGAGAGCTGAAAGCTCCTCGTCGCAGAAATAATAAAAAAATGAAAAAAAAAGTAAAGTAAATGAAATAAAAAGAAAGAAAAAGATTAAACAATTTAAGCGAGAGAAGCTCGCACCATAAACAAAACAAAAACACAGGAAAAATAATATAGGAGAAAAAAACAGAAAAACAAATCAAAAATATAAATAAAATAATTTAATAAAAAAAGACGAAATAATAAATGATAAATTAATTAACAATAATAATTACAAAGACAAAAGAAAGCAAAATAAATTGTAATTGCCGCGTACGAGGAGCGCAGGCGGTGAGGCGCGATGTAATGCGCGAGAACGGCTCCCGCGCGCGGCGTATTCTACGAGTGCGAGAGAGAAAGAACGCCTCTCGCACTACGCCTATGAGAGTGAGAGAGAAAGGCCTCTCTCACTCGCGCGCGCCGTCTAACGTACGGGTGCAAGAGAGAGGAACACTCTCCCGCACGGAGCCCGTTGGAGCGAGAGAGAGAACGCTCTCCCACTCTTGCGCGCCGCTTCTACTGCGAGTACGAGAGAGACAACGGATCTCCCGTACTACGCCGTAGGAGTGAGAGAGAAAGCGCTCTCCCACTCTTGCGCGCCTAGCCCTACGCGAGTGCAAGAGAGAACGCAACTCTCTCGCGCCGATCTAACTCGGGTGGGAGATAAAGGTTTCTCCCACTCGCGCGCGCGCCGTATACGCCGCAAGTGCGAGAGAGAAAGCGACTCTCCCGCACTGCTGCCACTAGAGTGAGAGAGATACCGCTCTCTCACTCACGCGCGCTTATGCTTCTATGGGTGCGAGAGAGAACGCAACTCTCTCGCCCTGTATACGAGAGTGAGAGAGATAGTGCTCTCTCACTCGCACGAACCGCGAAAAATACAAAGCCGCTAAAGCACGGAGTAACCGGCGGAGGTTACTCCTACGCAAATACGACAAAGAAAAAAAAAACAACTCTACGCGCGAAAACTTTAAGTCTTAATGGACTTACTTTTTGGCTGGCCAGCCGCGCACGCTAGACGCTCGTCGAAGATGGCGGAGAAGACGACTCGGCTTACTCTCGCCCCGTACAAAATCGACCTGCTCCCGGTCGCCGGTGATCCGCGTCGGTGCCGTCGGCCGGTGTAGATTTTCTTGGCTGCCTGCACAGCCGGTGCTCGCCAAGGCACAAAGAGGCACACACCAATAACCTTCTTTTTAAACGCGTGAAGAAGAAAAAAAAACGAGAAGTCGGCGCGTCCAAAATGGCGGGGAATTCGATGTTTCCCGCGGAAAAACTCCGTGAATATCCGATAAAAGCGCGTGACTCGTCCGACGGCGAACTCTTAACTGCTCTAAAAGGCGGGAGGCGGCTTGGCTACCTAGCCTAGCCTCTCCTATGCGGCACTTGACTAGCCTATCTCTAGTCGCGTACCGTATCTGCCCGTCCGCGACTGTCGCGTTACCTCTTTTCCGCGGTCCCCCTTATCCCGAATACGCGAAATAAGACGCAACGCGGAGCACGGAGTGTTCTCCGTGACAATATATATATATACACATATATACAATGTTTTATTTCCCTTTCTTTTATTTTGTTGCAATTTATTTATCTGTTTTTCTATTATTTATTCATTCTTTATCTTACTTATTATTCATTTATATATTATTTTCATTTTATTATTATTCTTTCTTTATTTATTCTTTTTATTTATTGATTTGCTGCACATTATTATTATTCTTTTATTTTAATTCGCAAATATATTTTTATTTTTAATTTACTTTCTTTTATTTTATTTTTCTTTATTTATCTTTCGTTTATTTTATTTATCGTTTCTTTTATTTATTATTTTTTTGTTTTATTGATTCACGCACTTTTATTATTATTTCATTTATTTTTCTTCTTTATTCCATTGATATTATTCTTTTTATTTTATTTTATTTCGCATATATGTTTTTACATCACCTCCTTTTATTTTATTTTATTTTATTCATTATTTTTTTATTTAATTCTTTTATTTTATTATTCGTTTATTTTATTAATTTTTATATTATTCATTCACGTATTTCATTATTTTTCATTTATTTTCCTTTATTTCATTTATATTATTCTTTTTATTTGAATTCGCGCATATATTTTTACTTCACTTTCTTTTATATTATTTTATTTAATTTATTATTCTTTTATTTTATTCACTTCTGTTTATTCGCGCATTTCATTATTTATCTATCATTTTATTTATTTTACTTCTTTATTTTTCTTTTATAGACCACTTTCACACTAATGTTAACTTTTACTCCTTTTGTCACAGAGCAAATAGTTGAAGATCACAAGACTTTACTCCTTTCATTATTTTAATCTTGGAAATTTCGAAACTTTTGTAAAAAATATATTAATTACTTATTCTTTTAAATTTCATACATTTGATGAATCTATATTTTATGCAAGATAAAATAATTTTGTTAATTTCAAAACTTTTGAGTTATATAGAAGAAATTTTTTTACAATTATCAAAAATGTAAATAATTAAGATAATTAAGATAATCATAATTCAAGATTATTGACAATTGTTTTCATTTATGTTGAAAATGTATTAAAAATTGTAAAAATATAATAATATGAACGAAAATATAAAAGGCGCTTTCAAAAAAAAGGAAAACTAATCTTTGTCAATAATTAATTAAATAATTCAAATATAATTGACATAATTAATACAACAAAAGTCCCTCAGTGTTGGCGGTCACCCAGCGCTTCCACCAAAAATTTCGCTGTTACGTGCGGGGCTACACGCACAACACGAAATTTAAATATTTATTTTATTGCGGGACCCGCTAACGCATCCCGTACGGGCCCGCCCGCGCATCGCGAACCGAAGGGACCCTTACCGTTGCGCCGAACACATACTTCGGGGGAGAATTGCCGCCTCTGCCCCATTACTTAATAATTAACGAAACATTACAGTCTGTCAAGTAAGAGCGTGGTCGACTTCACCGACAGGTAGTGAAAGATTCTGCTCTAATTCCTTCGCGAACCAATAGAGGGAAGCTTTGTCCTTGATGCATTGTCAACAAAGATTTACTTGTCGTTGATCTTTTGAAAGAGAATCACGTTAAACGCCATGAGTGCTAAGTACGCGTCGCGCTACGAGGCTGTGTTCCTTTGCATCCACCCGAAAGGTCCCAAAATGTCGCAATCAGCGGCTGCTAAATATATAAGAAAGTCAAAGGCATTTGTACATATATACAAGTGGCTAAAAATGTCGATGATTTACTAGAACGTGGCTCGATAGGAAAAGTGAACAAAAAAGATGAAAAAAGAATAGTGAATCTGTTTTCGCGGAATCCTGCTTTAACACTGCGGCAAGGACAAGCAAAATTAATGGCAAAAGGTTTAGATATATCCTACGAAACTATCCGAACCCATCTTCGTACTCATCATCTGAAATGGCGCAACACAATGAAGAAGCCTCTGTTGACTGAAAAACATGTGACAAAGCGACTCGCTTGGGCGCATGAGAATATTGATAGAGATTTTGAAAATATCATTTTTACTGATGAATGTTCTATATGGGCACGTTCTGTCCTCACGCGAGCCTGGTCAACTTCCACCAATAGGCGTGTTCAGCGGACCGTAAAACATGGAATAAAGGTGCATCTTTGGGGCTGCTTCTCAAAGCAGGGATTCGGCACTTTGCACCTCTTTACTGACAACCTAAATGCGGAGAAAATGATAAAAATCTACAAAATGGCTTTACTGCCATCTGCTAAACGATGGTTTATCACGAAAAATGAAGATTGGATTCTGCAGGAGGACAACGATCCTAAACACAGCAGCAAGCTCTGTACTCAGTGGGAGACTCAATCTGGCATCGTTACATTGGATTGGCCGTCGCAGTCACCCGATGCAAACCCTATTGAAAATGTGTGGGCATATATAAAACGGAAGCTTCGTGGAAGACGCACATACACTTTGAAGCAGTTGTCTTACGAAATTCGTCGGATCTGGAGATCCTTGCCACTAGAATACGCCGTCAAATTAGTAGAAAGCATGCCTCGGAGATGCCAGGCAATTATCGACGCCGGTGGTGACTGGACACATTATTGACCAAATTGCATCATTGTTTGTAATGGTTACAATGTATATATAAATATGAAAGTTTTATTAAATAAATTTTTTTATAAATTAACACGACCACGCTCTTACTTGACAGACTGTAATTGAAATGATTAAAAGCTTACCTTGTGCTGAACTCTGCCCTTTTCGTTGAAATCGCCGTCAGGAGTAAGGGTGGAAAGTTATGATTCACAATAGTGTCTCTTTCAATAACTTTATTCAGTTAACGGTTTTTTTATACTACACAACACAGCACGATGCGCGCCGTACTTCGTGACAGAAAATGATAAAAGAATTAAATGATGAAAAAAGTTTTTTCCTACTTGTCGTTAACCCGATAAAAATCAGACTAATACTCTATCCCCCTATCACTACGGTCAACTTCTCGCGGCCCGTTGGTACTTATATTTAAAGACCTTGAGGTGGAGGCATCGTGGGGATTTTTGCTTATTTGGCATCGGCGCGAGTCTCGGTGGGCTCCTGAGCTTCCCCCGCGCCTCCCAACTGAAATGCAACCTTAGATATTTTATTTTTTTAAATGTGTGTGCCGAGGCGAGTTGAGCAACACAACTCTCTAAAGGTGTGTGGGAAAAATATCTGACTGTAAGAATACGTTTATTTTTCATGTCTCCTGGGTTTTTTCCACAGGAGTCAATTTGCAGCGTGAGTGCAAGTATCACCCACCTTTTTCTAACACTCTGTTGTACAGAGTTCGTCGAACTGCGCGCTCAGCATTTTCACACATTAAACGTACACATTTATGTGTTGCAGTAGTACATTGAACTGTTTAATTTTGATTTAATTTTTTATAAATTTTTTATTTAATTTAATTATTAAAATTTTGTCACGTAACAAAGATATAATACATTTGCAGAAGGCCTACAAAAAAAACCGTTTTGCGGTAATCACTGCTGCTCATGACTAGATCATAAAAAATCAAAAAAAAAGGGGATCATTGGATAATTGTATAATGCTCTGGTCAAACAAAGGGTTTTGAACAATTTTTATTTTTCACAAAATAGCAGATACTAAAAGTCAAAATTGTTTTTGACTAAAATTTTGCTCACATTTTCGTCTATAAAAAAAAAATATTCATCGCACAAAAAAACCGTTCTTTTAAACAGTGGATTTATATATATATCGAAAAAGTGTACACAATTTCAAGTCGATAAGTTAAGCCGTTCTCGAGTTACAGTGATCACCGACTTCGAAAACATAGTTTCGAGAAAAACACGTTTAAAGTTTTGAGAACGATTTACATACAGATAAAAATTTTTTTTCAACCAACAGTGAATTGTCTATTTCACCACCATAAAATGTTCCTTCCTTTTCTTAATTGGTGGCTTCAGAAGTAATTTTACGACATAGGCAAGCTATTCTTGCCTCCCGAGCGCCGTCTAATGAACGTCGGTTAGCTGAGTTAATTCGATTGTAATCTTCTTGTTTTGCAGATCCATGTGCGTGTGGTCCCAATTTAATCCCCATTGCGTCGAAAATAGATAATAGCCCTCGTGTACCCTCATTAAATCTGCAGGTAGCAACATAGGCGGCTCTGCTTGCGGTAGTAAAACTCACAGGTAACGTTATCGGCATGATCTTCCAAACGCTTTAATTAAAGCTTTTGTTACTATTCTGTGTTAATCCTCCAATGCATCTTTGCAATAATTCGTCGCTTGTAAGATATTCGTAAATCGGTTTTATAGCATTTAAAACTTCTTCCGGTAAGGCAACATAATTTTGTTTGAAAGACGCCAAATTATTCTCTGCCTTCGCCTTTTGATATTTGCACCATGAGTCAGCATCTGGTGGACACTTGTCATGCAAAACGTAGCCGAAATGACATTTTTCATTTTTTCAACCGAATCACAGTTATCACGAATAGCTTGCCGAAACATTCAGACAATTGAACATTGGCCTTTATTTTGAACTATGAATATAAATATATATATATATATATATATATATATATATATATATATATTGTAACGTGTCGAAGCCACGTTATAACAAGGTAGCATAAACTTATGCTAACTCATTGGTTTATTTAGATATTGAACCTTATTTAAATGTGCACGTTTGAGTGCTGAACCCCAATTTACTGACCATTACCGTGTGTTGTTGCGTAAAATGTTATTGTTTGTTCGTTGGTACGCGCTATCCTAAATAGTTTGAAAATTTTGTATTAGTTTGAACATATATCCATTATTAAACACGATTCTTCTTGTAATTTTTACAGTAAATATAGAATTTGTCGATTTAATTTCGACTCGCGTTAATTTTCTAAATTTACGAGCTTTTACGATAATATAAAATTTAGGACCATACGCCACTGTGTGACGTCTTAGAGTGAGAGACGCGACTACGGTCGTTGAACCGTCAATGTTTACATTTGGCATTTAAAGAGTTTTAAATTTAAGTATAGCTATACCTCTATACTTGCTAACGAATGCAGTATCGTAGCAAACTAATATATGTATAGGCGTTAAACCAGACACGTTAATTCGATATTCGAATTCGTGTGCGGTTTCTTTTTTTTTTCTTATACATTTTTCTTTTTTTTTTTTATTTTTATTTATATCGGTTGACACCCGATCCCAGTGCGATTGAACACAGTGACGATATGCCCGAAAATCGTTGGTCTGCTCAAGGATTATATACACAGTGTGTCCCATGGAAAACTTTTTCAAAACATCGATTTATATTGGCGCCACCTATTGGTGGATGTTAGCAATGGAAAGGTCTATTCTTAACTGACATCCTGTCAAAATTGTATGACATTTGGTTCAATGGAAACCAAAATATCGCGCTCAAAGTGACAGTGTGTTTGTGGCATCGGTCGAAAAATGAACTTCGAACAAAGAGCAAATATTAGGTTCTGTTTTAAACTCGGTAAATCCTTTACTGAGACGCATAATTTGCTGAAACAAGTTTATGGCGATAATTGTCTATCCCGTACCAGAGTGTATGAGTGGTATAAGCGGTTCCAGGAAAGTCGTGAAGACATTCAGGACGAAGAACATCCAGGTTCTTCGAATACCGCGGTTACTCAAAGTAAAATTGAAAAAGTGCGTGAATTTATAAAAAATGAGCCAAAATCTTCATTGCGATACATGGAAATGGAATTGAATATGTCCAAAAATTCAATTTATCGCATTTTGACCGATCATTTGAATCTACGGAAGGTGTGTGCACGCTTTGTTCCAGACAAAATTGACCGACTACGAAAAATTGCTATGAATTCAACATTGTAAGGATTTGATTAAAGAGTCAAAAAAGGACCCAAACTTGAAATATTTAATTGTGACTGGTGACGAGACATGGTGTTTTCAATATGATCCCGAAACCAAGCGTCAAAGTGCTGAATGGAAGCACCCAACCGAGCCCAATCCGAAAAAAAGTCGTCTTGAAAAGTCAAAAGTGAAGACAATGTTGATTTGTTTCTACGATTCGGAGGGTATTATTCATCGTGAATTCGTTTTACCTGGTCAAACGATTACTGCTGTGTTTTATCTTGGTGTTATGAAGCGTTTGCTCAGCCGTATTCGTCGTGTGCGGCCACAATACCGTGAAAAAGGGAGCTGGCGTTTGTTGCATGATAATGCCCTGTCTTATCGATCGAACTTGATCACGGACTTTTTTATCAATAATTCCATTTTATCCATCAACCATTCACCGCACTCGCCGGATTTGGCTCCGTGACACTTTTACTTGTTCTCCAAATTGCACTTGCCTATGAAAGGAAAACGTTATGCTGACGTAGAGGCCATCCAAAGAGCGACGACCGACATACTAAAGTCGATGGATAAAAATGATCTCAAAAACTCATTCGATATGTTAATTGATCATGTAAAACGTTGTATTGATGCGGAAGGAGACTAATTTGAATAAAATAAATAAGATTTGCCGGAATATTGAGTTTTTGTCTTTATTTTGAAAAAGTCCCGTTTTCCATGGGACACACTGTGTACTTTTAGAGTGCGCATAGAATCCTTGAGTATAGGATTACAGCATCACGAATACTTGGACTTCTGCATCACTTGCAAAATGTCCTCGATTGGAGGTTGTGTGATTTTTTTGTAATATGTCTTGATTTCACACATAGGCTTTGATTAAAATAATAAATTACAATTTTTAAATTTAAGTTTATTAAATGACTCTATTTTCTTACATTAGTACTCGTTAGAAACTTATAGTTTATAAGTCTCGACTGTCGTGTCTGAGCGTCTGAAATCAAGTGGAGTCTGCCTGGACGAGCTCGGCTTTATATACTCTCGCCGACTCTAGATCGAGACTAAATTCTATAAGCTTCTATTAACAATTACTTCATAAGTTACAATATTCTTGAAGATGTGTTTTTCTATCTGAGATGTGATTACGTCTTTACATGTACATAAATGTCAAGATTTTCGCAAATTTCGAGTTGTTTTGCTGCTTAATAGGTTTTCTAACTTCTTTGGTTCGCTTCACATGTACAAATAATTTATTTCGCCAATTGTTTTAGCAGTTATTTTTTGTGTACTCTCTTTACCTATTTATTTATGCAAAATAAATTGTTATTTCATTTTTCGTTTCAGTAACCCCGGTGGAATAACATAAAATTTTAGCATTTTCAAGCCACTGATTTTCTATGACCTTCTATTCAAAATATTTTTTTTCCTAATTCAAATTTTTTATTATTTTTCTTTCCACTTGTTTGTAGGATGTTATTTATACATAAAATTATCTTAGTGCTTGCATGTTTTCATTTACTTTTTTATGCATAAATTCTACTCAGCTTTCTTATTTCAATAAATAGCGTTAGATAGAATATATGACGATTGCTTCGACTTTTGAGTTCAATGCCCTTACTGTTTTGCGGCCCTGAACCCTCTTCGTCTATTTTCTTTCGCTCATCATCCTTTTTTTAATTTATTTAATATTTAATTTTAATTTTTTCTTAATTCGTTTCATTGTCTCTTTCTTCTTTGTATCTTCATGTTCTCTTTCTTCTTGGTATATCTCATCCTATTACTATACTTTATAGTATTTTTTAATTATAATTTTGTTTAGAATATTTTTTATTTTTATTTATCGTTAATAATCTATATAAATTGTTATCTGTTTATTCATCTTTTTTTTCTTACATTGAGATACTGCCTACTATCATGCGCTGGAGGCGGCTCCGTTTAAACTTCTATATCTTCGTAAATAACATTCGTTTTATTCTGAAATTTTCACAGAATATTTTTGGAATGCGTTACTTTTAGAAAATCCAAAAAGAAAATCGATTTTTTTCTAAATCCTAAGTGTATTTCCCCCTTTAAGAAATCTGAGCATTTCAACTTATACACTCTTTTAAGCTGCCGATAATAGTAGGGTTTGTTGATCGGATACAAAAAATCATATAAAGGGCTTTTAAGGTAGCTGATCACCAATCGGAGGTCAGATTTACAATTTACGATGGCAGATCCAAGATAACAACCCCAAAAACTCCCGTAAACCAAGTCTGACTTAACTTTATTGATAATTACAGTCTGTCAAGTAAGAGCGTGGTCGTGTTAATTTATAAAAAAATTTATTTAATAAAACTTTCATATTTATATATACATTGTAACCATTACAAACAATGATGCAATTTGGTCAATAATGTGTCCAGTCACCACCGGCGTCGATAATTGCCTGGCATCTCCGAGGCATGCTTTCTACTAATTTGACGGCGTATTCTAGTGGCAAGGATCTCCAGATCCGACGAATTTCGTAAGACAACTGCTTCAAAGTGTATGTGCGTCTTCCACGAAGCTTCCGTTTTATATATGCCCACACATTTTCAATAGGGTTTGCATCGGGTGACTGCGACGGCCAATCCAATGTAACGATGCCAGATTGAGTCTCCCACTGAGTACAGAGCTTGCTGCTGTGTTTAGGATCGTTGTCCTCCTGCAGAATCCAATCTTCATTTTTCGTGATAAACCATCGTTTAGCAGATGGCAGTAAAGCCATTTTGTAGATTTTTATCATTTTCTCCGCATTTAGGTTGTCAGTAAAGAGGTGCAAAGTGCCGAATCCCTGCTTTGAGAAGCAGCCCCAAAGATGCACCTTAATTCCATGTTTTACGGTCCGCTGAACAAGCCTATTGGTGGAAGTTGACTAGGCTCGCGTGAGGACATAACGTGCCCATATAGAACATTCATCAGTGAAAATGACATTTTCAAAATCTCTATCAATATTCTCATGCGCCCAAGCGAGTCGCTTTGTCACATGTTTTTCAGTCAACAGAGGCTTCTTCATTGTGTTGCGCCATTTCAGATGATGAGTACGAAGATGGGTTCGGATACTTTCGTAGGATATATCTAAACCTTTTGCCATTAATTTTGCTTGTCCTTGCCGCAGTGTTCAAGCAGGATTCCGCGAAAACAGATTCACTATTCTTTTTTTATCGTTTTTGTTCACTTTTCCTATCGAGCCACGTTCTGGTAAATCATCAACATTTTGAGCCACTTTATATCGCTGTATCCACTTCTGTACAAATGCCTTCGACTTTCTCATATATTTAGCAGCCGCTGATTGCGACATTTTGGGACCTTTCGGGTGGATGCAAAGGAACACAGCCTTGTAGCGCGACGCGTACTTAGCACTCATGGCGTTTAACATGATTCTTTTTTAACAGATCAACGACAACTGAATTTTTGATGACAATGCATCAAGGACAAAGCTTCCCTCTATTGGCTCGCGAAGGAATTAGAGCGAAATCTCTCATTACCTGTCGAAAAAGTCGACCACGCTCTTACTTGACAAACTGTAAACATCTTACGCTATTTTAGATCCGCTATTTTAAAAATTCAAAAATAGTCAAGGTCATATCTGGATGTGGAATTTTCTGCTATTTTTATTTCCGGGATCGAAAATGGGAGTCCTAATTTAAAAAATTAATTTGACCTCTAAATGACCTTAAATATCAAGGTCAACGTCAAATTGACAGTTACCACGATTTGACCTCTTTAAAATCCTAAAAGTTTTGTCCTCAACTTCTTTTGAAATAGCGCCGTTAAAAAAATTATATTCGTTGTCCAAAAAAAAAATGACTCTCCCAGTATATTATTATATTACATTCATTTAAAAAGAATAAACAATTTATTTCAAAATATAAAAGACTAAATTTATCAACCCAACTTGGAGAATGCATAAATTAACAATACGTCAATTTACTATCAGATCTCGAGATAAACTAATTTTTTTGTCAGAAACTATGCACATTATTAGGCGTTGACGATGTATATTTCTTGTAATATCTATATGTTACGATTTCGATCATAACCGCGCGAGATGACATTTTTGCGGGATAAAACATTATCTCCTCCTCTTTTAAATTGTCACCCCGACAATAAAGACAATATTATTTTATCATTTTAAATATCATTTTAAAATATCTTGAATGAAAGATTTGAATCTTATATAACAACTTTTTCTAATAAAAAGATTGCCTTCTTATATCTTGATTAATTTTAAAAAATCAGAAGGCAACGGTAATTGTTCTTTGGTTATATTTGATATTTATCTCGATTATTTTTAGATAGAAGTGGCGAAATATGTGTATATTGGGTTGTTTGATAATTAATGTTGTTTTTTTCATGTTTTTCAAAGTGAATTTATTTATATTAACAACAAACATTAATCAATGATATATATTCACCGTTTTGTTGGATGACCTTCTGCCATCTTGCGGTAAGTTGAAAAATTTCATGTTTGAAGAAGCCTTGGTTTTTAGAAGCGAAGATCTGGTCTAACTCATTTTTAACAGCCTGATCGGAATCGAAAGTTTTACCATTCAAATGGTTTTTAAGGGAGCGAAACAAATAATAATCTGATGGTGCTAAGTCAGGGCTATAGGGTGGATGTGGCATCAGTTCCCAATTGAGCTTCATTAATTTTTGACGGGTTATCAAAGAGGTGTGAGGTCTGGCGTTATGATGATGGAACATCACACCTTTGCGATTGGCCAGTTCAGGGTGTTTTTTCTTGATTGCTTCATTTAATTTCGATAGTTGACGACAGTAGACATTCGTATCAATAGTTTGGTTTTTTGGAAGCAGCTCAAAGTAGACTATACCCTTGTAATCCCACCACACGAAAAGCATAATCTTCTTTTGGTGAATATTGGCTTTAGATGTCGATCGTGGGGGCTTGTCTTGCTTGATCCATGATCGTTTTCGGACTACATTATCGTATACAATCCATGTTTCATCACTCGTTATGATTCTTTTTAGAAGTGGGTCGTTTTCGTTACGATTCAGCAAAGAGTCGCATATGTTAAAGCGTTCGGTGAGGTGGATTTCCTTTAATTCGTGAGGAACCCAAACATCCAGTTTGTTTACGTAACCAAGCTGTTGTAAGTGCAAGTAAACGGTTGAATTTGATATGCCGAGCTTCTCTGCTATCGCTCGAGTTGTCATATGCCAGTTAGTTTCGATTAATGCTTTTATTTTATTGTCATCAGTAGTGGTTGGACAACCAGTATGTGGTGCATCTTGCACATCAAAATTTCCAGAACGAAAGCAAGCAAACCAACGCTGACACTGGCGTTTAGTAAAGCAGTCCTCACTATAAACTTCACACAATTTCTTCCGAGCTTGCACCGCATTTTTGCCCTTTCGGAAGTAAAACAATAAAATATGCCGATAATACTTACTTTGATTGTCCATTTTTAACTTAATTTTTAACCAACTTGTTATTTACTAATGACGCTCAGTTTTTGATAGAAGATAGTGTATAGTCTAATCTTCATAATAGTATATAATAATAAACGCCACGCAACCGCTACTACATGAAATATGCAGTTCACACCATCTATGAGAAAAAGGCGACATTAATTATCGAACAACCCAATAATATTATATGCTGTAGAACTACATTTATCTTACTCTGGCATTCGTTCTTCGGTTCATGAGAAAAATCACAACCAAAATAACCATGAACAGAGTATTTAGAATTGGCTTCTTTCTATAAATGTTTCGAGTCTATCTCTATGTACTATCTTATTTTTATGTTTAATAGATTCTTTAACACAATATATAATATTATTTATTTTCTTAATGATTACACGAGGTCCTTTCCAGTTATTTGAAAGTTTAGTTGATTTTTTTTTTCTTCTTTGCAGATTGAAAAATTAAACTTTTTCTCGTTCATTATAAATAAATGTTCGAGCTTTTTGTTCATAATATTTCTTTGTTTTATTTGATATCATTTGCATATATTTTCGAGCAAAATTGTGGATTTCACCTAATTTATCATGTGATTTTCTTAATTATTCATGGCTCGATCTACTTTCGAATTCTGGTGGATAAATTCGTAATAAATCCAATAGAAGTCGAAGATTAGTGTCAGTTAACATTTTCGCAGGTGTGACACCGGTAGAAGAATGTTTTAAAGATCTGTAAGCTAATAAATAGAGTAAAATTCAATCATCCCAATCCTTTTGGTTTTGTGGAACGTTTTTTGATACATAGTGTAAAATTTGTTGATGTTGTCTCTCTACTTGATCATTTGATTAAGAGTGTAATGGTATTGTCCTTGTTTTATGAATTTCTAAAAAATTCGACCATTTTTACCTGGATCTGTATAAATTGTTCAAGGAACACCATATTTACAAATTATTTGGCAACATAAAATTTCAGCTATTATAATTGTACGCATATTTAAAGTCAAAAAAACTTTAATCTATTTAATAAATGTATCAATTATTACTAATAAATATTTATTTCCTAATGATGATGTTGAAAATGGGCTAAGTATATCCATTTGAATTCTTTCAAATAGTGTACTAAAGTTATAAATAAACATTTTGCCACGACCTTTATCAGTAAGATCCTTTTTTGCAATACAAGTTTTACAAGACTTGCACTAATTTTTAATATTCTTTTTACATATTGTCCAATAAAATCTTTTTCTAATTGAAGGGTTGTAAGTCTAAAGGGTCTAAGTGCCAAAAAATCCGAACTTAATATTTTTACGAAAATACGATCTAAGCGCCAAGGCTAATAATATCCAAATAAATCTAAGTGCATTTTTGTTTTGAAATTTGGATATGAGTTCAATTGAATTAAGTAAAAATAAATAATTATTTCATTGAGTTGTTTATTTTATAATGTTTTTCTGTTATATCTCTAAATAATAAAATTGGCACTTAGACCCTTTAGACTTACAACCCTTCAATTCTTTTTAATGTTTTATTGATACTAAAATGCCCTCCAGAAAATGAATCATATGCTTTTTCAAAAATTTCTTATATTTTCTTTTCCGGAACAACAATTTGAAAAATATTTTTCTGTTAAATACAGGGTCACCAATTTTTTGTATAATTCCCCTTCTTTTAGGATAAGAGAATTCCATTATGAACAATACATTTTTGGAACAGAATTTTCGAAAGAAATATCTTGTTAATATGGTTTAATATTGTTTTCTTTTTGTTTTAAAATTATACTGATATCTTCCATTTGAATTTTTTGCCAATCATCTAAATTATTTTGATTAAAGATAGTACGACTATTTATTTTTTTTTTAAGATTATTTTTCTCTTTGATTCAAGCACAATAACTACAAGAAATCTCTGTACGTGGTCGTCGTGATAAACCATCAGCATCTCCATGTAAGCTACCTTTTCTATAATCAATTTCGAAGTCATATCATTCAGTTTTTTTTTAACCACGTCCTACTATAATTTATGGAAAGACAATAGTCATTTTAATATAGAAATAAAAATTTTTATCCTGGTGAATAATAATGAAAATTTTTAATTGAATTAACAACAACCAAAAGTTCTTATCGAGTTACAAAATAATTCCTTTCTGTTTTATTTAATATTTAATTTTAATAAGCTATTACTCATTTTTCTTGGTTTTGAACTTAAAATAAAACAGATCAAATCCCATGGTCAGAGCATCTGCATTAAAAATGAATTGTGTTTCTTTTAAAGGAAATGTTAACAATGGTGGTGATGCTATAAGAGGTGATTTCTATTGCGAATTTGCGCTGCACACATAACTCGCGGTTTTATCGCGGGTTAAAAATTGCCGTTAACGCCTATCTTTCGAAACTAGCCGGGTGGCTTCTGCGAAAGCTTTTTCTTACTCGGTTGATTCGAAAAGTCAGAATCAACTATGACTGAAAATTCGTTTTCCCTCCTTATATACCGAAATTTTCGCGGCACGTTTTCTTCGAATATATTTTTTTTAATGTAGGGTTATTACCTCTTTTTCCTTTGGGATTTCCCGTAAACGTTCAATTGCAGGCTCGAGAATTTTTAAATCCTTAGCTTTAGTATTGCATGCTATTAAGGGGAAATATTGGATGTTCGAAGCCATTACCAGTCTTTCGGAGGCATCGACTTCAGTACAGTCTAATCATTCGACACCACACGCTACTTGGAACGAAGGAAATATTGGGTATTCGAAGTCGTTACCTGTCATTCGGAGGCATCGACTTCAGTGCAGTCTGACCCTCCGACGCTACACGCTTCTTCGAACAGAGGAAATCACGCTCGCTTACTTTATAAGAAGTACCCGACTTCAGTACAGTCTGGGCCTGGCGTGATTAGGTAAATCGCTAACCGTTTTCTTTCGCCAGGATAGTCAACTTCAATATAGTCTGACTTCCCGGAAGTTCAACGTGGAAGAAGGGTAGTGTTAAGGAAATGGAAAAATGGTGAGGTAGAAGAGAATTGGAAGTAGGTTGGTGATTTAGCATTAGTAAATAGATGTATGGTATGACTAAATAAAAATATAGCTTAAGGTTGAATCTTACGTTAAATAAAAGTTTAAAACAATACAAATTAACTTAAAATAATAATCTTAATATTATCAATTATCAGAATTTGAGTGAGTTTGAATATACAATAGTAAGAAGTTGAAAATTTTGAATATAGTATAACAAATATAGAAAAGTTCGAATATAGTAAAATTTTGAAATATAGTATAACGAATATAGTAAATTTGAATATAGTAAAATTTGAATATAGAAAATAGAAAGTAGCAGGGCTTCGAGGTTACTCTGAGTCGTGCTCTTGGAGGTTTTTTCAAGAAAAGCCGTTGAATGCATCAATTTATCGGCTTTTATACCTGCTGGATCACGAGTTTTTTGGCGGCTCAAGAAGCGGCGAGATGAATTTGGGCCAACAAGAGCATTTCCTCGGCCCTACTTTTGACTTTTCTAACTTTGCATAAGATGTAGAAATATAAGTGTGGCAGGAAGAAGTCGCGCCTCCGGATTCTATGTGAAAGAGAGAGAAAGTGCATGGTGCAAGAGACAGCTTCTACGGTGTGTGTCCGTGCGTGCGTGCGTGCGTGCGTGCGTGCGTGCGTGCGTGCGTGTGTGTGTGTGTGTGTGTGTGTGTGTGTGTGTGTGTGTGTGTGTGTGTGTGTGTGTGTGTGTGTGTGTGTGTGTGTGTGTGTGAGAGAGAGAGATAGATAGATAGATAAATAATTATTTATTATTGTACATTTTGTTGTACATGTTTGAACAGATTTACAAAAGATATACAAAAAATATTATAATTAAAAACTAAAAGCTAAAAACTAAAAACTAAAAACTAAACTATATTAAAAATATACTAAACAAAAAAATTAAAATAAAACTATAAACTCAGAACTATAAACAAACAAAAATACAAATAAGTATACTGTAAAAGCTCAAGCCAGAGAATGTAAAATTATATTCTGGCTCGAGGAACCATAGGTTGCTCTCTCTCTCTCAAGAGAAAGAAGGAATTCAAAAACAGAGGATTTGAAAGCAGAGTAGGAAGAGATAGAATAGAAATTAGAAGTAAGACTATTCCAGAAACGAGAGGTGGAAACTGTAAAAGATTTATCGTAAAACACCGTAGGCGAGGAAAGAATGGTCAACGGTCTCACATCCCCTCGAGAAGGTCTCCCCACCTGGGTCCACTGATATTTCTCAATAAGATAAGATGGAGCTGAATATTTAAACATTAAAAAAAGAGCAGAAGCTGTAAAATATTGTCTTCGAGCTCCAGTGGTCAGCCACGCAAGGGAGATTCTATACGAGGAGATGTGCTCACGCCTAGTTAGACCATAGATGTAACGTATACCAGAGTTAATGACCCTTTGAAGCTTCAGATCTTGTTCCTGGAAAATATCGTTATAGACTAAGCCACAGTAATCCAATAAAGGAAACAATAGTATTTCGATGAGGTGTTTTCTTAATAAAAAGTTTGTACTTTGACGGAAATAATTGAGACGATATAGCAGCGAGTTAGCTTTACGACAAACATATGACGTATGTACTTTCCAATTTAACTTAGAGTCTAGATGCACTCCAAGGTTACAAACAGAGGATTCGAATTTTACAAGCGAACCTTTAACAATAACTCCATGGATATTCATACGAGAGAGTAAGTTAATGTAGTAATGAGAACCGAATACTACAGCTTTAGTTTTACGAACATTTAGGCTAAGGTTGTTTGCATCAGCCCTCTCGGAGACGAGCTGCGCTTGACTACTCATTAGTTGAGTCGCAGTATCAATATCTGACAGGGAAAACGTAAAATAAATCTGAAGGTCATCCACATAAACGAGATGATTAACCGAGGAGTTAAAGCCGACAGCAACATCATTGATGTAAATGAGAAATAGAAGAGGACCGAGTACAGAGCCTTGAGGGACACCTGTGTTGAGTGACAGAAATGCGGACGGGCAGTCATTAGCATCCAATACTGCCTGTTTCCTACCAGAAAGGTAGGAGGCAAACCACCTAACCACATCTGGTGAGATGTCCAGAGCAAGTACCTTACGCAACAATTTAACATGACAGACTTTATCAAAGCCTTTGCTAAAGTCAAACATAAGTAGCAAAGTGACACAGCGCTTATCTATTCCTGCTCTTATGTCATCAGTCAATTTAAGAAGTGCCGTCTGATTACTGTGTCCCTTACCAAAAACAGATTGGAAAGGATCGAACAACTTTCTAGTTTCCAGATAGTTGTAGAGCTGTTGGTGAACAAGGCGCTCAAGAATTTTAGAGAGAGACGACAGCAACGAAATGGGACGAATGTCACTCATATCTTTAGGCGACGCGGTCTTGTTCAGCGCAATTACAAGAGAATTTTTCCAGATGCAAGAAAAAATAGAAACCTTAAGAGAGAGAAAGAGAGAGAGAGAGAGAGAGAGAGAGAGAGAGAGAGAGAGAAAGAGAGCAGTATCTGCCTGTCTCTGTCGCTCTTGTTAGTATAGTCTGTCAAGTAAGAGCGTGGTCGTGTTAATTTATAAAAAAATTTATTTAATGAAACTTTCATATTTATATATACATTGTACACATTACAAACAATGATGCAATTTGGTCGTTAATGTGTCCAGTCACCACCGGCGTCGATAATTGCCTGGCATCTCCGAGGCATGCTTTCTACTAATTTGACGGCGTATTCTAGTGGCAAGGATCTCCAGATCCGACGAATTTCGTAAGACAACTGCTTCAAAGTGTATGTGCGTCTTCCACGGAGCTTCCGTTTAATATATGCCCACATATTTTCAATAGGGTTTGCATCGGGCGACTGCGACGGCCAATCCAATGTAACGATGCCAGATTGAGTCTTCCACTAAGTACAAAGCTTGCTGCGGTCTTTAGGATCGTTGTCCTCCTGCAGAATCCAATCTTTATTTTTTGTGATGAACCATCGTTTGGCAGATGGCAGTAAAGCCTTTTTGTAGATTTTTATCATTTTCTCGGCATTTAGGTTGTCAGTAAAGAGGTGCAAAGTGCCGAATCCCTGCTTTGAGAAGCAGCCCCAAAGATGCACCTTTATTCTATGTTTTACGGTCCGCTGAACAAGCCTATTGGTGGAAGTTGACCAGGCTCGCGTAAGGACAGAACGTGTCCATATAGAACATTTATCAGTAAAAATGACATTTTCAAAATCTCTATCAATATTCTTATGCGCCCAAGCGAGTCGCTTTGTCACATGTTTTTCAGTCAACAGAGGCTTCTTCATTGTGTTGCGCCATTTCAGATGATGAGTACGAAGATGGATTCGGATAGTTTATAAGGATATATACGTTTAGGTCTTACTCGTAAATATTCAGTTTTAGTTTGGGTGTACGTTGGGGATCTATAATTACTTCTTCATACAAATGATGAGTCTTGAAAATTTCTGCCCTCTAAGGGTTAATTAAAAACCTTCCAGAAATCGACGGACAACATGAGCTAAAATCTATTAAACTTCTAATTTGTTTTATATTTTTTAGGAAAGGCCAATCCACTATAGCTTTGATTTTATTACGATCAGTTTCAATATTATTGTAACGTCGGTACACGACCTCCGTTTTCTTTTGTGTCAGCCAATAAGCTTCCTCCCTGGCTTTCCTGTCCTCGCTCGCCATTTAAGAAAAAAAGTACACATTGATTATATCGACCGCCTATGTCGATCTACACCTAAGCGCTCCACCACGATAAAGCCTATCTCCACAACCTACTTAACGCACCCTCCACCTACCCAAACCGTTGTGAAATCTAGCCTAAGCGTGGGCTAAGAGTTACGAGTTTTCTTGAAATACATGTATTATTTATCCAAAAATAGCTGCTACCATTAAACTAAATTTGATTATGTTTTTATTTCGAATAACGCAACTGTCTTCCTCTTTATATATATACACAGTATGTCGGAAAAGTTCCCAAACTTTTGAGATAAAAAATCGAAAATTACATCTAAAGAAATTTATTCCAGTTAACTTTCAACATAGTCCCTTTCCCTAGATATACACTCATTTGAGCGCTCCATGAGTAATTCGAAGGCTCTCTGGTACTCCTCTAAAGTTATCGCTGTGAGACGCTCGGTGCAAGCCGCTTGAATGCTCGGTACATCTTCAAACAATCGTCCTTTCAAGGCCATTTTTAGCTTGAGAAATAGAAAAAAGTCGGCTGGAGCCAGATCTGGCGAGTATGGGGCGTGATTAATGTGTGATATCTGATTTTCGGCGAGATAACGCTTAAAAATGTTTGAAGAATGAGCAGGCGCATTGTCATCCAGCAAACTCCACGATCCCGGTTCCTTGTACTCGGGCCTGATGCGGTTAATCCGGCGCTTCAGACGTTTTAACACCTCTACGTAATACGCAGCATTCACGGTGGTGTTTGGGGGCACAAATTCTTCGTGTATCAGGCCTTTAGAGTCGTAGTAAGCGATGAGCATCGTGTTTACCCGTGATTTTTATTGGCGCACTTTTTGAGGCCTCGCACGGCCCGTACTGAGCCAAGCGGATGACTGGCGCTTCGTAAAAGGATCGTATTGAAAGCACCAAGTCTCGTCTCCAGTCACAATTGAGGTGAGAAAGCCCAGAGTGGTGTCGCAAGTCTCGATAAAATCTTGACAACATTGGATGCGAATTTCTTTTTGCTCTGGTGTGAGAAAGTGCGGAACAAATCGAGAGCAGACCTTCCTGCGGTTCATTTTCTCTTTCAAAATCAACGCGACGCTATCCTTGCTCATGCTCAGTTCGTCTGCCAACATTCTGAGAGACATGTGGCAATCCTGCTTCAGTAGCGCACGCACGCGAGCCTCGTTTTCGTCGGTAACAGCTGTTGACGGCCGGCCGCTTCTCTCGTCATCTTCTAACGACTCTCTACCCTTCTTGAACCGACTGAACCACGTGTAAACAGTTGTACACGACACTACACTTTCACCGTAAGCCGAATAAATCATTTTTTTCGTTTCCGCGAAAGTTTTTTTAAGTTTATAGCAGAATTTAATTGCGCCACGATGTTCAAATTTCTCATCCATCGTAGAGCTTGCACCGGGGTACTAAACACACGTTCACTCAAGCACGTCTATCTCGGCAACTAATGAACGGATACTGGTGAAAAAATTCTCAGACACTTCAGAGGGATGTAGCAACATAGTACCGGTGTCGTCCAAGAGGTGGCGCCACTCGTACAAGCGCTACAAAATAAGTTCGGGAACTTTTCCGACATACTGTGTAGACCAGATTTTGTCATTATCTTCTACGATTTTCTTTTTAACATCTTTATATGGTTCCTAAATAGCCAATGTTTTCTCTTGAATTATATCAACGTTATTGAATTCTTCTATTGCGTTATATAATATTTTTTCAATACTATTTGTGTCAATCTCTTGCTTTGTTATTGGCATATTATCTAACTTGAGGCCTTGAAATGTTATCAGGAGCATATTTTTTACATTAATGGGATCTAAAGTCATTCTGAGAGCCTGAAACATAATTTATATTAAATGTAATGAAACTTTAATAAATAATCTAGCTTTTATTATCAGTGTACATCAATTATTCATGGATTAATCGTGAAAAAAAAACATATATATATAAGACAATTTTTTTTATTGGTTAGGATATTACGAATTAAGTAGAAATTGTTTCTCTGTAAGCAAACAAACGACATTTGAAGATTATTCTTCTATCATCTCCTTATTTACACTTTATTAGTTTTAACTAACTTTCTCACTTTCTTTATTTATGAACATGTGCTATCTCCCTATCTTTTTCAATTTTATTCCATCTCTATTTCTTTCTATTAATGCTTTCTTCTGGTAAATACATTACACTACAAATTTTACACTACAAATTTTACCGTGTCGAGCACGGTAAAATTTGAATTAAAGAAATATCACTTCTTTACATCTCCCCCACCCAGGGGGGAAATACTACAATAATTTTCTAATAGATCACATCATGATCTATAATTCTTTTTTATCTGTGTATTCCTCTTCTACTGCATTAACCAAATATTGCATAAACCAAATGGCATAACTGTAACTCGCCATGATCCGTTTCCTTCTAATTTCAACCTGTCAATAACTATTCTTAAGGTCTTAGACCACTATAGGATTTTTAATAAATCATTTTATTTGTTTCAAATGGTTTCTTAGAACTTTAAAAATAATATACCAAAAGATTATGGCCGGGAAATATCTCTTAGTACTTATTTTTTTAAATATAGTGCAAGGCATGGCAGGTAGGCAGGGAGCCTCTAATGACCGGAACGAAGGACGATATTTTAGGGAATAAAGTAGGTATATGGCAGATGTTTTTGAAGCTATTACGTTACAAACGTATGTAAACATGTTTGCGTCGGTCTAAGTCAGTTTCGTACAGTAAAGCATTCGAGAAGGATGATATTTGAAAATAACTATTTTTTATCAATAATTGTGCAACCCTTTTTTTGTTTTGTGAGCATTATTGATTCATTTTTATGAGTGACAAAGTGTACTGTGGCCAAAAAGGTACAAAAGACACACGCACGTACAGCAAGAGACCGAAAATATCTGAAGAAGACCGCTAAATCCACACGAGTTAGAAGCATCAAGTAAAATAAATGCTAGTATATCCGTGAAAAATTTGAAGCAGTCGGAAGATATGTACGACATTGAAGGGAATCCAGATTTTGGTTATCGTATAATAAACTTTATCGCAGTTTTTTAACTATTTCAAACGTTGTCATTTGTAAAGTGTGCCAATCGCAAGTGAAATTCATAGAAACTAGTAAGCACGGTTTGGAATTTGGAATAGTAGTGCCTATAAAAATTGTGTACAGACTGAGATACCTAGTAGTCTATTTATTGAAAAAGGGTATGAATTAAACCGTAGAATTGTAATTTTTATGTGATTATTTAGAATTAGTTTGCACAGAATAAAAAAGTTTTGTGCAATTATGGAATTACTTCGACCCATTTGTCATTCTTTCTATAATAGATTGTCAAAAGAATTGCAATTGCAACTAATCTAGTTTCCAAAAACATATGATAAAAGCAATGAAAAATGAGACAACTATTTCTATTCAAAAAAGAGAAAATAAAACTATGGTTTCAGGCGATGGTTCGTGGAGAAAACGTGGGTTTACGTCTTTGTTTGGCACAGCAATTCTTATTGGTAATTACAGTTTTAAAATCATAGACTGTGTAGTGAAGTCAAAATACTGTAAGGCATGTGAGTGCTGGAATAATAAAGAAGATACCGAAAAATATGCGATTTGGGCAAAAAAATCATAAAGATAAGTGCGATGTTAATCACGAAGGATCAGCAAGAAAAATAGAGTTCGACTCAGCTGTTGAGATGTTTTAGCGGACCGAAGCTTTGCATCGGGTAAAATACACCCATTACATTGATGTTGGTGATTCTAAAACTTTTAAAGGCATTACTGATGCTTAGGCCTATGAGAATGTCACACTACTCATGAAAGAGTGTGTAGATCACGTTCAAAAGCAAATAAGTACTCGCTTACGAAATTTGAAAAGGAATATCCGAGGTCTCGATGGAAGAGGTAAATTGACGGGTAAACTAATAGATGAACTCTCTATTTATTATAGATTAGCTATTCATAGTAAATGTGATTTAGTTAAATAAATGCAAAATAGTATATAGGCTACACTCGATCATAATTATCTACTGGTGCAAAACTGCTGCACGATAAATGTCCGACTGCAGGGGGTTCATGTTGCTAATGGCAAAAGGCTAAAGCTACAAATAGTTTGGCTGAGTATAAACATAAGCCAACTCTTTCTATTGAAGTTTATAAAGTTTAATGACTCATCATAATTCAAAATTCACAGGAGTGGTACGGCTGTGGACCCTTCCAAAATAGAGAGATCATCTGAGAAACGCTGTGCACAGCCGCCATAATCAAATTATTTATTCTATAAAATTATGTTTCTTAGTTGATCATATGTACAATAAACTTTTGCCTTTGTAATCTCGATTTGCTTTATATTTTTCCTAAAAAAAAATCTCAGAGAAGCCTATTTTTCCAACCTCTAGAGTAGCCTAAGGCCTTAAGTTATGGAATGGTGCCCTAGATCTCCAAACCTCAACAGTGTTGATTTTTTTCTGTGGGGTTGTTTTAAAAATATGGCACATTCTGATCCACTAGGAAAAATATGATGCAACGAATCACAAACATCTGCAAAATTAACACATCGTTCAATAAGTCCCGAGACCAACAACGAAAACAACATTTTTTTTCAAAAATAATTTTTATTCATCAATATAATCTCCTTTTAGAGTGATACAATCTTCCCAACGCCTTTCCAACATTTCTATACCATGTTTATAGAAGGATTTATCCTTTGCTTCAAAATAGGCTTCAGTTTCGGCAATGACCTTCTCATTCGAGCCAAATTTTTTTTCCTGGAGCATTTTTTTGAGATCAGCAAAGAGCCAGTAGTCGCTGGGGGCTAAATCTGGCGAATACGGAGGGTGGGGAAGCAAATCAAAGCCCAATTCGTTCAATTTTGCCATTGTTTTCATGGACTTGTGGCATGGTGCATTGTCTTGGTGAAAAAGGATTTTTTTCTTCTTCATGTGCGGTCCTTTTGCTGCGATCTCCTCCTTCAAACGTACCAGCAAGTCAATATAATAATCACTGTTGATCGATTTACCTTTTTCCAGGTAGTCAATAAAAATCACGCTATGTGTATCCCAAAAAACAGACGCCATGACTTTGCCAGCAGACTGTTGCGTTTTTGGACACTTTGGGCGGCTTTCACCAGCCATGCGCCACTCAGATGATTGCCGATTCGACTCTGGAGTGAAATTATGTATCCATGTGTTATCCATGGTCACGTATCGACGCAGGAAATCCTTTTTATTGCGAGTAAATAGTGATAAACAGCTCTCTGAATCGTCGACTCGTTGCTGTTTTTGTTCCACTGAAAGCAATCGCGGCACCCACTTGGAAAAAACCTTTTTCATGCTCAATTTTTCATGAAGGATTGTAAATACGCTTCCAGATAATATCTGTGTCATTTCTGCAATCTCACGGACCTTCACTTTGCGATTTTTCATTACAATTTTCAACACTTCACTCACATTTTCCTGTGTAACGGCTTCCAATGGCCTACCCGAACGTTCCGCATCGTTTGTGTCCGTACGACCACGTTTAAACTCAGCATACCAACGACAAATCGTTGGTTTGGATGGAGAGGAGTCCGGGTAATGTTTTTCAAGCCATTGCTGGGCTTCTACGGTGTTTTTACTCATTAAAAAACAATGTTTTATGAACACGCGAAACTCGCTTTTTTTCATTTTTCAAACAAATTACAAAGTGACTTTACTCTTACCTCAATAACTCTGCTGTCTGTGATCCGATCGACGTGAAATTTTTACACGTTTTATGTAAAGGTTCGCACTCTATAGAAACGTGGCCAGTTTGGTACTACTAGCACCATCTTTGGGTTAGTCTCGGGACTTATTGAACGATGTGTTATATCTAGGAACGCTTTTTTGGTAACAATCAATAGCTTTTAATGGAGAGTCTAGCTCTGGAAAAAATAATAATGGTAAAACATTTGAGAACTTAATTAGGTAAAAGCTAACTCAAGGTAAAAAATATGTTGTCTTCATAGGTAGGTTTCTTAATGGTCTTGACTTAACTACCCGGACAACGAGTCGTGCCTTAACTAGTCAAACAAGTCCTACCTTAGCCGGTCGGACAATTAATCTTATCTTAATTGGTCAGACATTTAATCTCGCCTCAACTGGCCATGACAATTTGGAGCTCTAAAATCCATCTTGTTGCGTCCTCGCCGCGAGCCCTGGACGTTGATCTATGCATTATATCGATAACTGAACGCAGGCTCTGGTGTGAATAATTGAATTTCATACGAATTATTTATAAATAATGAAGGTCATGTTGAAGAACATATCCGAATGTATTTTCCCCTCTTCTCATTCTTGGTGTCAGAAATGAGTGTTCAAATTTGAAGAATTTGATTTGACTTTGAAATTACTTTCAAGATCAAGATCAAGATCTATATAGAGTTCACAATCGAGTGTTTCTTTCCGAATGCAACAACTTCTGTAAGGTTTGATTTTGGGTAGGTGCCTCCCCAGACGAGATATTCCGCTGCGTAATTGAAAATGGGACACTCTGTGTATATTATTTTTTCTGATTTAGCTAATCTTGAATAATAATAAAAAATACAAGTTCTCGATGTTTTATTAAAAATATTTTTAATTTTTTTTAAATATTAAAAAATTAAAGTTTTTGATAAAATATAGTTTTATTATTTGAACATTATCATATGAGTGTAACAAAAAAGTATAAAAACTCGTTTTCAACAATATTACATATTTATTAATTCATATCATAAATCTGCATTTCTTGGACTAGTCTTTTCTTTAAGTTTAATTTATTATTTATCTACTATTTCAAATTTCAATTGCTGCAAATTTTTTATGCGGTACTTATAGCACTTGTACTATAAAATTAATTGATTTCAAATTTAAAAAATGTTATTAATAATAATTAAATACATTGGAAAATAAAGCAGATTATTACTAATTGAGTAAGATTATTACTTATTGAATGATACATTACATAATTGAACATATTTCATTTTATTTATAAATAAAATAAGCGACAATCAACTAATTTACGTTACATAATTCTTTAAAATTATAAATTGGTTATGTTACAGGAAAATGATACAATTAATCTAATTCAAAAGATTGATGACAATTGGTTTGAAGGAATCATTAACGGACAAACAGGTTATTTTCCAGTATCTTATGTGCAGGTTATTGTGCCATTACCCTAAGTTACAATGCGCTTAAAAAGAAGACTCTGACTTGTTAATAAAAGCTACCACTACAGTACCTAAAGTTCGTTGTATACTATAATCCACTATATTCCTAAAATTTAAAATTCTTATATTATGAGTTCTCAATATTCTAAGTAGAATATTTCTCAATTGATAATTGGGAGAAGAAAGAAAATATTAATTCTTTTAATAAATGTACATACAAGTATCATAAATAATAAATTTAAACATATTGTGTAAAATTACAAGTTAATATAGTTTTTCATAATAATAAATGCAAAAAATCTATTAAAATAATTTTTAATTCAACAGAAGATTGGATTTTAATCTAATGGAATTTAAATTTTTTAAATCTACCTTCGTTTTCTTGATAAATTATTTAATAGTAACTGTATGAAGTTTTGTTTCTTTTTATTCGTTCGTTACGATTACTCAGGTAATCAAATAAAATAAGTGGTTGAACAACACAAATTCTTGATAGTTTAGTGGCAACTTAAGACTAATTAACAAGTTTATCTACCGTGGTAAAAAAACTGGACGCTAAGTTTAAAAATGGATGATAAAGATTTAAAGATGATCTATGTAATAGTAGATTTTTGAAGTCAACCATCAATAAAAAGTTGAAAGAATTGATTGTGAAGGAAATAACTGAGATCATGAATTTTCCTACTAAATGCACACATCATATTCTAACTGACGAATTGCATTTTTCTAGTCTACTTAAAAGATGAATGCTTTGATGTTTTACACTCGTACAAAGATACATTCTATTCGACATTTCTTTATGTTAAGAATTGTTTGAAATAGATGTATGTGAGTTCATAAGAACTTTGTTGGACAACTACTTTCAAAATGTGTGTGCTACTAAATGTTCACAGCGGGAACTTTTCAAACGCCTCTTCTATAATTTAATTTTGAAATTGAAAATCATTTTTGACATATAATAAAAAAAAATGATAATTTAATAAGTTTCAGAATAAGTCACGACTTTTCTCCGTATGACATCAGATTTATTAATTAACGGTGATCTTACCCTTGTGCCGGACGCTTCAAGCGGCCAAGGTTCTAGGAGAGAGCATGAAATGATTTCGAGACGTGAATTAGAAAAAAAAATGTATTATTTACTAAAAAAAACCTACTACTTGTATCTAATTTTTTATGCTTAACGTGATAGACTTAAAGCTAACGTAAATATAACAATGAATAAGAAACCTACGTAACAAATAATAAAGAAGAAGAAAAAAGTAAACTTAATATTAGAATATGACAAGAAAATAATAATATGTGTACGTAAAACTATCAGTAAATCTAAACAAAAATTTGATTTGCACGGTGGCTAGATAGGCCAGCTGCGGACGGACCCCCGATTTTTCAAATCTGATCTAAAATCAGATTTGTAAAATTTGAAATAGCGGATCTAAGTTGGCGTACTAAAATGGTGAACGAAATTTTCAGCAAAATTAATAGAAATTACTACTTTCAGCCCTACCTAGGAACAACGGCGTGGACGTGGTAATTTTTTGTTTCTTTTGGGGTGCTTGTTGAAAGTGAGTCTCCTTGCCTTTAATTATCCCGGTGCTTGTTAAAAGTAAGTCCACTTGCCTCTCATAATCAGGGTGCTTAATTTTTACGAGTTCTCTGTCTCTCACGTAAATTTCTTTGCGAGTAAAAAAACGGATGTAATTACAAATAGTAATTTTGTGACTTCAAACAGTTAATTTGCTAAGTACTACACTTAGCTAATTAACTGTTTGAAATTACGTCCATTTTCTTGAATGCATAGGTCAATACGCCTTCTGTTCAACGTGACTGTACTTAAAATTTCTCGAGGTAATGCGGCTCAAACATTCCGAATATGTTCTTTCATATTCTCCTTGGTTGTTAGTTTTTCGCTGTAGACAATATTTTTCAGCGTTCCCCACAGCTGAAAATCGAGAGAAGTTAGAACTGGCGAACGATGAGGCCAATCCACCTACCATTGTATAGGTTATTCAAATAATTTCTACCAATATTTGAAAAATGTGCTGGCATACGATTTAATTGAAGCCACATTCGTTCTCTGGTAAATAAATCAACGTCTTCCAATAGTTCTGGTAAATCATCTCGAAGAAACCGCAAAAAGTTTTGTCCGTTAACGTTTTTTAAAAAAAAATAAAGACCTATTAAATAGCCATTTACAATGCCACATCAGACTATTAAAGAATAACAATTTCGAAAATTAGTTGAACAAAACCAATGGAGATTTTCATCGGACCAGTAGTGACAATTATGTCTATTTAAAGTTCTACTGCTGAAAGTTACCTCATCTGAAAAGAGTACGTACCGGAAAAAGTTTTCATCTTGTTGGATCATTTCCAGAGCCCATTCACAAAATTTTACACAAAGTAAATAATTATTAAAATTTAACTATTTTATCAATTTAATGTGATGATGAAATTTTCTCGTCTTTAATATCCTTGCAACTGTTTGCCAAGATTTGCCAATTTTTCTTTCGATTTGATGAGTGCTAATATGAGAATCAAGATTAATTTTACAAAAATGGTTATAACCCCATTATCATTAATATCATATTCGTAATGCCGTAATCGGCGAACCATACACCCATCACGTACTCTCTGTATAAGGCTTTTAATAGTTATCCTTGTTGGATGCCTTCTATCAAAATAACATTGAGTATACAGACGTTCAGAGTTCCAAAAATTATTCTTACATTTTCCCAATATTTTGATTATGTTCACGATTCCGTTTGGTAGCTAGGCTGCAATATTAAATGTAGGTAATGACTTGAGTTTTAAAAGTATTGATTTCTTAATAGATACAAATAAGCGCAGATATCGCTGCTGTATTTAAATACTTACGTCTGGCTTTTGATTGAAGGATAATAGTCATGGTCATAGCAATCTTGCGGAAGAGCTATGAACTAGTCGGGCTTAACTATGAATTCCTGAAAGTCAACAGATTTCGACCAAATTTTGTACACGGAAGTTCTTGGAGTCACTGATCATGAACCCGAGGACGAATTTGTAACAGTCGAGATTGTGCTTTTTCATTTCCTGGTGTCAAAAAGGGGGGTTCCTATTTAAAAAAACCTACTTTTAGTTAAAAGAACCCACTTTATACGAATCTCGATACCTGCTACCTAAACGAATTTTTGCAGGTAATAAATTTAAATGATTCACCCTATATGTATAGGAAGATATACACTATATATATATACTAGCATCCCCCGTCGTGGCTTCGCCCTCGATATTTATCGATATTGTTAAATGTTTTTAATTATTATTAATATAGAGTTATAGCATGCCCTGTCGCGGCTTCGCCCGCGTTATACTTTAACGAAACTCTTAATGCTAGATATTTATATAGAAATAGCTTCTGCCCGCGGCTTCGCCCGCGTGAAATTTGGTCTGTCACATAAAGTTTTGTGACAGACCATTTGAAATAAATAATTACAATATTATAATACAAAGTACATAAGTAATTTATCGATATGTTTTCAGTTTTGTCGCTTCAACTCACCTACTGCAATATATATTCCTGTAAACTTTGTTACGTGATTTATTTCGTTCAGCGAAAATATTTAGATTTTGCAAGTAAGAAACACGTGAGCAAGCTACGTAGAGCTGACCGTGGGAAAGACATGGCGTGCCTAAATGGATACCTGCTACCTTTAAAGTTTGCCCTTGCGATTTATTGATGGTCATTGAAAATGCAACTTATAATGGGAACTGCAAACGTTTAAAATTAGAGAGTAAGTTATTAAGTATTATTGGGATGCATGGTATAAGCATATTGTCACCCTTAGCTTCTCCAGTTAAAATTGTGGCCTTCGCAATATGCCTCCCTAGTTCAGTGACACTTATCCTAGTACCGTTGCATAGTCTCGGTGCGTCTAAGCTGCGCATTATCAAAACGGGTATACCTACTTTCAATTCCAGCTTATGGAATGGCACCCCGGATATCTCCAAAGAGTTTAGAAATTCCGCGGGGTAGCTCGTACAGTCTTTGGATGACATGACTGTGTCGATGGAGTTGTATGTTGATGTATTGCTGGTTATTTTGTCCAAGATTTTTTTATTGATTTTCGCAACTGTCTCATTTCTTGGTGCCAATATGGTTCTTTCAAACAGCCAATTTTCATCCTGGATGTTCTGTTGCAAATTTAGAAAAACTTGAGCAATAAGCGCATATTCTGAATCCACAACATGACAAAATTGGTTGGTGAATAGAACCATACCTTCTTCGTCAGTTTCTATTCGACCTTCACCTATCTCGAGCAGTTTCTCAGCGTACGCGCCCGACTCTATATCACTGAATAACTGGACACGCATGTTAGTGGCGAGGTACAGCTTTTGAACTTTGGTCCATACATATGATGATTCCAGACATGCGTTAATTTCGTCTGCTGCAGTGCCTCGATCGATGACAGACAAAGTCTGCCTTAAAGTCGCCAGCCAATAAAACTACTACACCACCCATTAACGTTTGTTCTGTGTAAGTCTTGTAAACAGCGATCAAAAGCTTCGATGGCGCGTTTATGTGACATAGTGCATTCGTCCCATACGATCAGCTTGCACTTTTGCAACAGGATGCCACGGGCCCTGCTCTTACCGATATTGCACGTTGGGGTTTCTTCTCTTGCCAGATTAAAAGGTAATTTAAAGACCGAATGTGCCGTCCGTCCACCGCTTAGCAATGTTGCAGCGATTCCAGAGGAAGCCACAGCTAATGCAACATTATGGTCCCTGCAAATTTTCACTAGAAACAAATTGAGCAAAAAAGTTTTTCCTGTATCACCCAGGGCATCAAGGAAAAAAAGTCCGCCTTCACCACTCTCAACTCGTCGTAATATTTTGTGATAAATCTCTCTTTGCTCAGGTAGGAGACGTGGCCTAGCTTCGCACACGTGAGTGTGCAATTTGGTAGTATTATAGCTTAACTCTCTTATCAAATCGTTTGATAGCTCTCCTCTACGCCGCGGTGTGGGCATACCAAAATCGGACAATGTCTTTCCAGAAATTGTTATTATTTTGTCCTCGATAAGCCCCAATACCTCATTAAAACAAAGATCATCGTTGATCTGATCCATTCTCACAAATCTATACATGATGTCTTTTGATAACGCAGTCTTGTACTTGTACCATAGTTGCAGAGGATTGGGTAAACCGCAAATGCATATCAATATGGCAAACAGCTGCCTTACTTGCGCCGATAAGCGACACAGCATGGCCTTTTCTATGGTGGCGTCCCAGTGGCTATCATCTTCCAACAACTCCGTCTTCTCACACATCTGCCGAAAAGTTGCCAATTCTTGGCCATCAACTGTTTGGAAATCCAAGAGGTTGGTGGGACACCTTAGTACATTCAGAAGCATTCGCAAACAATAATATTCCAAATTGCTAACGTGCACAGTGTAAATGCGGCCTAGAGCGTCTCTCGCCTTTACACCTGGCCAGCCGTCGACAGGTGTTCCTTGTAAATGATGTCTCCATTTTTTCTGCGCCGCATTCCAAGTATAGTAGCGAGGCACGTTAATGTAAAGTAATGTTTTTGCAAACGCGTCACTTTGGCACAACAGGAAAAATGCAGCTAGTGTAATTTTAGGTGATGCTGTCAATCTCTCTCTTAAATTATTTTCAGTAAAGTAAACCCTCTCACCATTGGGTAAATGAATCGTGAGATGAGTGACGGTTGGGTGTCTTGTACAGAGGCAGACCTAAGATCCGTTAGGCTGCTTCGTTACTACTAACATATCGGCTGGCTCTAAATGTTTGCACCTGATCTCTCGGGTCAATGTTTACATTTCCTTGCTGGCGGATGTTAAAAATAGCCTGGACGCTACCTTTATTAATATATTTACAAACATATTTTATCGCCTGTACCGTACTACAAAACTCAACATTTATATGGGAATTAAAAATTTTTGATAGGAGGGGAGAATATGGGACCACCCAACTATTGTTCGTCAATATTTCCTGTGTTCCTCCACGGGTTTTCATAATCGTTGTGCGTCCACCATCGTCTGGTGCTCTGCGCCTGTACAAAGGATAACCTTTGTTATTGGTTTGAGTATCTTTTAAAAGCTTCCTCAGATATTTTTTGGTACATTTTCCTTCCTTCATGCACGTCGACGAAGAATTTAATGCACCGCAGGGCCCGTAAATCATATTCTTTGTTATCTTATCATAGAGCTTTTGATCTGTTTACGGGTTTGGTATCTCAGCACATATGATTAGTTTGGACCCAATTTTTCCTTTAACCACAGCAGTGTAACGTCGGCACAGCGTTTACAGTTTAAATCACTGATTGATCGGTAATGTTATCTTACCGATCCCTTAATTTTTTTATTATATATATATATATTATATTACTTTTACATATATTATTTTTTTTTATATGTATAATAATTTTTTTTTCTCTTTCTTCTTTGGATTTTCCACAAAAATCTTTCCTTTTATTTCCCTTTGTTTTTTTTTTTTAACTCTTAAACAAAAAGGAAAATAATAAAATAATTTTTTTTTATGTCCAGCTATCACGCGGAAGAATTCATAGCTTTAAGACGTCGGAAAAATGCATTTACAGCGCTATTTGAGATGCCGCGCGATAACAGCGTTTCCGGTCCAACTTGGAATGCCAAAGTATTATTCTTCTATTGTACACTCGTAGTAAAAATTTTTTCTTTCTCTTCGCTCACAAATTAATCATTAAGGGGTTACCCCCACTTGCGACTTTGAAAAAATCGATTTTTTGTTAATTGCATTTTTTTGAAGTATAAATATCTGAGAATATGACTTGGAAATTTCAAGTCGATCCGAACAAAATCGACTGAGATATGAGCGTTGAAAGAGAAGAATCCGTTGTGTAAACAACCGGATAGTCTGACACCTGGCACGCTCGACCCTCTCGACGGTTTCAGTCGATTGTTCGATGACAATGGTCGTATACCTGGCATTTACAACGTTTATATAATAGTTTGGAATTTGTAGAAACGAATGGACCCGGAATAGATGACTCTATGTAAGTTTATAAGAAAAAATTATTTTCTTCGTGTAAACTGAAATTAAAACTTTAAACGCGTTTTTCTCGAAATGGCATTTCTGAAGTCGGTGACCAAGATTACTCGAACACTAATAAACCGATCTTCTTCAAATTTTGCAGGCTTATTTAATACATAAAAATGTAGTTTTTAATCGTTCGATTTTTTGTTTCGAAAAAAATGGCCGTTTTATAGCCAAAAAACGGCCGTTTTTTTTCGTTGAAATCGAACCATTAACTTTGACTGTCCGCCATTTTGTGAAAAATAAATATTTTTTTAAATCCTTTGATTAGAGACTAGTTTATACTTATAGTAAACTGAATCTATACACATTTTTTGTTTCAGATGATCCACTTCGCCGCAATGTTGGTCGACGCAAACCGTATAAATAGAAACACTATTTCATTGGCGGCCATTTGCCACTTAACAATGTAATATTTTCCAATAAAAAAATTACTAAATGTTTTTTAAGATGTATTCTTTAAGATGAAATAATAATCGTTTAAAAAAGTTTTGTAGTTTTCTTTGAAAAAATTCATGAAAAAGGCCTTTTTGTTGAGCCACAAGTGGGGGTAACCCCTTAATTTAAATTAATTATAAAACTCATGTCAAAAAGGGCAGAAGAGAGCAAATTTTCCGTTTCCTCATGTAAATGACACATAAAAAGATAATGCGAAACATAATCACTAATTACTGTAAAATGCGCCAATGTATTTCAGTCTCGATCTATTTTTAATAATAACGAGTGTTACGTTTTTCCGTAAACTAATCGTATGTATAAAGCCTTGTGCTACGCTTGTTTCCTTAGAACCTTCACACTACAATTCGATTATTCTAATTCCTCTAATTTATCATTATTAATTTTGTATTTCTAAATAAAAGCAAAACAACTTATTCAGTAAACTTACTTATTCTTCATAAAATACTGAAAGGATTTCTTTTTGCTTTTATTTATTATGTGACAGGTGGCTTATCGAGGTTATGCCACCTGCTATACAGTGCGGGATAGAGTTCGCGGCACGACTATACGCGGCGCCATCGATCAAGCAATCGATGGCTTGACGCGGGAAAAACCGCGGCGTACCGAAACGCGGCGCTATCGATCAAGAATCGATAGCGCTACGCGGGAAAACTGATAGGCGAGAGGGAAAAGAGGAGCCCTCCCCTAAAGCCTTCTTCTCGTTTCGCCTTTTCCACGCGCCGCACGTGTTTGGAGATACAGCGAATTTTAGATTATTTTTCCGAAGATTTTCCGACGAGTCTCCGCCGCAGATATCGAGAGGACGATTCCTGCGAGTAGATAGTAGAAAAAGTAAGTGGCCACTCGTTAGTATATTTAGACCGCAATTAATTATATTTAATTTCCCTGACGCGTGTGCGACCGCGTCAGGCATATATAAATATAGCAGAGTTACGCACGAGACCGCGTAACTCAAACTCGATTAGGCCGTGCGAGTGCGAGTGAGAAGATCGATCTCTCTCTCGCACTATCATAGAATAGGCGTACGAGTAAGGGAAAGCCACTCTTACTTGTACAACCTGCGAGCACGCAGTTGAGCGAGAGTAACGAGCTCTTTCGCTCAATCATAGACTACAGCGTCGAGTGAGAGTAAAAGACGCTCTCACCCGAGCAGACACGAACTACAGCAGTATAGAGAGGGAACTCTATATAGTCTGTCAAGTAAGAGCGTGGTCGTGTTAATTTATAAAAAAATTTATTTGATGAAACTTTCATATTTATATATACATTGTACACATTACAAACAATGATGCAATTTGGTCAATAATGTGTCCAGTCACCACCGGCGTCGATAATTGCCTGGCATCTCCGAGGCATGCTTTCTACTAATTTGACGGCGTATTCTAGTGGCAAGGATCTCCAGATCCGACGAATTTCGTAAGACAACTGCTTCAAAGTGTATGTGCGTCTTCCACAAAGCTTCTGTATAATATATGCCCACACATTTTCAATAGGGTTTGCATCGGGCGACTGCGACGGCCAATCCAATGTAACGATGCCAGATTGAGTCTTCCACTGAGTACAGAGCTTGCTGCGGTGTTTAGAATCGTTGTCCTCCTGCAGAATCCAATCTTCAATTTTTGTGATAAACCATCGTTTGGCAGATGGCAGTTAAACCTTTTTGTAGATTTTTATCATTTTCTTAGCATTTAGGTTGTCAGTAAAGAGGTGTAAAGTGCCAAATACCTGCTTTGAGAAGCAGCCCCAAAGATGCACCTTCATTCCATGTTCTACGGTCCGCTGAACAAGCCTATTGGTGGAAGTTGACCAGGCTCGCGTGAGGGCAGAACGCGCCTATATGGAACATTTATCAGTAAAAATGACATTTTCAAAATCTCTATCAATATTCTCATGCGCCCAAGCGAGTCGCTTTGTCACATGTTTTTCAGTCAACAGAGGCTTCTTCATTGTGTTGCGTCATTTCAGATGATGAGTACGAAGATGGGTTCGGATAGTTTCCTAGGATATATCTAAACCTTTTGCCATTAATTTTGCTTGTCCTTGCCGCAGTGTTAAAGCAGGATTCCGCGAAAACAGATTCACTATTCTTTTTTCATCTTTTTTGTTCACTTTTCCTATCGAGCCACGTTCTGGTGAATCATCGACATTTTTAGCCACTTTATATCGCTGTATCCACTTCTGTACAAATGCCATCGACTTTCTCATATATTTAGCAGCCGCTGATTGCGACATTTTGGGACCTTTCGGGTGGATGCAAAGGAACACAGCATCGTAGCGCGACGCGTACTTAGCACTCATGGCGTTTAACGTGATTCTCTTTTTAAAGATTAACGACAACTGAATTTTTGTTGACAGTGCATTAAGGACAAAGCTTCCCTCTATCGGCTCACGAAAGAATTAGAGCAAAATCTTATATTACCTGTCGGTGAAGTCGACCACGCTCTTACTTGACAGACTGTATATCTGTTGTCCATAGACTACACGTAGGTGTGTAGCCGCGTGAAGCGAAGAGGGGGCGCATGCGCAGTGCGCACTTTGAAAATTAGTATTGCGCATAAGGCAATACTAATTGCTCTTCGCAGTAAAGGACCTCTTCGCAATAATTGATTACATTTTGTATTATTTTTCTTAATTTTATTTATCAAATTAGCATTTTAGCACTGAGTCGGTGCGTTCTTATTTTTATTTCCCTACAGCGTCCCTATCCCGAATACCGCCGCCTCTGCGGGTGTGCCAACCGGTTGTTGGCTCACATCCTGAGCAGCCGAGCCTGGTGGGAGCAACACTGGTAGCGGGGTCTTAGGCAAGGCCCCACACACACAAAAGTAGAAAAGCAGGACCAGAGGAAGGTCTTGCGTTGTTGGCGGGTGTACACAAATTACCCCGTTACAACTGGTGCTCCAGACGTGTGTCTTAGGCATAGAGCCGCGCGACACGAGAGTGCGTGCGCAGTAGGGAAAAAGAGGTCCGAAGCGTGCGCAGAGGTCGCAACGGGCACACACACGTACACAAGCGTGCATAGAAGAGTAGGCGTGGGAAAATCAAGAGTCCCTGGCGTGGCAACGGGGATGAAGGAATTTTTTTGTGCTCCCGTCTCAAAAATAATTTATAAAATTTTTTTTTATTTTGGAATATAGCATGCTCGTAGCACCGAGGCTCAAGCAAGTATAAGGTTAGGGAGAACTGACCTCTCCACAGCCACGTGAGTGCGAGTTGCGATACCGTGGGTAGAAGGACGAGGTAAATCCCTCTTAAAACAAATTGTATATTATTTATTTATTTATTTATTCATTTATTTATTTATTTATATATATTTAGCGTAAATATATACTGCGTGTGGTACCCACGTTATCACAACTATTCGAATTATTGTATTGTAAGCGTGCGGACTAAAGAGACCTGAGTAGACATATCGACAGGAGACTCCTCCAAAATAGAGCAATGGCTCTTCGCCATGGAGGGCGATGAGGTAGAGAAAACCCTCCACGCTCTCCAGTTACGAACAGACGGGCCACGTTTTGCAAAGCTGGCCCGTATAACTAATTGGTTGCTGGGAAACTTCACAGCAGCCGATTTCCAGGAGGAGGTCGCCGGGGTAGACGAAGCTGCCCAGGCTGCGAGAGCCGAAGCAAGAAGAAGCTTCGTGCTCCGAGTCTGCCAGGAGAGGGCAGGCACGACGGCGGGGTCGGCGGACTACGACAGGGAAAAGCCGCATCCGCTGACCATGTTGTTAGAGGACGAGGCGGACTAACCGTCCCTAACAAACACTAGAGAAGAAGAGGTGGCTGACGTGGAAGACCCGCCACCAACGAGAAGAGAGCTCTTTATGCAGGAGTGAATCGAGAGCTTGACGCAGACAATCGAAGGCATGGTCAACGGCTTCACAGCAATGCAGGCGGAGCTACAAGATTTGCGAGCCAAGCAAGAGGTCGCAAATCTTAGGCTGCGTGCGTCATCCACCAGGATAGACAGCACGCCAGGCCTGTCTAAGGCACCACTGAGAGAGACCGCGGAACCGGCTCTCTCGTCTCAGGCTCAGCGCAAGAGCAAAGCGCCGAGCCACGTAGCATTCCAGGACACGTGTCCAGTTTACGTGTAACTACGTGTCAACGCACAGCAGCCCCCGCGAAGGCGAAGATTCGCGAGGGCCTGCAGAGGGCCCGCCATCCTCTAGATCCGGCTTAAATGAAGCCTAGGGAAGGGGGGAAAGTTGCACCAATGCACCGAGTAATAGTGCATGGCGCAACACCGGTATGGCGGCTCCGCGCGACGTCGGAAGAATCGTCAGTCGGTGGAACATCGCTTTCCAGGGAGTGCCGACTGACAACATCGACGTGTTCTTCAGTAAGATGGACGAAGCGAAGAACGTGTCAGAGATTAGCTACCCAGAGATGCTGGCATCGCTACCCGCGCTGCTAAGTGGCTTAGCCAAGATGTAGTACGGCTGCCACAAGTACAAATGGCAGACGTGGGAGGCGTTCTGCCAGGCAGCGCATGCGCGCTGGGGGTCCAAGGCCAATATCCAGGAGCGGCTAAGGGACGAAGCCAGTCGCCGCTTCCAGCAAACGGACGAACCAGCGCGCACATACATAACGTGCCTGGAGGCGATACTTATAAAGATATCGCCACCACTGAGCGAGGAGCAGATGGTGGACAGTCTCCACGATAATATTTTCCCGCAAATCAAACGTATCGTCACTCGGATAGAGTGCCGCACGGTCGACGAGCTGATCGACCGAGCCGCAAGAGCCGAGTTGACGCTGGAGAGGGAACGAGGTGACCGGACGCCTGTTCCCCCGAACCACGTGGTAGTGCCAGAAGCGGCCTATTGCTTGAGGACTACTACAAAAGCGCATCCGAAGGTGAGGGCTAAGGTAGGCGCTACCGAGGTGGCGGTTGCCGAAACAAAGGTCGATCGGCCAGACTTGCCGGTCAACCAAATGAAGGCGGCATTGCGGGAAGTTTTGGCGGACTTCGCCAAACACAATAGCCTCATAGCGGGCCATAGGAGCTGAGAGGGTAGGCTGAGCCCGCTCAGAAAGGGCAGCTTAAAGCGGCAGAAGAAGCCGCGATCCGGACCGAGCAGTCCGAAGTCTGAATCTCCCAGAATGGGGGGAGAAGGACAAGAAGAATGACGAAAAGTCTGAGCAGCCAAAGCAGAAGAAGGAGTTCAGCTGCCATGGCTGCAGCAGGCTTAATATGATCAAGAGGTTCTGCCCGGACTGCTCGGAAAACGACCAGGGGAGAGCGTGGATAAGATCCCTACGCCCCTCCCTTCCGAGTCAGGGATCCAAGTCCCCGAAGGGACCACCAGCGAGCTCGTGAGCACCAAGCTCGCATCGGAGACGGCTTCGGATCACCCAGAGGAGGATGCTCCAAAAGGTGCCAGATGGTGGTTGTCTGTGCGCGTAGGGGGGCACACCCTACGCGCACTACAGGACTCGGGCGCGTCACACACGGTGATGAGCGCCGTTGGCTTACAAATAGCCGCGGCATGTGGACGCGCGGTCACGCCGAACCAGGGAAAGGGAGCAATGGTAGCTAACAGCCATTACGCTCCTATAGTTGGGTTGGGTTCGTTCAACTGCCCTTTGAGGTGGCCGGCGTGACGAAGAACATCGAGGTGGCAATCCTGCCTGGTCTACCAGCAGATTGTTACCTCGGTGTCAATTTTATCAGAGGATTCAGGGCCATCCTCGACCCAGCGAGGAACCAGCTTCTCATACAAGAAGCCAGGAAGGAGCTGGCTTTAGAGTTAGCCTTGCTGAAAACAACGGAGAATCCTGCCGTGTCAGCCATAGGCCTGGCTGACGTTGAGCCCTCGGAGCGAGAGCAGCTCCAGGGGCTCCTGGATAGGATGCTGGCAGAGGAGCCAGACACTCTAGGGTGTATGGGTTAGATCGAGCACGCCATCGACGTCGGCGATGCTCGTCCCATCAAGCAGAGGGCTTACCCGTACTCCCCGGAAATCCAGGAGGTGATGCACGCCTAAACAAGGGAGATGTTAGAGGGTGGCATCATCGAGCCTTCGCATAGCGGCTGGTCGAGCCCAGTCGTTATGATAAAGAAGGCTAATGGCAGTTACCGATTCTGCATTGACTTCAGAAAGGTCAATGCAGTATCGAAGCCGGATGCCTTTCCATTACCGAGGATGGATAGCATCCTGCGCAAGCTGCAGAGGACGAGATATATCTCGACTCTCGACCTCAGCAGCGCCTATCACCAGATACGGCTAAAAGAGAAATCGAGACCAATCACGGCATTTACCGTGCCGGGACTCGGGCTCTTCCAATTCACCAGGATGCCGTATGGTCTGAGTTACGCTGGAGCGACCTTCCAGCGACTTATTGACATGGTGATAGGCCTGGAGCTTGAGCCGTTCGCGTTCTCGTACCTTGACGATGTGATCATCGTCACGGAGACGTTCGAGGAACACTTGCGACGGCTCGAGCACGTGTTGCGACGTATTCGAGCGGCTGGTCCCACGATTAACCGCGAAAAGAGCGCGTTCTGCCAAGACGAGGCAAAATACCTTGGGGTGCTGGTGAACCGGGAAGGATTTTGCCCGGATCCAGCAAAAGTCGCTCCTATGATCGACTTTCCAGCACCCAAGAATCTGCGACAGCTGCGCAGATTCTTAGGCATTGCGTCGTGGCATCGCAAGGTCCTGAAGAACTTAGCCACGGTCGCCGAACCGCTCACGCGCTTGACTAAGAAGGGCTGGCGCTACGAATGGGGAGAGGAGCAGCAAGCTGCCTTCGAGCAGGTGAAGGCCCTGCTAGCTTCTGCTCCGATCCTACAAAGTCCCAGGTTTGACGAGGAGTTCGTCATTCAAACAGACGCAAGTGACACGGGAGTCGGAGCCGTGTTACTCCAGGTCATCGATGGAGAGGAGCGATTGCTAGAGTATGCGAGTCGCACCTTGAGCCCAGCAGTGAGAAACTACAGCGTCACTGAGAGGGAGTGTCGCTGTAGTCTGGGCCATCGAGAAGTTCAGGCCGTATGTGGATGGCTATGAGTTCAGGGTAATAACTGACCATAGCAGTTTACGCTGGCTCAGTAGCCTCCACAACCCGACCGGGAGGCTGGCGCGGAGCGCCTTAGAGCTACAAGGCCACCGCTTCACCATCGAACATCGAAAGGGATCACTGAATCATGTGCCCGATGCCCTTTCCAGGATGTTCGAGGAAGAGGGTGACGTGCCAGCCATAGCGGCCTTAACCTGGGCAGAAGGTACCACGGACGAGTGGTACCTGCGATTAGTAAAAGAGGTGCAGGAGAAGCCCTCAAAGCATCCTCGCTTGAAGCTGGTTAGAGGTCACATATACAAATACGACGCCAACCCGGCCATCGAAGATTCCCTAGGAGACGACGACGACGCCTGGAAGGTCGTCGTCCCCGCCGAACGGAGGAAGCAAGTCCTCCAGGAGTGCCACGACGACCCTACAGCAGGACATCTGGGTCGCAAAAAGACGCACTCCAGGGTCACGCGGCAGTACTACTGGCCGAAGCTGGCAGACTGTGTGGCAGATTAAGTCCGCAGATGCCAAGTCTGCCAGCAGTGCAAGGTGGAGCAGAAGGCTCTAGCTGGATTAATAGGCAGGAGGCTTATTGAGAGGCCATGCCAAGTAGTAGCTGCCGACGTGATGGGGCCATTCGTCAAAAGCCGCAAGGGCTTCGAATACATCCTGGTCTTCCAGGATCTATTCACGAGGTGCGTCGAATGTGTCCCGCTGCGGAAGGTGAGGGCTGAGGCCATTCTCAAGGCCTTTATTAAGCGTGCCGTGCTCCGATTCGGTTCGCCGGAAGTACTCCTGACCGACAATTGGACGGAGTTTAAGAACCGGATCGTTGATGGGTACCTGGAGAAGCACGGTATCCATCATTCCACGACACTGGCCTACCATCCGCAGGCGAATCATGTCGAGCGGGCTAACAAGACGATCAAGACGATGATCGTGGCCTGCTTGGAGGAATCGCACGATCGTTGGGACGAACACCCGTATGAAGTGGCGTTCGCCTTCAACACGGCTGAGCAGAGCGCCGTCGGAGCGAGCCCAGCGCTGCTCAACTACGGCCGACAGCCCGCCCCTCCAAGAAGCGAAGCCCGCACGTCACGCGAGGCTGCCACTCAGGTATTGCAGGAAGAAGCAATACGGGGCTGGGCAGAGCGTGTGCGGAAGCTACTGAAGCTTCACGCGCGCGCCTCCGAAATCGCCGCAAAAGAGCAGGAGAGGCAGGCGCGCTATTACGATGCGCGCCGCCGAGAGCTCTCCTTTCAAGAAGGTGACTAGGTGTGGAAGAAAATCAAGGTGCTTTCTTCCACAGCCCAGGGGATAGCGGAGAATCTAGCCCCTAAGTTTGCAGAGCCTTACATGGTCAGTAAGGTCCTGGGCAGCAATACGTACATGTTGAAGGACGGAGGTGAATGTACCATCCGTCCCGTACACGTCAGCCAGCTCAAGAAGTACGTAGCTGTCCAACCGTCGCCACCAGAAGAGGACAAGAGTACGACGAGCCGTACTCTCGACGCGGCGGGGCCCCTCCTGACGAGCGAAACAGGAGCAGGCCCGATCCCCAGTGGGGGACCCTCACAAGGTGAGCGCGCGGCCGCTGCGCCGGCCAGAAAGCGCGGGCGACCCCGGAAGACGGTCTGCGTCGTGCGGCGTCCCACAGCGAATGTAAGGGAGCCACCGTCGACCGGGGAGCGACCAGAGGTAGGTGCGCGCGCAAAGCAAGGCCTGGGAAGGCCACCGGGTAGTAGAAAGGCGAAGGGCGTGGGAGAATACGCTTCGACTTCGCCCCGTAAGACGCGCGCGAACTCGTAACCCTCACTGCAATTGAGACCCTTGGATAGTGGTTAATAGTAGCTGCTAAGCAGAGCCTAACAGCGACTGGAGAAGGGGTGTGACAGGTGGCTAATTAAGGTTAGGCCACCTGCCATACAGTGCGAGATAGAGTTCGCGGCACGACTATACGCGGCGCCATCGATCAAGCGATCGATGGCTTGACGCGGGAAAAACCGCGGCGTACCGAAACGCGGCGCTATCGATCAAGAATCGATAGCGCTACGCAAAAAAACTGATAGGCGAGAGCGAAAAGAGGAGCCCTCCCCTCAAGCCTTCTTCTCGTTCCGCCTATTCCACGCGTTGCACGTGTTTGGAGATACAGCGAGTTTTAGATTGTTTTCTCAAAGATTTTCCGACGAGTCTCCGCCGCAGATATCGAGAGGACGATTTTTGCGAGTAGATAGTAGAAAAAGTAAGTGGCCATTCGTTAGTAGAATTAGACCGCGAGTAATTATATTTAATTTTACTGACGCGTGTGCGACCGCGTCAGGCATATATAGATATAGCAGAGTTACGCGCGAGACCGCGTAACTCAAACTCGATTAGGCCGTGCGAGTGCGAGTAAGAGGATCGATCTCTCTCTCGCACTATCATAGAATAGGCGTACGAGTAAGAGAAAGCCACTCTTACTCGTGCAACCTGCGAGCACGCAATTGAGCGAGAGGAACGAGCTCTCTCGCTCAACCATAGACTACAGCGTCGAGTGAGAGTAAGAGACGCTCTCACCCGAGCTGACACGTACTACGGCAGTATAGAGAGGGAACTGCTTTCTCTATATCTGCTGTCCATAGACTACACGTGGGTGTGTAGCCGCGTGAAGCGAAGAGGGTGCGCATGCGCAGTGCGCACCTCGAGAATCAGCATTGCGCGTTAGGCAATACTAATTGCTCTTCGCAGTAAAGGACCTCTCCGCAATAGTTAATCACATTTTGTATTATTTTTCTTAATTTTATTTATCAAATCAGCATTTTAGCACTAAGTCGGTGCGTCCTTATTTTTATTTTGCTACAGCGTCCCTATCCCGAATACCGCCGCCTCCGCGGGTGTGCCAACCGGTCGTTGGCACACATCCTGAGCAGATGAGCCCGGTGGGAGCAACACTGGTAGCGGGGTCTTAGGCAAGGCTCCTCACACACAAAAGTAGAATAGCAGGACCAGAGGAAGGTCCTGCGTTGTTGGCGGGTGTACACAAATTACCCCGTTACAATTAATAATAAGATAATCAAGCGAAGTAAATGGTTGTTTATCCGTCATTGTAGAAAAAATTCCGGACCTAATAACCGAACATTATCGTAGAAATTAAACTATTATCATTATCTCCTAAATCATTATTTTGTGGAATGTTATAATTTCCACGAAGTGTCATATTAATTTTATTTCCTAATTTTCCTCTCGTTAATAATTAAATTCTTCGGCATTATGTCAAATTAAGCATTATAATATTTACCGTTCTTATATTTAAGCGAATCAAAATATTTTTTATTTTTACCTTCTTGCGAGTTCTATGTACGAGAGTTTTAATTTTGCAATGGAATTCATGTTTCTTTGCAGATTAAAACTAATCCTATACGATTATATCTAATTGTAATTTTTCTTGTTGAATATTTCTTTTTATTTATATAATTAAAATTGCATTAATCATTAGTAAATTCTCAAAGTAATAATTGTTACTATCCCTCTAGAATTATGATTAATCCTACTATTAATTTATTGAAAAAATGTAATTACTTTTAAAATTTAAAATTTAATTACAATAACATAGCGCATGATATAGTCAACGCAAAAACTCAAAGAATGTTAATTAAGAATTCTCTAATTTTATTTAAGAATAATGTAAACCCATTAATGAATTCACCGACACTTCGTGACTAATATTTAAAAATTAAATAAGGATTGTAATTCAAAAAGGGAATATTATTATTTAATCGTTATCTTGCATTAGTTTTTTTTTTCTATTAATAATCTAGTAATTGCAAATTACTTTTGATAATTTAAGATTGCCACTCTTGTTCACAATGACAATCATTCTTAATTATAATAAGTATATTTTTTTTTTATATTTTTAAGTTTATAAAAAAAAAATACAGCGCCAATAGCGTAAAATGCGACGAAAAACTTCGCTCTTTTTTGTAATGTGCATCAAATTTTAAATAGAATGCAACCATTTAATCTAATTTATCATTTGATGATCGCAAATAATAGATAACGGATATGCAAAAAAATTTGTACAAAAAGAATCTTCCCTCTCTTATTAATTCTCGCTCTCGCTTCCAAGCGGAATACGCTCAAGATAAGCGATTAGAGCCCACTACGCGCTAATTTCTCGCAATCCGATTGGCGTAGAATCATCTATGTACGAGTGCATAAAAGGGCAAGTTTGAGATGCGGAGACGCATTCGACGTGAGTTTTTATTTAATTAACCATCACCATCAGTCCGCGCGAATCGCCGACGATACGTTGCTGGATTACAACGAGCCGACTGCGCTCCAGATCGACGGACATCAGAAGACTTCAGCAGGCAGAGCCCGATCTGGATCACCACGAGCCAACCACGCCCCAGTTCAACAACATCGTTCCATCAATTCGAAGAATAAACCAAAGAGAGAGAGAGAGAGAGAGAGAGAGAGAGAGAGAGAGAGAAGTTATTGTAAAAAGTAAGTAAAGACAGAATAAAAGTATGTTTGAATTTAAATTCATTCTTTTCTTTTTATTCTATCATCTATTTTTCCTTCGAGAGTCGCTGGACTAAACAAAAAGTGTCCTTTGACTTTTTTCTAAATATCATTTGTTAGGTCCTCTCCCGAGAATAGACAAGCCTGTAGTGGCTTGCCGTATTCTCAATTCCGGAATACACACCTATCCGATAAAAATTTAATTAATATCGTCCCGCTCTGCTATTCCTTTGGCCACCCCGAGCTCATGGACTTCAATGTCCAGGCTTAAAAAAGAAAAGGCCAAAGCTGCACGTTTGAGTTAAGACTTCGACGTTACAGAAGTAACAGAAGTACAGAACTTAAAAATAAAAATGGAGGCCCCGAAAGGATATTCTTTATCTATTTAAAAAATAAATAATTTTTTTTGAATGTACACACGTATTCAAATTGAAGGTAGCAGTGACAGAGCGACGAAGATTAATTTTTTTTTTTCCTTCACTTTTCAATTTTCTTTCTCTTTTGAAACTCTCCTTTCATTGAATATATATATGATTTAAATGAATAATAAATGTAAAGATTATTAAAATGAAGATTAAATACCAATATAAATAAAAAAAAAAAAGAGATGATAAATTAATAAAAATAAAAAAAAAATTTTACAAGAAATATATTTGAAAATATATACACAAGAAATGTATATGTTAAAATAAAAAAAAACAGAAGATTAAAGAGATAATATTCAATCAAAAAAAGGATAAGTAAGAAGATGATAAATAATTCAAAAAGATAAAAAAAAAGAGACATTTTTTTTTTTTAAGGGATAAAGAAAGATAACGATACCAAAGTACAGAAAAACGCATAGAACAAAAATATACAAAACAAAAGGAAACAAAAAAAAAACATAAAATAAATTTATATATAATTATTTAAATTCAAAAACAATCTCGAAAAAAGGGGAGAGAATATTCTTTTTTAGTAGTAAAATTCTACAAAATATATGTATATATAAGGGTATGGCGTCGACTCTAGTGAATAAAATTTTTCTTTCATACTATATTTCGTTCATTCAAAATTCTTGCAAAAAAAAAAGGGAGAGACTTGTATCATATGATAATTAAACTTCTCAAGATTATACACAAAAGGTCATTTTTACACAAAGAAGATTTTTTAATAAAAAAATAAAATTATTTATGAAATTTAAATTATTTATGAAATTTAAGTTATTTATGAAATTTAAATTATTTATGAAATTTAAATTATTTATATAATTTAAATTATTTATATAATTTAAATTATTCATGAAATTTAAATTTATATTATTTATTTAAAAAAATAACTTTAAAAAAAAAAAAAAAATAATACAGTTATTTATTAAAACATTTAAAAAAAAAGAAAAAAAAAAAAAAAAAAACGAAGAAGAGAAGAAGAAAAGGTGAGGAATTTTTCTTTTCTTTTGGATCTCTAGTGAACGAACATGCTTGCTTGAAACACCAAAATACAAACTTTTCATTAACTTCGCGATTTATATTAACATACATAACCAAGCATCACAGCAGCACCCATCGCACGTTCATTCACTGGCAATACAGGGTCGTACACGCGGCACTGGCGAGTGTAACGGTGTTAATTTGCTAATCCCATGGTCTGCGCGATGGTATACGTGTTGTAACCAAAAATAAAAAATAAGAAAGAAAGACTCTGTTTGTGTGAATGTATTGTTTGGTAAATTAATTTCGTATAAAAATTGGATATTATAAAAAGGTTACTACCGTTTAAAAAATTTTTTTTTCTTTTCACCGAAATACGTACAAAGGTCGGTAACTCTACTGTGTTGGTTTTTAAGTAAATAAACGTTTCTCATTGCAAGTGTATGCGCGCTTATCTAATATTTTTTTTTTTCGATAAACTCTCCTATACAATTGTTTAACATGTTATATAAGGGATCAAGAAAATTGACAACGGTTTTGGAGAAGTTTATGTTTTGTGTTCAGAAAGTGCACAAATTTCTAATATCTTTTGCTTGAAGCAAGTTTGTCCATTCACAAGAGTGCGTTCGGAAATAGAAGTGCTCGCGGACTAGAGTCGCCATCCTACTAATATACTAGGTTGTTCAAAAAGTTTTGAAAGCGGAAATGAAGATACTTATTTTTGTTGGTAAAATCACTTTTATTGCTCAGTATAATCTCCCATAAGTTCAATACACTTGGTCCAACGGTCTTTCAACTTGTTTATCCCATCATGAAAGTGACTTTCTGCAAGGCCTGCAAAATACTCCTCTACGACGGCTATAACCTCTTCGTTTGATGAAAAATGCTTCCCACAAAGGAATTTCTTGAGGTGTGGAAACAGCCAGAAGTCAGAGGGAGCTGAATCAGGCGAATAAGGTGGATGCTGCAACAATTCGTACTTTAATTTGGTTATTTTAGTGATAGTTTTTTGAGCTGTGTGAGCGGGTGCATTGTCTTGATGAAAAATGATTTTTTTCTTGTGCAAACCGGGTCTTTTTTCACTAATTTTTTCATCCAATTGGTCCAAAAGGTTACAATAATATTCAGAATTTATTGTTTTGCCAGTTTGGAGATAATCCACCAACAAAATCCCTTTTGCATCCCAAAAAACTGATGCTAACACCTTCTTCGCCGATTTCTAGACACGAACTCGCTTCGGTGCCGAAGTGCGGCACCCATTGGGCACAGAGCTTTCTGAAACCCAAAACTTCATTTAAAATATGACTCACACTGCCTAATGAGATGTCTAGGGCCTCTGCTAAATCTCTCTCGGTCAATCGACGATTTTCCAAAACCATATCCTGTACTTTTGCTATGAATGCTGGTGTTGATGCACTTTTTGGACGTCCTGAGCGTGGATCGTCTTCGACGCTTTTTCGACCACGTCTAAACTCTAAAACCCATCGATGCACAGTTGGAAATAAAGGAGCAGATTCCTTTAACACTTTCACCATTTTTGTATGAATTTCCGTTGCTGATAAACCTTCCAAAACAAAGAATTTTATCACTGCACGATATTCGGTTTTTTCCAATGTAAAAAAAATACACTGACACGTCAACTTAAAATGGCTTGTAAACAAACAATGAATTGACAGAGTGGAATGGAACTTTGTATGAACTTTGTTTGAACTTTGTATTGAACTTGGTATGTTTATATGAAAGATAAAATATTAAAATGGCGTAAAAATTTTGGTTCTTCCACTGCTCTATAGATGTCGCTTTCAAAACTTTTTGAACAACCTAGTATATATATACATGTGTAATAAAAAAAAAGGGGATAATAAATAGAATTGGGAGAGAAAAGACAAATTAATTTCTTTTTTAACAAGTAATTTTAAGCTTCAAAATTATAAACAAAAAAAATATAAATTCATTATATTTAATTAACTATAAAAATCTATACGAGTTATCGAGAGGCTTACAAGCTGCTAAATAATAATAAAAATAGGTATATATAGATATTCAGTTGGAGCCCTCCACGTGGATGAACCAATTATAATAAATAAACAAACCAAAATATAAATAAAAGACAAAAAATATTATTTTCCCAGTGGACAACCAAAGCGGATATACGTCCGGGGTCTCGTTGAAGAAGAACGCCAACCCTCGCCAACGTCGAAAATTCTTCAAACAACTAAAAGAGAGTCTAGGCAAGCCTTGGCTCTCACAGGAGGAATTCGCCAAGGCCAAAGAGGAAAAAGACGGCGAATTAAAGAATATAAAAATAAGACTAAAAATCCCGAGATCGAACAGAGAGAGTCACTCGATGAAAGACTAGAAAAAATCAAGAACCGGTGCGAACACGACACAGAGCCTGACAAATGCCGAATATGCATACGAGAAATGTTAACAAATTTTAAAATACTTTAAATAAAAAAACCCAGCTATACCAAAAGAATGACATTTTTTTTTATACTGTAAAAATAATTTTAGTCTTCACCAATAAAACTTAACAATAGTAATAAATAAGTAGATGATTCTTTCTTTTTTTTGCTGCCTTTCTCCCGAACCCAACACAAAACATCAATATTATATAATTTTATTATTATTATAAATAAAAAAGGAGAGAGAGATATTTGTTTTAAAAAGGTAGCATTACTTGAACAAAATTTGTATGCCTCCGAAACGAACCATTCGTACCAGGGCAAGTAAAAACACCGGGTTGGAAGACGAGACAGAAGCACCGCTCTTTTCGACCCCAGTCAACCGTCTTCGTCGCAGGCCAAAAACCCTTTCCTCCCCAGACCGCGAATAGGAAAGGACGAAGATTTTTCCTTTGCACTTCAAGCTCATCTTCCTCCAACGTCAGGAAGCTCTCGAGAATCTCAAAGCAGTTTGACCACCTCCGAGGAAGAGTTGGCCGAAAAAACAATCACGCCGCACGCACGGAAACCAATAATCAATTTCGATAGCGAAGTATATTATAGGGGCAACCCGCACAGAACAAACACACCATGACGGCATACGTAAGCGTGACAGGCGCGCTTAAATTGATCCCGGAGTTCGACGGAAAAAATATCCCCCTCGAACAATTTCTCGACTGCTGCGATGGAGCGCTTAGCGTCGTGGACCCAGCAGCCGAGCCGGTCCTGGCTACCATGGTAAAGGGTAAGACCTACGGACAAATCAGACCATCTCTCAACAGGGAAAAATTCACGAGTTTAGCGGCTTTGAAGGATTTTTTAAAAGATATGTGGGGATCAAAGACCTCCGTAGAAGAGTTATACGGGCGATTAGGCCGAGAATACCAGAGGAGAGACGAAAGTGTATTAGCGTTCGCAAACAGAATGAGGGACATCGGAACAGCCCTCTCTGCAGCCCACGAAAGGGCCAATGGATCAATCAACTTTCGATTACAATCCTACGGATTCCGACTCCAACCCAACGGACTCTGAAAGCGAAATATTAAGTAACAATGGATTCACTCAAGGCACTGTGATACACACTCGCGAACCTCTACATACACGAGTAGACAATATAGCTTATTTTATCACTTCAGACGGCACTCCTTGCGACAACGGCGCAAAAAAGTTAATCGAATTTAAAAAGATTTCGCCAACTCAAGATCTCGAAGTGGGAGAGATAAATCAAGTAAAAAGGAATGGCAACCGTTATTTTTTCCCTATATGTATTAGAGATAAACAACAGGAATCTCCTTTGAAAATCAAAGAAAATATAATCAACGCATTATTAACATTAAAAGAAATTTTAATAAAATTAAAACAAAAAAATATTAGTATTTCTAAAAGCAATGCAATAGAAAATTTAACTTGGGAAGAAATAGAAAATATAATTAAAAATATATTTAATAAGTCACCGATTACCATAATCATATGCGAAGGAACGCTTCATTATGTACCGATCGATAAAAGAAACGAGATTTATAATGAATTACACAATCTACTAATAGGAGGACACCGAGGAGTGTCTAAAACGTATAATCGTATACGACAAACGTATTATTGGGAAAACTTGAAGGATGACGTGCAAAGACGAATCCAACAATGCCTCGATTGCCAATTCAAAAAAATTAGTGCGTCTAAAAACCAAGCAGCCAATGATTATAACAGACACTTCAGGAAGCGTTTTTGATAAGGTCGCAATGGATATCGTAGGCCCAATCAGGACAACAAAAAAAGGGAATGAGTACATACTCACTATACAAGATCAATTATCTAAATTTTGCATAGCAGTACCTTTAACAAATACTTTAGCCACAACAATAGCCGACGCTTTAATAAAAAGATACATCTGCATTTTTGGTGCACCAAAATCCATCCTCACAGATCAAAGAATGAACTTTTTGAGTTCTCTAATAACCAAGATTGCTAAGCGATTTAGAATTGAGAAATTACAAACCACCGCTTTTCACCCGCAATCAAACGGATCGCTAGAACGATCGCATCACGCCTTAGGTGAATTTCTAAAGCAGTATACCGATGCGAACAACGAATGGGATGAATGGATAGAAATTGCAATGCTAAATTACAACACCAGCGTGCAAGAGAGCACCAAACATACACCAAACGAAGTAGTATTTGGCAAATTAGCACGGACACCATCAAGCGATCCTTTAAAAATTGGAGATATGCAGCCCACGTACCGTGATTACATAACCGAGTTAGTCACTCGATTAAATCAAATTCAAAGATTAGCCTATGATAATTTAGTACAATCAAAATTCCGAAATAAGAGATACTACGATAAGACGAAAAATCAGAAAAATTTTAAGGTCGGAGATTCAGTGTTCTTACTCTCAGGTCCGTAAGTTGGCAAATTTGGAGATCATTACTCCGGTCCTTATAAAATCTTAGAAATATTGAAGAAAAACAATATAAAAATTCAGTTCAAAAAATCGTATAAAATAGTACACGCCAATAGATTAAGGATATCACACATCAATAGTGATATTAAACCACGCGTAAAATTAAAGAAAAACCATAAGCCTCTCGATAGTGATTAATTTTTATAATCCATGAATTCCGAAATAAATAATTAATTAATTTTTTTTTATGATTAAATATATATAATAAAATAAACATATAAATATTCATTCTCAATATAAAAAAGAAGATAACTAATAATATTTTTTTTTCTTTCTTCTTCCTTCTAGGGTTAATATTTACCAAGAAATTAATATCGGGTTTGATTACAGATGAGTCCAAGAAATCTTTTCTTATTCTCCCTAATAAACCAGGTCCACGCAATGATAGGTTATGATTGCGGGTTCCGGCACCTAAATATAACCACGGTGTCGCTGTTAGAGGTAGGAGAATGCGACCTTCCCAATAAGCCCGTCAACGTAACGAGGCCATATATCCAGCTTCTGCAGATAAATGAATATACCGAAATTAGCGTTTTTGAATGTAAATTAGAAATTCATAGAACAGTGTATCATTGCGGTAAGTATTCGCACAACTCGATTGTTCAACATAGCGAAGGCGATTATATTTACGAAGTAAGCAAACAAGCGTGCCAAGAAGCACATGTAACCGGAATTCTAAGGTTCGGAGACCGGACCGTAATTAGCGGATTAAAGATAAATAGCACATCAGTGCATTCGATGACTTTCGCAGGATCCCTATCAGAGGACGGGCGATGCAACGGAGCTGTCTATATTGACCCCTACGGATCATGGGAATCCGTAGTAGTACAAGGAACGATTAAAATAACTTTTAGAGAGCAAAACGCTCAAGTCAATGTGGATCAAAATAAACTCAAATTACACTCCAGTTTGTCGTGCACCCTCTCAGATGGATCCTGCATGGATCATGAGAATGGATTTACATTTTAGAACGTGATCCGTAGCGACCAGTGTAAATTCAGTCGATATGGAATCCTATACGAAGGTATAGCGAATAGGCTTACCGATGAAGAATTTACCACCGAGCGAACCATATATTCTATGTCGTCGAATGACATAACCTTCGGGCTAGCATTTAAGTCGTTCAATAACGTTTGAGGCTACCAAGTGATTAGGACCGAGAACCCTAAGTTAATTATATTCGAAACAGTTAAAGGGATCTCATTCGCGAAAAAGGGAAAGATCTCCGTGGAAAACCTGGACATATTCTCTTATGTCAATTCGAAATTCGTGTATGTGGAAAAGCACATTCGTTTGCAAATAAGAACGCTGTACCGGGATACCCTCATGCAGCGTTGCAAAATAGAGCAACAGATTCTGGGAAATGTTCTCGGATTAGCCATTCAAGCACCGGATATGTTCGCCTACCACCTAATGAAAGTACCAGGATATATGGCCGTGACAGCAGGCGAAGTGGTGCATATCATAAAATGCATCCCCGTTAAAGTAAAATTACAGCATAGCGATAAATGCTACACAGAATTAGAGGTATCAAGGGACAATACTACCCTTTTTCTGATGCCAAGAACACACATTTTGAAGGCAAAGGGGACACAAATATCATGTAACGCAATTCTTCCAGCCTATTATAGAATCAAAAAGGAATGGGTTAGAATCATGCCTCGCCCCACAGAAACAAAATCACCGACGATATTAAAACCAACGACCGGTATGTCTTGGAAATATGTTAATCCTGGAGCCCTTGCCACCAGCGGTATTTACACCGAAGAGATCTAGAAGAACTTAAAGATCGAATAATGTTTCCAATAGAAGTTCCTTCTGTCATCAATAAAATCACACGTGAAATTAGCGGGCACGCAATCACCAATGGCGACGGCACCATTGGGCGTCTGCTAAACGAGAATGCAGTGGACAGAATCCTAGCGTCAACATGGAGCCCATGGGCGTCAACACTGTGGAGCAAATTCATGACTTTCAGTACCGTTAGTGCGGGAGTCATCTCCATATTACTAATAATTCAAGGAATAAAAATAATCGTGAGGGTACTAGTCAATGGAGTCCTACTTCATGGGATGTACGGATGGTCCTTACACCTACTAGCGACCCTGCGGAACTCAGTCGCACAGTTCCTTTTAACCCCATCAAGACCACGAGAAACCACACCTACGACCCGGCAACCCGACATCGAAATGGGTTTAATTCCACCGGAAGAGAGACCAAGTACACCTACAGAGCCAACACCAAGGACACCTGCAGCCAGAACATCACACAGATTAAAGGCAACACCTCGCCCAACCTTCTTTCGTCTATAATAGAGAAGTCAAAACAAATGGCAAGACGATTGCTTTTGTCACTTTGTTCCTCTAAGCAACCGTTTTAGTAGGGGAGTGTAACGTCGGCACAGCGTTTACGTTTTAAATCACTGATCGATCGGTAATGTTATCTTACCGATCCCTTAATTTTTTTATTATATATATATTATATTACTTTTACATATATTTTTTTTTTTATATATATAGTAATTTTTTTTTCTCTTTCTTCTTTGGATTTTCCACTGAAATCTTTCCTTTTATTTCCCTTTATTTCTTTTTTTTATCTCTTAAACAAAAAGGGAAATAATAAAATAATTTTTTCTAATGTCCAGCTATAACGCGAAAGAATTCATAGCCTTAAGACGTCGGAAAAATGCATCTACAGCGCTATTTGAGACACCGCGCGATAACAGCGTTTCCGGTCCAACTTGGAATGCCAAGGTATTATTCTTCTATTGTACACTCGTAGTAAAAATTTTTTCTTTCTCTCCGCTCACAAATTAATCATTAATTTAAATTAATTATAGAACTCATGTCAAAAAGGGCAGAAAAGAGCAGATTTTCCGTTTCCTTATGTATATGGCACATAAAAAGATAATGCGAAACATAATCACTAATTACTGTAAAATGCGCCAATGTATTTCAGTCTCGATCTATTTTTATTAATAACGAGTGTTACGTTTTCCTGTAAACTAACCGTATGTATAAAGCCTTGTGCTACGCTTGTTTTCTTAGAACCTTCACACTATACTTCGATTATTCTAATTCCTTCAATTTATCATAATTATTTTTGTATTTCTAAATAAAAGCAAAACAACTTATTCAGTAAACTTACTTATTCTTCATAAAATACTGAAAGAATTTCTTTTTGCTTTTATTTATTATTAATAAGATAATTAAGCGAAGTAAATGGTTGTTTATCCGTCATTGTAGAAAAAATTCCGGATCTAATAAACGAACATTATCGTAGAAATTAAACTATTATCATTATCTCTTTAATCATTATTTTGTGGAATGTTATAATTTCCACGAAATGTTATATTAATTTTATTTCCTAATTTTCCTCCCGTTAATAAATAAATTCTTGGGCATTATGTCAAATTAAGCATTATAATATTCACCGTTCTTAAGTTTAAGGGAATCAAAATTTTTTTTATTTTTACCTTCCTGCGAGTTTTATGTACGAGAGTTCTAATTTTGCAATGGAATTAATGTTTCTTTGCAGTGTAACGCCACTGGAGATCAGGGTGGCGTACGAATGTAAAGGGGTGGGGGAGGGGGGAGCGGGGAAGCGGGTTGCTTGCTTACTAGTAAACTACTGATTTAAAAATTTAACACACTGACACATACGTTTATTTAAACTAATTTACCTAATACAATAATTGATCGCGTTTTACGCGAGCCCAGGGCGCCAGCTACAATCGTGTAGCGCGGTTTCTTGCGCGGCAAATACTCTGCGCGGCTAACTCACGGTTAGAGCGGTCGCGGGCGTACAGCATACAAAACGGCGGAAAATAGCGCGTAACACGCGACGCAGTTGCACACACGCAGCTGGGAAGGATACGGGGACGATTCGGGGAAGCTGTGCCTCCTAGCAGCTGATACTGCACCTTGGCACTCACCAGATACTCCAACACGCTCACGGATACTATACGGACGCTTGCTTGCTAGTTTTGCAGAAGTTTATTCGTTAGCGACTGCCGGCTTCGATTATCCCGAACGAAGTGTCGACTGCTCGCTTATACTGACTTTTCGCTAACACGGACCCAAACGGAGTGAAAGAGAAGCTTATTGCGTGGCACTTTCACGAGCGCGGCTTTTTGGTGATCGTTCTGCGCCAGCGCAACGTACGTGTAAGTACGTTACGCAACGCAGCCGCCGCGCGCGCTCAGCGCTGGCGGCAGTTGATATTACTGCTCGCCAGCAGCGTGCGTTGAGGTTATCCGCTTGCGAGTGCCAGTGTTGTTGTTGTGTATTCCCTGAGGAGGCGAGAATCTACCTCAGATGTACGGAGGATCAAGGTAAGTCGACGCGTTCCATAGCTGGTAGGCGTCGACTAATTTGTCTATCTTCTTTCTGTTTCAGGTGCGGCCGTACTGCGGGTCAACAACTGCGGCTTGGACGAAGAGCGGTTGAGAAAGCGAAGCAGCGGTGTCGGTGACAGCTATAGCCTGCTTGCAGCGGCAGCGAGGCAACACTATCAGACACCTCCAGGTGCGTATTTACTTGCACTCGAATGCTGTGCTTCTATGTTTTGCCTGCCTTCTAACCTCCTCTTCCACTTTTCTTTGATGTTGTGTGGCAGCTTGTACTTCCTTCCAAGGTGCCGCTGCTATTATTATTTTCTTCTTTATTTAATTACCGTCTGGGAGGTTGCAGGTACGGGGATCACTATAAGGATAGGAAGGAGTTTGGAGAGGAAGGAACCTTGCTGCAGTGTGTGCAAGCACTGCCTCGACTAGCCAGGGCTCCTGAGACTAGCTCCTCGCTACAGGTTTTACTTGAGCTGGAAGCCCCTGTACCTGGGGAAGGTACAGTATGTACAGCCCTGCGTGGCTGTTAGTTAGGATCATGCGTGGCAGTCCTGCGAGGCTGCCAAGATTGTAACAGGGGGGGATATTACAGCTACGAGGAGGCGCATAAGCTATGCTTTGGTCTCCTCATGTGACTGGTGCAAAAACACCACGTCACAACTCCCCCCCGCCAAACCGTGAATATGGGGGAAGTGAAACGACTCCATATTCACTGTTTGATCCTAACTGGGATCGAACATGGTTACATTTGCCTAGCGCTTGCACTTAGCCTAAGGCGAGCGGTCTCACCTGCAACGGTGTAGGTGTACGGCAGGACGTTGTGGTGCGGACATCGCCTTTTGCAGCGTGGCTCATGTGCTTTGGTGTTCTAGCTGAAGTGTGCGCGGTGTACGGAGAGCATGCGAAATTACTAGGCGAACTCGAGTCTGAACGGAAAACCTAGTTTGTCGGTTATGTACGCGACTGGCTCGACCCTTGGGCAGAAATACAAAAAAAAACAAATACAAGTACAAAAACTATTATCGTTACGCAAATTGTCCTAACGACGCGGTCTCTCATAACCCGCTCCAACATTCAATACCACTCATACCGAAAGAAATAAAGTACTTAATATTAATATGCATCAAAAAACATGTACATAAAATAGCCAATAATTTTAATCATACTGTGCTTACCTGGTGCAGTAGCAGTACTATTCGACAGCCGCATTGCTGTTTGATAAATAAAAAACAAATTGGTTACCTTGGTGGCCCACTGCCAGTGAGCGGTTATGGTAAACATGCTGATTTTACTCGTTGCCTCGTCGGAGAGTGGTACGTAGCTGGACGCGAGTGCGACATGCAGCTGTGGCTCGTTGGTAGCACGAGCGGTTCACGCCAACGCGGGTAATAATAGCAGAAAAAGAAATCGAAAGGGTGGGAGCGAAACACAAAAAAAAAGTAAGAAAAATAATAAAAAAAAAAATAGCAAAAATGAAAAAAATAATGCTCTGCTGGCTTGGGGTGCTTAGCGGCAAACCAAAACCAAACTAACAAAAAAAAAACCAAAACAAAATAATGCAAAAAAAACCAAATTAAAAAAAAAACCAAAATAACAGAGGGAGCAAGGAAACAAAAAAAAACCATAGCATGCAGTATATTGGCGGGATGAGCGGGATAGGCAACAGGGGTAATGGAGCACACTAATCTTCTGAATAAACTATATTAATCGTAAAATATACAAAAAATTTTTATAAGCAGCGGCGGTGCTATATAGAACAAAAAAAAACTTTTCAAAAAAAAATCAACAAAAACCGAAAAAAAAAATTCTTAAAGAGAACGCGGTGGTACGTAGCGTTTCAAGTCGCTTACGTGGATTTTGGTGCGCTTCTTCGAGTTGGCGTCTTCGACGAGGTAGACTACTGGTGAGAGTATCTTGGCGATGGTCGCTGGCCCTACGAACCGCGGTGCCATTTTTGCCACAGATCCTTCTCCGACAGAGGACAGGTGGTGTTGGCGGCGGCACACTAAATCGCCTACTTAATATTAAACATCGCGTCGACGGCGGTTGTAATGCGCGGATTGTTTCGCGGTCGCTTGCTCGATGTGTCGTTTTACTAGATCATGTACCGCTGGCAAGCGGGTTACACGTTCCAGCAATTGTTCTGCATCGGGCGGCCGTACAGGGGCGGGATGTTCAAGATGTTTGCGGAGGATCATGCAGGGTTGCGGGTTACGGCCGAAATTTAGGAGCGCCGGGGAGAATTTGGTCGATGAATGCACCATACTGTTGAGCGCGAAGGCGAATTCATTTAGATGTATATCCCATTCGCGGTGATCTTCGCTGAGAAAGCTATTAATCATCGTACGCAAATTTCGATTAACGCGTTCTACGGGGTTGGCCTGCGCATGGTACGGAGGAATGGTGGACTGCGTCACTCCGTACTGCTGCAGCCGCTCGGTTACGATTTTGTTAGCAAATTCAGTCCCATTGTCCGTCAACAGGACCTTAGGACAGCCCCATTGGTTTATTATCAAGTCATCGAACGCCTGCATTACGCTCTTCGCGTCGGCTTTCCGTAACGCGCGGATTTCGACATAGCGCGTGAAGAGATCCTCAAACACTATCGCATAGCGGTGCCCTCGTTTCGACGGTGGTTTCGGCCCGATCACGTCCGCGGCAACTACCGTCCACGGTCCGTCAATGTATCGCTCCCCCATCAAGCCGGCTGGTGCTTGCTGCGATACCTTGTGCGCTTGGCACTCTTGGCAAGCGCGTACGTAGCGACACGTATCATAGTATATGCCAGGCCAATAATAGTAGGTGGCGAGCCGCGCATACGTTTTCTCGACACCGAGATGGCCCGCCTGCGGTGTATCGTGCGCTTCAAACAGTGCTTTGGCGCGGTCGCCCTGCGGTAATACGAGTTTCCACGCGTCGAGATCCGGCACTAGCGGGTCAATCAGCTGACTCGGCCGGTGCACGTATAACAGCTCGTTGTCTATGCGCCAATCTGGAAAGATGTGCGGGCGGGTGCGGACGGCTAGCAAGCGTCGCTGATACCATTTGTCGTCCGTGTGCGCGGACGGAGCTACAGCGGCGGCGTCTACGTTATTTTCGAGCGCACGGGAAAGTGCGTCCGGCACTTGATGCAACGCGCCTTTACGATGCACGAATTTGATGGAATATTGCTGCAGCATCGTGTTCCATCGCCCTAAGCGGCCTGCGGGGTCCTTCAAAGTATGTAACCACAAGAGGCTATGATGGTCGGCAATCACCGTGAACTCCTCCCCTTGGAGGTAACCTTTTAGCCGTTCGACGGACCAAAGCACCGCCAAGCACTCCTTTTCCGTCACGGAATAGTTGCGCTCGGCTTTAGACAGAACACGGCTTACAAAATAGATCGGGTGCTCGTGTCCGTCAACCTCTTGTGTTAGGACGCCTGCGATGGCATAATCACTCGCATTCGTTTGCAGCGTAAACGGGCGGGTGAGATCCGGGCGAGCTAGCACAGGTGCTTGCGTTAGAGCTTGCTTCATGTGCGCGAAGGCGAGCTGTTGTTCCTCGTTCCAATGCCAACGAATGCCTTTCCGCATTAATTGGGTGAGCGGTGCTTTATATGCTGCCAGATTATCGATGAAACGCGAATATCAGGCTTCCATGCCTAGAAATCGCCTCAGCTGGCGGACGTTCGTAGGTGCGGGGTACTCAACAATCGGTTTTATTTTGTCGCCGTCCGGCTTCAAGCCTTCTGCGTTCACGACGTAGCCTAAGTAGCAAACTTCAGCGCAGCAGAACTCAGATTTTTCGCGATTGAGTTGCAAATTGCCCGCTTTAAATGCCGCGAGCACTCGTTCCAGCCACTGCAGGTGCTCTTGGAACGTAGAAGTGACGATAATCACGTCGTCCAAGTAGGGGAAGACGTGCGGTTCCCACTGCGGCTTAATAAGGTGGTCCATTATTCGCTGAAACGTTGCGGGGGCGTTCGTTAAACCGTACGGCATACGCGTGAATTGATAAAGTCCGCGTCCAGGGATGCAGAAAGCGGTGATTTCTTTGCTTGCGGTGTCGAGCGGGACTTGGTGATACGCTTGACTGAGATTGAGCTTAGAGATGTAGCGAGCCGATCTAAGCTTGTCTAAAATATCGTCCATGTTGCGGAGGGGATAAGCGGAGCGTTTAGTGACAGCATTGAAGCGCTGGTAGTCAATGCAGAAACGCCACTTTTCATTGGCTTTCGGTGCTATTACCGGACAGCTGCACCACGGGCTGTTGGACGGCTCAATGATACCTTCGGCAAGCATGCGATCGATCTCATCGTATGCAACTTGCAGCATTTTTTGCGAATATCTGCGCACATGCTGCCGAATTGGCGCAGCTCCTTGCAAGTCGATGGCATGCACTGCTAAGTTGGTTAATCCTAGCGATGCGGGTGTTGGCGGGATTAAGCGGTCGAGCAGAGCATTTAGCTGCTCCTGCTCGTCGTCGGTTGCTACTACGAGTCCACCGACGGTCGCGACGGCCAAAAAGGTCGCCAGATCAGACCCGTACGGAAAGAACTGGTGCACTACGCCCCGTGGTGTCCACCAGGTATCCGTGCCATAATCAATCTTCAATTTAAACAGCCTCTTGAAGTCGATGCCCAGGATGCAATCGTATTGCAATCCATCTGCCACGAAGAAAGGAAGCGTGCGCCTTTCTCCATCGATGGAGACAGTCACATCCAGCACTCTCTGGATTGCCACTGCTCCTCCATCTGCCACGTTAATTGTGTTAGCCGCAGGGCTGAGCTTGTTCTGCAACAACGTGCTCAAACCCTTTCCCAGGAACGAATGGACGGCGCCATCGTCCAGTAAGCCTCTGAGCTTCGAACCGTTGAGCTCAATATTAAAAAATAGCCGTACCTCGCGGAGGTGCGGTTTACCTTGGATCAGCGACGGCGGCGGATCTAATGGTGCTGCTGCTGGAGATTCCGTTGCGGCGGAAACCTCAACTGCGTCGCGCGGCGGCGACAGGCGTGGCGGATCAGGATGGAGCTGCCCGCGACGTGGAGCTGTCTTTCGGCTGCGCGAGGACCCGCGAGCTCCTAACGAGTCCCCTGCGGTGCGTTTCCCGCCCGTGAAGACGCTCTGCATCGATTGCAATCCTTGCGCAGTACGTTCGGTTGCCCGCATCCATAACATTTAGGGGACTTAGGGCATTCCGCAGCCCAATGCCCTAGCTGGTTACATCGCCGGCACGGCTCTCGCTGCTTCCGAGCTTGCGGCGAGTTATCTTGCTGGTTGTTAGCGGCGTATACCACAGCGCGCGGCGGCGCGGTGCTGCTGTTCGCGTAATAATTAAAATTACGCTGCTGCTGCGGGGGCACGTCAGCGGGTTGCAGGAGCGGCGGTATTTCGGTCTGCGTTCCCGCGGCTGCCTTGGGGGCTGCTGTGCGCGTAATCGCTAGTAGACGCGGCTTTTTAGGCGGAGTTCGAGCTTGCGGCGAAGCCAGCGGCTTAAATTCCGACTGCGGATGCTGGAGGCGCTCCTCCGGAGCGATCGCGGTGGCGACAAAGTCCGTGCTATAATTCGTGTCGTCGATATCTATAAGTCGCGCCGTTTCTACCAGAGCAGCTTTAACCGAGCGTCCCGGGTGCAGCGGCACGTACGCGTCCTTGGGGAAGAACGACTCCTCGGGTGGCGGAGGAGGACGATAAGCCTTGTCCTGCAACTTCTTCGTCTCGAACTTTTCCCCCAGACGCTGCAGCTCTACAAAATCACGAACGCGGTCGCGCGAAACAGCTTGCCTATACGCTGGATGGAGGTTGCGGCACGTGCAATCTAATTGCTCGGACAATGACATCGGCGGTTGCACTTGGTCTAGCAGATTGCGGAATTTGAGCAGGAACGTAGATATATCTTCCTGCGGGCCTTGTGTCCGCCTGCCGATCTCCTGGCGCAAGCGGTCTTGCAGATTGTCGGCGCAATACTGCAACCGAAACGCGTCCACAAAATCAGTGTAAGTTTGCCAGCGGTTGTGTTCGCGGCGAAACCAGTACCATGCTTCCTCGTCGAGGCCCGCCGGCAGAGCTTTAACAATATCTTCGAGAGTCAAGCCGTATGTCTCCCCAAACTGATTCAGGTTGGTCAGGAATCCCTCGGGGTCTTGCTTCTGCCTCCCTTTGAAAGAAATGCGCCAGTTCTCCAGTATTTCGCACGTTTGCTTGTCGCGCAGAAACGTGGAATTGTCAAGAATAAGCTGCGTGGTATTCGTTTGCGCGTGCCGAGGTGCTGCAGCTTCAGGCGGAGGTCTTAGAGGTGCTTAGTACCTCTCCGCTCTGTACGGCTGCTGGTGGTTAAACTCTGCGGGACGCGGAGGCGGCGGCGGTGCCAGTCAAGTCGGCCGTCGGTCCTCAGGTAATCGTGGGTGCGGCGCGTAAGCCTCTTTGTTCGTGGGCGCTCCCCAATTCACGGTAACGCGCCGAGAAGCGGATGGCAACGGCTGCGCAGGTAAGTCGCCGAACGGGGCGGTTGCGTGCGCTGCTTTGAAATATGGTGCTTCGTGCCTTTGCTGTTCTCGTGGAGCGTCTACGGCTGGCTTCGGATACGTTGCCGCGGTCCTTCGGTCTTCCGTCGGCCGCTGGCTCTCAACCACGTACGTCCAGAACGGGTCGAACTCTTCGAGGGCAGCCGTAGGGCCTACCGCCGGTGGTACGCGGTAGCTAGAGGCTGCTTCGTGGCACGTACGCTCTACGGGGTCCGTTAATTCCATTGGCGAGTCCCTGCCAAGCCGGCCAACCGTCTGGTGTAGCCGCGTAGACTGCGCACGGGGCGGCGGAGGGGTCTCCATCGCCCAAGCTCTCTCCGGCTCGGTATCGGCGATACGCACTCGTGGTGCGCGGGTATAAGGCTCGCCCTGCGGCGTCCGTGCCGCTTCCGCCGATGTGCTATCCCATGCGCGCGCGGCCAGCTGCGAGAAAACCGAAATATTAGGCGCTTGCGGACACGCGGGAGAATCGAAGTTCGGACTTGAACTGCGCGGTATAATTGGTTCCGCTTCAAGCGGCGGAAGACGGCTGTGATTCGCGCGTTCATCCTGCGCGGGGTTCCATGGAGCGGCATCGGCTCCTAACAGGCGACGGAGCTCGTACCTCTTCAGCCGCTGTCGCACGACGTAGGTGTCGCAATCGATGTTGAGTCCGCATCGTTGTGCGTTTTCGAACACGCGTCCATCGGTTGCGGTGTAAATAGCATACCGAATGAAACTCCTGATAATCTCAGGCTCCAGCGAAATCCTATCACGGTTGACGGCGCAATCCGACTCCATTCTGCGACACTAATAATAAAAACTAAACCACGAGAAACAAAATAGTTGCAACGACGGGAGCGACGACGTACAATAATGACACGCGACGTTACGGCGAAATGAGCGAAATATCACGCTTAGTATAGTCAGCTCAACGCCAATTCCAAAACTGGGACGAATAGCTCGAGTACGTGCTCGGTTAGCTCTGCTGAGGAAGTTAACTTCCACCTAAACAGCTGCTGCTAAGCAAAACGAAAAAAAAATGACACGAATACAAAATCAACTCGAGCACACTAGCTCGCAAATCGTTGCTGAAACTTACGTCGAGCTGCTTCCTAACTGCTATGGCTGAATCCACTAACTCACGCGAAGCTGAAAACTGCAAAAAAAACTAATAATTCGCTCGCATGCGTCGGCGCGGGATGCATAATGTAACGTGCTTAAGCCGGTAAAGGTGCTATAGTATGGTACTAGGCGGGAGAAGGTTAGGCTAGCGGGAGGCAGTCGTGGTCTGCGACAAGCTATGCAAAACAAACGGGAAAAGTAGCGGGGAAATACGCGCGAGCAAGGTCCGAGTGCATAAAAATGGCCACCATGTAAGCAAACGGTGCTATAACCGAAAATAATTCCGAGGGATACGAGACAACAAAAAATAGATTTTCGCCAAAATAAAAAAAAATATATATATAAATTAGATATAATTTAAGTTCACAGCATGCCACATAATCATAAATACAATTAAATATCCGCTACTGCCATTTGCAGCACGGTGCGGGTTCGGCGTGCAAAAAAAACGAAACAAAACAGCACAAAATAATGTTATTGGTGGTGTAGAGTGAGCGGCGGGATGTTCGTCGTCTTGCAAGACGATGTAGGGGCGACGGCGCACCCAGCCGGGAGCGAAAACACAGGCAAAAAAAAATAATTCCTCGAGAATACCGGAAACTATTGAAAAAATGGTAAAGGAGAGAAAAAAAAATTTTAATACTCAACAAAAAAAAAATTAAAAAAAACAAATTTTATTTAATAAAAAAAAATTAAAAAAAGAAATTTTATTTAGTTGAAAAAAAAAAAAAATTTCACTAAAAAAAAATTATTATTTAATTTAGAAAAATTAATCAAAAAAAAATTATTATTATTTATAAGAAAAATTCATTATCTTTAACTTACTACAGAAAGCACAAAAAAAAATATTCAAATTGCCAAAAGAAAGAAAAACGAAAAAAAACGGAAAAAAAGTGATTATTTTAACCGCTCCGAAGCGCCAGTCGAATATACGACGTAACTTGCGTCGTGCTAACCTCCGTAGTTGAGACGCGCGCCGGTTGATACGCGTTCAAGCGCGGCGCTACACTCGCAGCTATCGACCTGACGTCACAGCTCCACGACAGATAAGCACACACTCTAACACAAGCGGTGGGGATAATAGCGGCAGTACGCCAGCAATTGCACAAAAAAAAAATTTTTAATTCGAATCACTAGCATGCAAGATAATTTTTTTGATTAGTTATTTAGAAAAAATTTTACCGGTAGGCAGCAAGCCAAGCGCAGCGAAAACAACGAAAAATAGAAAAAAACAAAAAAAAATTAAATTATTCTTAAAAAAAAAAATTGTTACTTTTGTCGAAAAAAAAATATTATGAGAGAAAAAAAAAATTGAAATATTAAAATAATTTCTAGTTGAATTGTACCAAAAAAAAACAAGTTCAAATTTTAATTTACTCTCGCAAACGTCCTTCAAAACAATTTGTTTTGAAATTATCGCGAGTAGTCTCGATCTTACCGCTGGATGCGCACACTCGAATAAGCTTACCAACCTCAGACGTGGCGTATGCAAGCGCCAGCGCTACTGCGCGGCTTTTACCGACACTTCGTGACAAATATTCAAAAATTAAATAATGATTGTAATTCAAAAAGGAAATATAATTATTTAATCGTTATCTTGCATTAGTTCTTTTTTTCTATCAATAATCTAGTAATTGCAAATTACTTTTGATAATTTAAGATTGCCACTCTTGTTCACAATGATAATCATTCTTAATTTTAATAATTATTGGGTGTACAACTTTGCTTCCGCCGTTTTGCAATAGATGGCTGTAGCGGTAAGTGGTAGTTAAAATAAATAGATCATAGATGTCATACAAAAAGCTTATGTATTTGTAAACATAACGCCATCGTAATATTAGTCGGTTTGTGTCTGCATCATAAAGTGATTCTCAATGAAACATGTCAGCTTACGAGCCAAATTCTCGTCATTTGCGGGAGGTTTTAATTTTCTGCTTTAATATAAAGAAATCTGCGACTGAGGCTCATCGAACGCTCTCAAATACCTATGGTGAGGCCGCTATTAGTGAAAGAACGTGCCGAAAGTGGTTTCAACGCCTCAAGAATAGCGATTTTAACGTCAAAGACCAGCATGGCGGTGGAAGAAAGAAGGTTTTCGAAGATGCAGAATTAAAGGAATTACTTGGTCAAGGCTCGTTTCAAATGCAACAAGAATTGGCAGGATCATTGGGAGTGACGCAACAAGCCATTTCAAAACGCCTGAGAGTCAAGGGAATGATTCAGAAACAAGGAAATTGGGTGCCGTACGAGTTGAAGCCGAGAGATGTTGAACGGCGTTTGTGTGTTTGTGAACAGCTACTTGCAAGGCAAAGACGAAAGGGATTTCGGCATCGTATTGTGACTGGGGACGAAAAATGGGTTCACTTTGATAATCCCAAGCGCAGACAATCATAGGGATATCCCGGTCATGCTTTCACGTTGACGGCCAAACCGAATATTCACGGTTCCAAGGTCATGCTCAGTATGTGGTGGGACCAGCTCGGCGTAGTGTATTATGGGTTGTTAAAACCGACTGAAACAATCACAGGCGATCGTTATCAAACGCAATTAATGCGTTTGAGCCGAGCATTAAATGACAAACGGCCGCAATACAACGAGAAAGTGATCATACAGTATGAAAATGCTCGACCGCAGGTTCTGAAAGTGGTCAAGACATACTTGGAAACTTTGAAATGGAAAGTCCTACCCCACCCGCCGTATTCTCCAGACGTTGCTCTCTCGGACTATCACTTGTTTCGATCAATGGCACACGGCCTGGCTGACCAGCACTTCCGGTCTTATGAAGAAGTAAAAAATTGGATCGATTAGTGGATCGATTCAAAAGATGACCATTTTTTTCAATGCGGGATTCGTATGCTGCCCGAAAGATGGGAGAAAGTAGTGGCCAGCGATGGACAATACTTTGAATCATAAATGTATAACCAGTTTTTTACAATAAAGCCTCGAATTTCGGAAAAAAACGGCGGAAGCAAAATTGTACACCCAATATATTTTTTTTTATATTTTTAAGATCATAAAAAAAAAATACAACGCCAATAGCGTAAAATGCGACGAAAAACTTTGCTCTTTTTTGTAACGTGCATCAAATTTTTAATAGAATACAACCATTTAATCTAATTTAGCATTTAATTATCGCAAATAATAAATAACGGATATGCAAAAAAATTTGTACAAAAAGAATCTTCCCTCTCTTATTAATTCTCGCTCTCGCTCCCAAGCGGAATACGCTCACGATAAGCGATTAGAGCCCACCGCGCGCTAATTTCTCGCAATCCGATTGGCGTAGAATCATCTCTGTACGAGTGCATAAAAGGGCAAGTTTGAGATGCGGAGACGCATTCGACGTGAGTTTTTATTCAATTAACCATCACCATCAGTCCGCGCGAATCGCCGACGATACGTTGCTGGATCACAACGAGCCGACTGCGCCCCAGATCGACGGACATCAGAAGACCCCAGCAGGCATAGCTTGATCTGGATCACCACGAGCCAACCACGCCCCAGTTCAACAACATCGTTCCATCAATTCGAAGAATAAACCAAGAGAGAGAGAGAGAGAGAGAGAGAGAGAGAGAGAGAGAGAAGTTATTGTAAAAAGTAAGTAAAGACAGAATAAAAGTATGTTTGAATTCAAATTCATTCTTTTCTTTTTATTCTATTATCTATTTTTCCTCCGAGAGTCGCTGGACTAAACAAAAAGTGTCCTTCGACTTTTTCCTAAATATCATTTGTTAGGTCCTCTTCCGAGAATAGACAAGCCTGTAGTGGCTTGCCGCATTCTCAATCCCAGAATACATACCTATCCGATAAAAATTTAATTAATATCGTTCCGCTTTGTTATTCCTTCGGCCACCCCGAGCTCATGGACTTCAATGTCTAGGCTTGAAAAAGAAAAGGCCAAAGCTGCACGTTTGAGTTAAGACTCCGACGTTACAGCAGTAAGTGCACGTGAGGAAAACCTCGTTTTTGCCACTGGATCAAGTACACGAAGCATTGCATGTCACCAAATATGTTACCTTTAGTAAGTAGAGCCAATAACTGCTGTACGTTTATCTTAAATACTCGGGCTGTTAAGTCATGCCTGTCCGTTGAATTTCACCCAGACATAAGCTCTTTTTGTGATTTCTGGGAAGGCGGGGTTACATGTCAAAGTACTAAATAAATCAGGCCTCTCATAATTACGTACGTATGTGAACGCATCTTGTGTGTATTCATGTAGGTATCTCGGGCTATTCACAAATGATGACGGGAGAATCACCATTTGACCCAAGTTATTTGGATGCAAATCCGCATCATTTCTTATTGCATCTTGCAAGTGAATATAATTATCTGCGCGCATTTTTTTTTTTGATTAAAAGAAATTAACCTTAAGCGCTAACTCTATCTTTTCATACATATCGACCAGAAATTGGTGAAGGAGAAGCTTACACTTAAGCAGTAAATTAAAATAGCTGCGACGGACCATCAAGCGATAGGTATAAAAATCTTTGCAGGACACCTTTTTGTTAGGCATTGGGCGTTTGGTAACTGGATTTATCTGAGGAATGTCAATACTGTACCCCTATTGTCTTTTCCAAAAAATAATTGGGTACTGGAGAGTGTCATAGAACCTGTGTGTGTCGGGAATCCTAGTGAGCATGCCATCGTGCGCCTGTACGACGATTTTCCGAGACGTAGTTTGTTCACTACTAACTATTACAGCAGCTAATTCATTTGTAGTCGGAGCATTGAATCGTCTTTCATATTGACCACGTGGTACACGGTCTGGGTGGATCACTACTTTGAAATGATCGTCATTGATCATTCTGTCTCTAACCGTTTTAAATTCATGCACCAAAATGTTGTGGTCGTGAAGTACTCGTTGTAATTTTTTAACTATATTTCTTTCTACGCCTTGCACATACTTAGTACGTCTATAGATTTGTGCTTCATCGTCACCCATGAAATAAACTTGTAAAAATTGTGGTTGCAAACTGGCCGCAGGAAGTAAAGAACTGGTTCTGTGGTGAACTTGTCCTTGTATTGTGAATGTCGGCCAAAACACTGGCATTAAGACAATGTTATCTGCTCCAAAAGAAGTCATATGAAAGCATATGTTGTATTTTCTTATACTTCTCAAAAAACGGCGAAACTCATCTGTTTCATTAGATAAAAGCTCTCTCAAAGGTTCAAGTGGCTCGTCTATAGAAGAAATGGCTACTTTCCCGCCCGAACAACACATACCTGCTGCTTCCTGTTTCCACTTAAGAGCTCCGCAATATCTGCAATCTATGCTTATCGCTTCTATTTTTATAAGCATGTGAGCTGAATAATCAACAGTCTCGTTATACTCAAATGCAGCTTTACTAAACACTGCCCACGTGTTTCTTGTAAATGTTTGACGTTACTGTGCTGCCCTTTCAGCAACAGCGCGTCTGCGAGATTCAGCTGCTTCAAATGTTTTCGTAGCTCTTTGAGACGCCATGTAAGTCGCCTGCTGCTGACATCAAGCTCGTGACTGTTCTGGTATCTCTGCAGCTCGCTGAAACATCAGATAGTCAGCATGCTGTTGACGCCGAGCTTGAGACCGTTCTGGTGTCTCCGCAGCTCTATGTGCCGCCTCACGCACCGTTTGCTCAAACCTTCGCAGTTCGGCTTGTTGAGACGTCATATCACATCTAGCTATTTTCATAGCTCGGGCTTTATTAGAGCTTTGCGAAATATTAGACTTTCGCTTTCGTGGCATTATTGTAAGTACTAATTTAAAAAAAAAAAAAAACAAAATTGGTAGTAATTTTCAAACAAAATACAAAAACAATTCCAATAGCCAATCTATACCTAAAACTAACTGTTATTCTTAACCTAGCAAAATTATAATAATCTAATGAAAACAAAAAAAAATCTATTCAATCTAAAAGTAATATTCTATGTTAATAGCAAGTCGATTTCTAAACGTAATGTTGCTAAAGATAGCTGAAACAAAACAAAATAAAAAGACAACTGTCATCTGCTCTTCACTTGAAAATGGTATCCGCAAGGATAACGAAACCTAGTGAATAAATATACAATTCACGCGGCCAAAACCGTTATAAAGTGTTTTATTTCAATGTGTAGTGTCCGCGAAAGCTTGAGAAATCATTATAAAAATCTATTTACTTAATACTTACAAAAACTATACCTAAATAACTAAAACTACAATCCTATAATCAAATAGGTAAAAAAAAATCAATTCTATCGACTCATAGTAGGCGCTTAATGGCGCTCTATTAAGGTCAATCTTATAGTGATAACTTTTGAACTATTCGTCCAAATTACTTAGTATGAAAGACAAATTATATCGACAAAATGAACATAGATAAAAATAAATATAGATTAATAAATAAATAGCTAGACACACTACACTTTTCATCTTAGCCGATAGGTCGAGAAGCAATATCGTTACAGCGACCAGCGATCTCTGTTATGCTCTACAGAATGCTTTTTTACTTGCGAGTTTTGCGGGTTTGTCGACGCCACCTACCGTTCGTCAGCGGTAACTAAAAATTCGACGCAGACGGGCAGAAATATAAATTCGCGTGCGCATGCGTGGCTTGTGAATGGAAATTGCACAAAATTTTAAATGTTTCGGATGTTTGTTCAATGCAAAAAGCATTAAAAATAAAATAAAAATAAAAAAAAAAAAAAAAAAACGTTACTCCAACGGTTTAGGCAGCGTACGCCAAGACATCTCTCAGATGGCAGGATTTTTTCCGACTTGATACTTATCGTAAACTTACACAAAATCTTTATAAATTGTAGCCTATATGTTGTTCTGATGTATAAGCTATATTACTGTAAAGTTTCATTTAAATCCGTTCAGCAGTTTTTGCGTAAAATACTAACAAACATCCTCACAAACTTTCGCATTTATAATAATAGTAGTATATATATATATATATTTATATACATAAAATTCCGGTTTTATACTTTTACACCTAGTATGTATATATATAAGTATAAAAGTATAAAACCGAAATTTTTATATACTACGTGTAAAAGTATAAAACCGGAATTTTTTGTAAAATTACACGTCTGCTGTTTAAAAATGATAAAGAATATTATATTCAAAATAGTGTCCATTGCAATTTATACATTTTTTTCACCTCGAAGACAGTTTATGAATGCCACTCCAAAACAGCAAGAAAAAGAAGTAGTTCTTTTGTTGAAGCGAATCAGTTATAAAGCCATTTACAATCATTTTTATACGAATTAAAGCGTTGTTTGGCGAGGACGTATCCCATTGTTGCGAATAAATGATGATTGGACGGAGCCAAGTTTAGAGAATAAGCCGCATGCATTAGAATTCCCTAAGTAGATGCCTCGATCGTTTCCCTGACCCGTTTTGCTGCGTGCGATGAAGTATTATCATGGAGCAAAATGACTTTGTGTTCCTTTTTTCCACATTTCGGTCATTTTTATGAAATAGTCGATTAAAATCGATTATTTGCTGTTGTAAGCGATCAGTGTTAATAGTTTTAGCAGGTTTTAGAAGCTCATAATAGATTGAACTTTTCTTATCCCACCAAACACAGAGTATTGTCTTTTTTCCAAAATGATTTAGTCTTGCAGCGGATATCGATGATTCGCCTTAATTTGCACATGATTTCCGACGCTTAGGATTCTCAAAATATATCCTATTTGCATTACCTGTCACGATTTATTGCAAAAATGAGTTTCTTTTGTATCTTTCGAGAAGAATTTTACAAATGGTTTTTCGATTTTCTTGCTGTCTTTCATATAGTTCATGCGGAACCCATTTTCTTACTTTTCGTATCTTTACCATAGCTTTCAAACGAACGGAGACGGCTTTCTGCATCACATTTAGTTGATCCGCGAGTTCTTATTGAGTTTGAGTATCATCTTCATCCAATAGGACTTGCAATTTGTTGTTTGCGAACTTTTTCAGTGGTTTTCCACGCTCTTTGTTGCTCCCGTCGAAATCACCACTTCTGAATTTTTTTCGAACCACTCGTTTTCTTTAAATGATAACAAAAACCCTATGCTGTCTGCAAATCGTAGTTCGTAGGCACAAAACTCGACATGTTTAAGGTTATATAAAAATATACTGGTGTATAAAACTTGGGTGGTTGTGTGTTACAAATCTTCGTCAGCTGTTAGACGGAGATGATGGCGCTGCAGAAGCAGTCTTACGGTCCCTACACTGATGGCTAGCACCATCTATAACGAACTTTCATTTTCATACTTCTTCACCTGGTAAATTTAAGAATTTATTATTGTATGTTTTAATTGTTAATAAGTTCGAATTAAGAATATTTTACTACTTCTATTTAGCTAATTAAATAACAGGAACAGCAAATTAAATATTAGGATTACCTATAATATTATATTTAAATGTAATTAATTAAAATTTAAGACCAACCGATATCAAAGCCGAGTTGGATTCTACTCTGGGAAAGTCTGCTCCTTCGTTTACAACGCTCAAATATTGGGTAGCTGAGTTTAAGCGAGGTCGTACGAGCTGCTAAGATGAACACCGCAGGGATCGACCAAGTGAGGTCACTACGTCAGAAAATGTAAAGAAAATCCACAAAATGGTATTGGATGACCGTCGACTAAAAGTGCGCGAGATAGCAGACATGGCAGGCATTTCAAAACGTGCTGTGCATCGCATTTTGACTAAATATTTAGATATAAAAAAGCTGTACGCAAGATGGGTGCCGCGTTCGCTCACAATGGAGCACAAACAGCAACGTAAGGATGTTTCCATCGAGTGTTTGACAATGTTTCGCAGCAATAAATAAAGCCGAGTTTTTGCGTTGATTCATAACCATGGACAAAACATGGGTTCATCATTTAACACCTGAGACCAAGGAGCAGTCAAAGCAGTGGACTAAAAAGGGAGAACCGGCTCCAAAGAAAGCAAAGACAGTTCAGTCAGCTGGCAAGGTCATGGCATCCGTTTTCTGGGATGCGCGTGGAATAATATTTATTGATTATCTCAAAAAAGGAAAAACAATCAACGGCGCATATTATGCAGCGTTATTGCAGCATTCGAGTGATGAAATCAAGAAAAAACGGCCCCATCTGACGAAAAAAGAAGTGTTGTTTCATCACGACAACGCACCAGTCCACACGTGCGTCATTGCGATGGCTAAAATTAATGAGTTAAAGTTCGAATTGCTTTCTCACGCACCCTATTTGCCAGATCTGGCTCCCTCGGATTATTTTCTTTTTCCGAATTTGAGAAAATGGCTCGGTGGCAAAAGATTTGCCAACAATGAAGAGGTAGAGTCTGCGGTTAATAGGTATTTTGAGGAGCTTGACGGTTCCTACTGTAAAGCGGGTATCGAAGCTATTAAACATCGTTGGGAAAAGTGTATCAAACTGAAAGGAGAATATGTTGAAAAATAAAAAACATTTTAGAAATTTTTTTACTGTTTTCTTTGTTGGGTCGGGTATTTTTGGGACTGCCCTCGTATATGAATTATAATTAACTTTATTCGGAATATTCAGATTTCATTTATTCAAGTGCAAATTAAATATAGCCATTTCCTTATACATATACATTGTACACAACGCTCATATTCATTCTGTAGCAAGTCTGCATTTACTATTTCCACACGGGTTAGTGTGAGCATTTGGTACATCGCTTACGTTTACTTCTGTGTTCGTCGTTGTCCATATTATCGTAATAACATCAGTCTTATCCATACAAAAATTATCGTACATAAATCTCATCGCTAGAATATTTTCATACAATATTTCGTATTATCGTCGGTCTTATCCACACACACTTGTGAATTAAAAAGTTCTTTGTTGGTTGCTACACATCTAGTAGGGCAATTTACTTCCAGCATGTCTTTATCTAAGTTTAGTTTTAGGCAAAAGTGTCCAGTATTTGACTGTTCCCCAGCAGATCTCGGAGGCCATCAGCTTCCAACTTTTAAGCATGTTATTCTGTGCTGTCTAGACGGAAAGCGTTGCAAAGGTCAAAAAAGTTGCTGCAATAGAGACCCACCGTTTGCAAACATAGCAGAATCAGTTGCACTTAAACTCTAAAATATTCATATAAGAGCTTCTATTCCAACAGTATCGCATACAAGAGTCATACAAAAGATGAAAACATACCACAGCAACTACATCAAACTCAAAAGTGAACTGAGACACATCGAAAGATGCCCTGGGTTGGCACAGAAAAGGGATTCATTTAGGTCAGAGTTAACATTGCTGGAACACAGAAACTCGTTAAAAGACAAGAATGCAAGGTAAAATTACAAAGACTAGAAAAATAACTCGATCAGGAGGTACCTACTTGTTCTAAGTATTTAGAAACTGAATTCCAATCCTCCTCTGATGATGAGAGTGCTGATGAGTAGAAAGATGATGAGTTTAAGGCACCTCAGGGTGTTAGGAAGTCTCAGTCTCAACATATGAGAGTTAAATTGACTAAAAAACGACCTTGGCAACACAAAGGTTTGGTGTTAGCAACACAGCTACAGCTCTAATTGTTACCTTCGCCTTCAAAGATGTAGGGTTGATTGCGGGAAATTAGTCTGCTCTCGTGACAAATCGAAGTAAAATCTGACGTGTAAAACAGAGAGTAGGTAAAGAATTACAGCAGAAGTCACAAAGCACAGGTCCTATTTTTGGTATTTACTTCGATGAACGTAAAGACGATACTTTGGCTCAAGTGAAGGAGGGTGGAAAATATTATTGTAGAACGATGAAAGAGGAACACATTTCCTTAGTGGCTAAACCAGGGTCAAGATATATTGGTTACGTGGTTCCTAAATCAGGTTCCGCAGAGGATATAACCGATGCCATTTACGAACATATCACAAATAAAACTAGTGATGGTTTTAGAGAAGTAAAAGTTGTTGGTGCTGATGGAACCAATGTGAATACTGGCTAACGTGGTGGAATAATAGGTAGACTTGAGGAAAAACTTGATAAGCCACTCCAATGGACTGTGTGTTTACTACATTTTAATGAACTTCCTTTTCCTAGCCTGTTCCAGCATATAGATGGGGTTTCAGTTCGTCCAATTTCATTTACAGAACCTATAGGTTTTAAACTCAATGATTGTGAAAAGCTTTCGAGAGTGAATTTTAGAGCATTCTCTGTTTATTGTGACTTACCCGACGTAGACACCTCAGATCTTAGCACTGATTAAAAGTATCTGTTCGAAATATCACGTGCCGTTATATCTGATCGCTGTCCCGATGATCTCCAGGCTCGGGATCCAGGTCATCTTTACAAGGCTTGAAGGCTCACCTGTGCAAACAGAATATTAACGCTCTACATTTCAACAAAAAGTCTCACTCAACAATTGAAGGACCTAGTCAAACACATTTTCACTGTATATTCACTAATGTGGTTTTCAATAAAATTTCAGAGATCGATTAAGGACGGCTCCCGACACCTTTTGAAGACCATAAGAAAAGCGAGATTCTTATTTGCTCATTATCATAAAGTTGTTGATGTTCCCATTCAGCACAATGTGTTTTTTGCAATGACTAAAAATATATTTTGGCAATAATGACAGACAAGCGTCTCGAGGTCCGAAAATCAGCTCTCAACATACTATTCAGTGCAAGGGAAAATAAAATCGTTCGTTCCTCTACCTCCACCTCTGTTAGGTTCAATACAATACCAAAAATAAACTTTAAAACCACAGATTATGTAAACATGACTGGCAAAGTCACGAAGTTGTAGTTACTGTGCCTCCAGTTGTTAAAGACATTTTCAACGTGGAGCTAATTCGAAAGCTATCCCTGGATTATAAGGCTGACTGGGAGTTCTCAAAAATTCAGTCCCATACCATCGCTGTTGAGCGAATGGTGCAATTAGTAACACAGGCATCAGCGACGGTATGTGGTGCAGATTCGCGAGACGATCACATTCGAGGTGTGCTGAGGTAAAGGGAGAATCTCCCCCAGTTTTTGACAAAAAATGAATACATTAAAACAATATTAGAAACAAACATAAGAAGTGACCTTGGGTAAAAAATAGAAGTCCAGCATATGGTTGGTTGGTTGGATGAGGCTTAGGTGGAACCCTTTGTGCAGACACCTTCTCGTGGTGGGTTCTGGGTCAGTAAAAACTAAACGAAGATTTGCACGAATGTATCTTGCGACAGCAAACAATTAACATAACTTTGCGTATTTTGACAACACTTCTCTGGCATTTCAAAGTACAATAGACTACTCGATGACGATTTCGAGCATAAAAACGTGCTTTAACATGCATTTGTACGTATCACAAAAATTCGGAAGGGAAACCTATCAATATCTTTCATTTATCACCAATTTGCTATCTTTCACTAAAAAACCGAAATTTTGAAGTGAGGTTCAGAACAGAAAATATCATCTGATGGGCTTAGGATTTTGCATACAATTACTGTACAGGTAGGTAAGTTTTCCGCAATATTACGATTCAGTCCGGAAAAAACATATTTTCCGCTACACCCTAGTACATAACCTCCGTTTTTCTTTCTCTCTTTTCTTCTCGTACGTCAGCCAATAAGTTTTCTCCCTGTTTTTCCTGCCCTCGCTTGTCAAAGAAAAAGATGATCATCGATTGTATCGACGCACCGCATCGATCTCATATACAGGGTGCGTACGGTATTTGAGGACATGCATAAATGTGACTATAACTTTGCGAATTTTTTTTAAAATTTTTTTTCCTTTTCAGATAAGAAATGGCGGACTACAACATCACTCAAGAAATGAAGAGACATGCTGTGATCGTCGCTATATGTGCGAACCATACAGATTTAGAGATCTTTAATTTTCTTAATTGCGCCCGTTCATTCGTGCATAAGGTTCGCCGTGAATTGGAAGCATCAGGAGTCGATACAGAATCGGTTGCAAAACGCAAGAAGCACGAACAACGTTCTGACACTGTCCGATCTGCAGACTTTTTAGAGCAAGTGCAAGCGATCATAGACGAGGACCCTTCAAAATCAATGAGGATCCTTGCGAGTGAGCTTCATGTTTCTGAGCGCCTTATTCGTAGAGTTGTCCACGAAGACCTTCGGTATAAGTCTTACGTGATGCGCAGAGGACAGTTCATGTCGTAACGAATACGGGAACAGAGAGTTCTCCGATCAAAACGTCTTTTAAACAAAATCAAACACCCTGAGGCGCCCAAAATGTTATGGTTTTTTTCCGACGAAAAAAATTTTGACCAAGATCAAAAGACCAATCGCAGAAATGACAGATGGCTATGTTCAAATCCTACGGAGGTTTCTGTTGTTATGCACACAAAATTTCCAGCCACTGTTATGGTTTTAGGTGTTGTCAGCAACGAAGGACATGTTATGCCACCACACTTTTTTACTCAAGGACTTCGAGTGAACTCTGCTGCATACATCGAGGTTTTGGAGACGGTAGTGAAACCCTGGATAGACAATGTAAGCGGAGGCAGACCATACATTTTTCAACAAGACTCTGCTCCTTTACATAAAGCGATGGCGACACAAGATTGGATGGCCGGAAATTTTTATGACCACGTAACACCGAACCTATAGCCACCCAGCTCCCCAGACCTTAATCCTTTGGATTATTACGTATGGGGCGTAGTTGTACGTGATTGACGACTCCTATTAATGCCGTTCTGGTCAATGTGAACAAGGAGCATTTGATTCGGGACGTGCGTTTCTTCGCGTTCTTTGACGTGCGTGAAGACTGCTATTAATGCCGTTATGGTCAATATGAACAAGGAGCATTTGATTCGGGCATGTAATCGTTTTCAGACCCAGTTCGAAGAGGTAATTGCTGCTAATGGCGATTTTATTGAATAACTTTATAGCTATATATTAATTTAACGTTGTAATTTTACTCTCAAGTTGTCCTCAAATACCGTACGCACCCTGTACTTAAGCGCTCCGGCGTTAGAATGCCCTCTCCCTCAACCTATTTAATGCACTCTCCACTGACACGGACCGTTGTGAAACTCAGTCTAAGTGCAGACCAAGAGTTTACGAGTTATCCCAGAACGCCAAAAATATGGTACATACTACTATGATCAAAAAATAAGACCAATTTTTTTTCTTTAAAATTCTTTGTTTATTTTTTTAAATCTATTTCGTTGCCTTCAAAGTAGTTACCGCCTGACATAATACACTTATACCAACGTTTTTTCCAATCCTCCGAACAGTCAGAAAAGCTTTTTTTCGGAATTACCTTTAATTGACGTAGCGATTCACGTTTAATCTTCTTAATCAAATCCAAACAATGTCTCCGGAGTGGCCTTTTGAGCTTATTAAACAGCCAAAAGTCACACGGCACTAAATCAGGCGAATACGGTGGTTGGGGAATGATACGAGTTGAATTTTTGGCCAAGAAGTCGCGAATAATTAATTATCGTGATGCAAAAACCATGAGTTGTCTTGCCACGATTCCGACCTTTTTTTTGCGAATAGCTTCACGCAAACAACGCATAAAACTCAAATAATATTTCTTGTTAACAGTTAGGCCCGGCGGAAGAAATTCTAAATGCACAATTCCATGATAATCGAAGAAAACTGTTAACATGACCTTGATTTTTGAACGACTTTGACGTCATATTTTTAGTCTAGCTTCACCTTTGGCACGATATTCGCTCGATTGATCGGTTGTTTCTGGATTGTAGGCATAAATCTATGTCTCATCTTCCGTAATAATACGTTCCATGACGTTCTGGTAGTCAAAAAGCATCTCTTTGCACACATCAACACGACGCTCTTTTTAAAAATAATTGAGTGTTTTTGGAACCAATCAAGATTTGACGCGTTTGAGACCCAAATGATTTTTCAAAATTGCTTCCAAATGAAATGCCAACAGTGTCAACAAGGTTTCTAATTGTTAACCGACGATCTTTGAGCGCAAGGTTTTTGATTTTTTTGATGTGTTTCTCATCAGTTGATGTCGATGGTCGTCCTGGACGCTCTTTGTATTCGACGCTGTCTCTGCCTTCTTGGAACTGTTTGTACCACTTCAAAACATTTTTTGCTGACAAAGTCTGCTCACCGAAGGTCTTCCACAACATCCTGAACGTTTCTGCACGAGAAATTTCATTCCAAAGACAAAATTTAATGCAACTTCTTTGCTCACTAAAATCTGACATTATGAAAATCGCCGAAATCACTTTTTCATGTTCACAAAAACGAGCGTCACTTGCAAACAAATAAATATATATTGACATGAAATTCGAGACAGATGTCTCTCACTGTGCCACCAACTTAAAAAGAAGTTTCGTCAAATTCATAAACCCGCGAAATTCTAATTAAAAATTGGTCTTACTTTTTGATCATAGTTGTACTTTTTACCGTAGCAAAAGATGCTAAGCCGAATACGTGTACACCAACTCGCCGCCCAAAACAATAGAAGTGTCCCATAAATACTCTTTTTTTCCACACCTAGTTTTTCCATTAAAAATGTATCTTTTCTCAAACTTTCTTTTTGAAGTACATTCCAATGTTATGCAATAAAGAAGTAAATTAACAGGACTCAGAGTTAGTGGAGGAGTAAAAAATAATAATAATTGCATATGAAAGTAAAAAAAAGAAGGTAAGAGAAGAATAAATAAAGAGAGAAAAAAGAAATAAGGTGGTTAAATGTAAAAAGGGAAGTGGGAGAATTAATATTAGAAGGAGTCTTTTTAGTGTCTATGGTGTTGTATACATAAAAGAGAAAAAGGAAGAAAAAAAATTATTAGAAGAGAGAAATATTTGTTATAAATTTCTTATTTACATTTGAGAGGATTTTATAGTGCTCTGTGGCTCGAGAAAGGTTCTTTGAAGAGTTGTTGTGAGTGTTTAAAGTATGTTACTACGGGGTGTTGACTGATTATTAATACACAATAGTATTGGTTTGAGTTATGTGATTGTTCTAAAATGTTGCAAAAGAATAGAGTATTGAGTGCGAGTGTTTGTATTATATTTAAATAAGAACAAAAGAATACTAATTTTTTTTTTTAATAGAAAAAGTTAGTTGCGTTATGTAATTATTTAAGATTTCATCTGTCGTGCTTTATCTAACGTTTCGGTTTATTTTATGATTTAATTATGAATTATTTATTTATAGTTTAAATATTTATTTATATAATTTGTTCATTTAATTTGTTCTACTTCAATTAAAAGTTACCTTCGTGCTATTTAGTTTTTGATTTGTATTTATTTTTTTTATTTTGTATCTAACTTTTTTTTAATTTTGTTAATATAAAGAGTGTCATCTGAATCAATTACCTCCAATAACTCGTTTGGTTGGCCAGGTATCAAAAAAAGTTTTGCATTCTAGTTGTAGGGATTCGAGGGAGAAACGAAATCGCGTACCTTTCAACTTCCAGCTTTGATCGGACGTGTTTTTTTTCACTATAAACACCCTTTTTTGACACCGGAAAATAAAAGAGCGGAAAATTTTACGTTCAGATGACCTTAGCTATTTTAAAAATTTTAAGATAGCAGGCCATAATGACGGACAAAAGTCTTAGTCAACCGATTTTCGCCAAATTAAATTTGCGGAGGGTTTTGGAGTTGCTGATCACAAATACAAGGTCAGATTTAAAAACTTCAAGATGGCGAATCTAAGATAGTTGACCAACTCGATTTGCCATTTGTAATTTAGCAAATTTAACGTCGAACTAAAAATCAGCGGCCTCGAAAATTCCCATCCACTAAATTTGGTGTAAATCAGTTGTCTTTCATAAGTTTCGTCCACCAACTTATATTCGCTATCTTAAATTCTTTTAATTTAACCTCGAATTCGTGATCAGCGACCCCAAAAATCCCTGTTTACAAAATTTGGTGAGATTCTGATGACTTTCAGAAATCCATAGTTATGCACGACTAGTTTATAGCTCTTCCGCTAAATTGCTTTGACTATGAATATTATCCTGAAATCAAAAAAACAGACGTGAATACTTAAATACAACACCAATAACTCCGCTTGTTTGTATCTATTGAAAAATCGATACTTTTAGAACTCAAGTTATTAATTATAAATATTATAAATATTATAAATTACCTATCTTTAATAAAGCAGTTTACCCACCAAACGGAATCGTCAATATAATCAAAATATTGGGGGAATGCAGGAATAATTTTTCGAGAGCTGAATGTCTGTATACTCAGCGTTATCCTAATAGAAGGCATTGAACTAGGGAAAACATTAAAAGCCTTATCCAGAGAGTAAGTGATGAATCTATGGTTCGCCGATCACGACATCACAAATATGATGTTAGTGATAATCGTGTTATAACCATTTTTGCTAAAAATTATCTCGATCCTCATATTAGCACTTATCAAATCGAAAGAGAAATTAACATACCTCAGTGAACAGTTGAGAGAATATTAAAGGCGAGAAAATCTCATGCATATCACATTACGTTGACACAACAGTTGACTTCTAATGATTATTTACTTTGTGTAAATTTTTGTAAATGGGCTTTGCAAATAACTCAACAAGATGAAAATTTTTCCCGGTACGTACTTCTTTGAATGAGGCAACTTGCAATTGCATCGAAACTTTAAATAGACATAACTGTCACTACTGGTCCGATCATAATCCCCATTGGTGTCGGTCAATTGATTTTCAAAATCGTTGGTCATTAACCTTCTTACGTTTGCGTTTTAAGCGACGTTAGCTACTTAAAAATGTATACATTTATAAGTAAAGCCGAGAGTTTTTTAATTCAACATTTATCAAATTTTTCCAGTCGCTACGTTATTTTTAATTGGATTAATTAACTGTTGCGCATTTACAATAATTACTATGAGTAGAAATTAAGACATTGCAAAATGTAATTAATAGTATAGTAATGATTAATGCAACTCTTCTTATACAATTTTGTTTATAAAAATAATGTAACGTATTGCAAAAAAAAACAGAATAAAAAAAAATAATTAATAGAGAAATAGTTACATAAATTTAAATATTTAGTGCTATAATTTATCCTCGCAAGGAAGGATAGGTGCTTGCATATAAAATATATATAGGTGAGAATACATTAGCGTTAATCATTAATTTAGCATTGAGGAAGTAAAATAGTAATTATAATTATCGTTGAAAAAAAAGTTGCAAAGTGAAATTAATACGTCATATCGCAAATTTAATAAGAAATTATGATTGATACGAGTATGGTGTTAATATTATTAATAATCTTGGTACAACCGCAAGCTTTTTAATATTATTTTAAAATCATTAAATTTGTGCAAAGAAATTTTTACCAAGAGTGTACCTGTAAAAATAATACTCGGCATTTTGCGTGAGAACGGAAATTCTATGATCTCGTGACGTCTCAAATCGCGGCGGAGATGCTCATTTTCCTATGTCTTAGCGAAATAAGCTACCTTTAAAAAATGTGGATTACACGTACCACTAACATTAACAGCACCGTCGGTAACCGGAAGTAATCTTTAAACTGTTATTTTCCTCTTACTATCTAAAATTCATATTGACCGATTTATCGATCCGGTAATTTAAAAAAAATGATGACATAAAAATTCTTATCTTAAGCGTAAGAAAAGGAATATGGTCAGGCCGTTTCTAATTTTCAAGTCGATATGAGATTTACTATAGTGAAACATAGTCATAGTAATTACGGTAAAATTCTTCTTGTAATAGTGCACACACACGCACTCACACACACATGCGCGCACACACACACACACACACGCACCCGCACGCGCGCGCACACACACACACACACACACGCGCGCGCACACACACACACACACACACACATATGTTCTATCACATCACACATATATATGTACACATCTAGCGTTCAATTTTACATTGTTGCACCACTACATTGTAATACAATGACTAAATTTGGGATTTTATGTTTTTTTCGACTTATACGAACTTGTAATTCACATAGGTGAAGATACCAAAATTTTCTATTGCTATCTTTCCTGGCTTCGCGAATAAATATTCTTTGATGGTTTCTAGGATAAACAGCTTAGGGTGTTCGGTCTTGACTACTGTGTACCTACATAAGCTTTCGCTGCCCTTGCTGGATAGGGCAAAGGTAATATCGTCTGTGGTGAGGGAATACATGGTTCGTTCATGATTAAAACTATCGTCTGTGATCTTGTTAGCTAGTCTTTCGTATAAGAGTCCGTAGTGGTCGAATTTATAATACATTGCTCTAGCGGTAGAGCTTCCCAGAAGGTATACCTGCTTTCGAGGTCGATGCACGAAGTTTCAGAGAGAGTACACGATGTTCCGAAATTTAGGTGAATTTTATTATTATCAAGATTGGTTTGTGCAAAGTGCTCTTCTAAGGTGATCCTTAGTAGGCCTTGTACGACTACGTTTTCCCAAGCACCGTAAGGGTCTCGGTAAACGCTTCCGGAGCATGGCTCATCTCTCAGAGAGTGTGCCTGCGTAGATTATTGGGTGTGTTACAGTGCTATTTATTTTTATTTCGCTGATTACTGTATTATCTCCAAACTTAAATATTCCTGTTTCATACATTTGTTTACATGCGCGCCTACTAATTTCGTGTATATATTCGGCCTGACCATGATTAACTATTGAATTATGGGAGGACATTTCGCAGTAATAAACTGTCCGCTGTATTTCTACTTTACATTGGATAACATAAGTTTGGCAATAATTCACTATTTGTAATAATTGTATGTAACGACGGGTTACATTTATAGGGTCGTTAGAGAGTTCACAATTGCCTACCTCGTAGAGATACAGTGGTTATGTTCAGGTGGCGGGACTCACAATCATAACCGATTAGGCCATAGACTGGGCCGAGAAAGCATAGGAAGGCAATGATTCTTGTCAAGCCCATCTAAAAAATAAAGAGATTAAAAGTGCCCTAGTAAGGTTGGGGATACATTTATATATTTTCAAGTTTGCTCCGTTATCTGTTAGAATATTAACATATATGTATATATGTATATATGTATTGTTTTTTTTTTAGGTGTTTTGTTATGTTATCATACATCTTTGTTTCTATTAGGCCTAGTTTTAATTAATTTCACGTTTTCCGTTAAGGTTTATTCGTTTATATAAAAAGAATTTGTTTAAAAAATTTGTTTATATGTCTGTTAAGGTTTCGATTTATTCTTCGTTGGTTTTATCCGGAGGTCGTTATTTTTTGTTTGATTTTTATTTCTTTGTTTATATGAAATTTTCGCAGTCAATTCGCATGTACTATTTTATCGCTTTTCTTGTAACGTATCCTTATATTATGGGATTTGAGGGTTTCTAATACTTCGTGGGGTCCCGAATAATGGTCGCCAAATTTCTCTGGCTTGGGTCCAGTTAACAAGAACACATAGTCTCCTACTTTAAAGCTGTTAGGGTTGATTTTTTATCATAAAGCCTTTTGTTGCGTTCCTTGGACTTGATTAGATTTTCATATGCTAGCTTTTGGATGACATTTCAACGGGTGACTAATTCCGTGATGTAATCTCTATATGTTGGGAGCATGTCACTGACGTGTAATGGATCGTTGGATGGCAGTCGTGAGAGCTTGCCCAATACTACCGCGTATGGTGCGTGTTTTGTGCATCCTTGCACGCTAGAGTTATAATTTAGCATTGCCATTTTAATTCATTCGTCCCACTCGCTGTTTTTGTCGGTGTACTGTTTTAGAAAATCACCGAATGCGTGGTGAGATCTTTCCAATGACCCATTCGACTGAGGGTGGAAAGCAGTCGTTTTGTTTTTTTTATTCCGGAATCTTTTCGCAAATCTATTTATAAGATGGCTCAAGAAATACTTCCCTTTGTTAGGATGGCTTTCGGCTCTCCAAATAGGCATATAAATTTTTTTGATTAAAGCGTCCGCAATGGTGGTAGACAGCACGTTCTCTAGGGGGACGGCTAAACAAAATTTTAAAAACTGATCCCGAATGGTCAGAATGTATTCATGTCCCTTCCTCGTGGGCTTAAGTAGACCTACTACAAGGGTGGTCTAAAAAGTTTCCAACCTCAACGTGAAGATAGCAGCATTTGCCAATAAAAGCTAGCGAATTTAGAAGTTCATCTGTTGACAGTTGCTCACGAAAATTTTAGCCATTTTGGATGCGTAGTTGTTAGTTGACCGTCGTTGAGTGAGTCGATGTGAGTGTTGTTGTGAAAAAAGACAAAATTGAGTATCGAGCTGTCATTAAATTTTTGTTTTTAAAAGGCAATACGCCTACGCAAATCTAAAATGAGTTAAACTCTGTGTATGGGGACTCTGCATTATCATTTACCACAGTGAAATTTTGGGCAGCTGAATTCAAACGTGGCCGTGAGAGCTTGGGAGACGATGAACGTTCGAGACGTCCAAAAACTGCAACCACTGACGATAACATCGCCAAAGTTCACTAAATGGTGCTAGACGACCGCCGAATTAAAGTGAGATAGATAGCAGAGGTTATGAACATGTCCAAAGTTGATAAAACATTGTTTTTCAATGGGTGAAAACACCGTAGAAGCCCAGCAATGGCTTGAAAAATATTACCCAAACTCCTCTCCATCCAAACCAACGATTTGTCGTTGGTATGCTGAGTTTAAACGTGGTCGTACGGTCACAAACGATGCGGAACGTTCGGGTAGGCCATTGGAAGCCGTTACACAGGAAAATGTGAGTGAAGTGTTAAAAATTGTGATGAAAAATCGCAAAGTAAAGGTCCCTGAGATTGCAGAAATGACACAGCTATCATCTGGAAGCGTATTTACAATCCTTTATGAAAAATTGAGCATGAAAAAGGTTTTTTCCAAGTGGGTGCCGCGATTGCTTTCAGTGGAACAAAAACAGCAGCGAGTCGACGTTTCAGAGAGATGTTTATCGCTATTTACTCGCAATAAAAAGGATTTCCTGCGTCGATACGTGACCATGGATGAAACATGGATACATCATCTCACTCCGGAATCGAATCGGCAATCATCTGAGTGGCGCATGGCTGGCGAAAGCCGCCCAAAGCGTCCAAAAACGCAGCAGTCTGCTGGCAAACTCATGGCGTCTGTTTTTTGGGATACACATAGCGTGATTTTCATTGACTACCTGAAAAAAGGTAAATCGATCAACAGTGATTATTATATTGACTTGTTGGTACGTTTGAAGGAGGAGATCGCAGCAAAACGACCGCACATGAAGAAGAAAAAAATCCTTTTTCACCAAGACAATGCACCATACCACAAGTCCATGAAAACACTGGCAAAATTGAACGAATTGGGCTTTGATTTGCTTCCTTACCCCCCGTATTCACCGGATTTAGCCCCCAGCGACTACTGGCTCTTTGCTGATCTCAAAAAAATGCTCCAGGGAAGAAAATTTGGCTCGAATGAGGAGGTCATTGCCGAAACTGAAGCCTATTTTGAAGCAAAGGATGAATCCTTCTATAAACATGGTATAGAAATGTTGGAAAGGCGTTGGAAACATTGTATTACTCTAAAAGGAGATTATATTGATGAATAAAAATGATTTTTAAAAAAAATGTTGTTTTCGTTGTTAGTCTCGGGACTTATTGAACGATGTGTTAAATTAAGATTTAGGCATGAGAATGCTGTCCACACTTTGGGTGCCACGTTTGCTCACGTTAGACCAAAAACGTGTTTGAATGAACATTTCCAACGCTCTATTGGTGCAGTTTAGGCGCAATAAATCCGAGTTTTGGCACCGATTAATTACTGTAGATTAAAAACTGTTTTTTTGTACTGTAGAGCAAAAACTGTTTTTTTTGGTTGGGAAAGTGATGGCGACTGTTTTTTGGGATAGTCACGGAGTTATTTTAATCGATTACCTTCAAAAAGGAAAAACCATTACAGGAGCGTACTACGCATCATAACTTGACAAGCTGAAGGCAGAACTTGCGGAAAAACGTCTACATTTGCAGAAAAAGAAAATTCTGTTTCACCAAGACAACGCGCCGTCTCACACCTCAGCGGTTGCTATAGCGAAAATCCAAGAATTACAGTTTAAGCTGCTTGACCATCCGTCTTACTCACCAGACCGAGCCCCAAGAGACTTCTTTTTGTTCCCTTATCTAAAAATTGCACTCGGAGGACAGCGATTTTCGTCAAATGAGGAGGTAATCACCTTCGTGAACAGTCATTTTGCAGAGAAAAACGCCGAGTACTATTTGGATGGGCTGAAGAGATAGGAGCATCGCTGGGAGAAGTGTGTAGAATAGCAAGGAGACTATGTTGAGAAATAAAAAAAAAAAATTAAGAAAAAATGTCTTGTATCTGTGTTAGGTCGGAAACTCTTCAGACCACCCTCGTATATCCATGGCGATTTTTTCAAAAACTCTGTCGGGTGTATCAGTGATCACCATTGGCTGTTTTGATTTTAATCGTACCAACATCTATCAAATTTTTCCAATAATATTCTTGATGTATCCGGTTAAAGGTTTTGGAGACTCCTCGATAACCTGCGATTGGCGACTTATGCAGTTCCGTAAATATTTCATCTTGTTTTTCATCAAGTACATATTTTAATCTTCCGCTGCAGAATATAGTCCTAATTGGCGTGTTCTTAAAGGAACTTTGTATCAAACTGGTGACCTCAGCCCACTTAAGGTTTTCTATAAATGTACTTTCACCCATACTGACAGTTTTCTGTTTTAAGTTCATCAACATGTCTTTTTGGGTCGTCAATCCTTTGGTTAGGTTGTTCTTTATTTGTGTAAGGGATTTGGGTTGTTCTCTTTTTATGCATATTGCAAAGTAAGATTTCCTGCCTTTGCGTTTTGTCTGGTGTACTTCACCTACCGATAGTCCTCTCACGGTTCTTATTTTGTTATGCTCTTTTAGTGTTTTAGAGCCCTCGTCGCAATTGTTTCCATCTGAGGTAACAAAATAGGCTACATTATCATTTTGGGTATGTAGTGGCTTCTTCATCTCTACGGTAAGCTTACAGCTATCCTCTATTTCGTCACTACGAGGGCGGTTCAATAAGTACTCGTGTTTGACGACAAAGGGCGTTCCTGAGGGAAGTTGGTATTATCATGGTGTGCTGCCATCTATCAAACGACAGTAAAACAAATTTAAGACTAATTGATAGGTTAGTTTGGATTTGGCAGCCATTCGAGTAAGACGTGTTTCGTGATTTTCGCTAAGATGGAAAAAGAGCAGCATCGTTTGGTAATTCGCTTTTTGTTTTTAGATGGATAAAAATGCGAGGAGCTAAAAGCAAAGTTGGATGCTGTTTATGGGGACACTTTGCCATCTATGACCACAGTTAGATATTGGTTCAACAAATTTAAACATGGGCGAACATCCGTTTTTGATGAGGAGTGACTAGGACGCCCGGCAGACGTGGTTATCGAGGAAGTCATTAAAAAAGTCTACGACGTGATTTTCGCTGGTCGACGAACAAAAGTGCGCGAAGGCAGAGGCTGTAGGCGTGTCGACCGGAACGGCAATTAATATTTTACATGATAAGTTGGCGATAAAAAAATTGTCGGCTCGATGGGTGCCGTGATTGCTCACGGTGGACAACAAGCGGATGGGTTTGAAGCAGTTTTTGCGTCGAGTTGTCACCGTTAATGAAACCTGGATTCATTATTACACACCAAAAAGTAAGCAACAATCAAAACAATGGATTTCTCCCAGTGAATCTTCTCCAAAGAAGGCGAAGACGGTCCCAACGGCCAGAAAGGTCATGGCGACGGTTTCTTGGGATGCGAACGGCGTCATCCTCATGGATTTTTTAGAAAAAGGAAGAACGATCACTGGACAATATTACAGTGAGTTATTGGACCGCTTCGACAAAAAATTGAAGAAGACACGGCCGCATTTAGCGAAAAAGAAGGTGCTGTTTCATCATGATAACGCGCCAGCACATTCATCCGGAGTTTTTGCCACCAAACTGCATGAATTGCGTTATGAATTGCTGCCTTACATCCTGTATTCACCTAATTTGGCTCTTTGCGACTTTTTCTTGTTCCCTAACATGAAGAAATGGCTCGCGGGATAAAAATTTAGCTCAAACGAGGAAGACATTGCCGAGACAGAGGCGTATTTTGGAGAGTTCGACAAATCCTATTTTTTGGAGGGGTTAAAAAATGGCAGAAACGTTGGGAGGAGTGTATCTTTCTTAAAGGGGATTATGTTGAAAAATGAAAAAAAATTTTTTGAAAAAATGGTGTCTTCATTTTCAACACGGGTACTTATTTAACTGCTTTTGTATGTTCGGATTCGTCTGAATCAGAAGTCTTATCGTCATGAAATTAAAGCGTTACTGGGCGCGTTAGCGGTTTAGCTTCTGCAGCTTCGTCGGAGTCGCTGATTTCGCTGTCTTCGTAATCAATGTCCTTCTTGAGTCGCGAAACGACTTCTATCGTATTTTGGATGACCCTTTAGCTTTTCGTGGATCTTCTCCTAGGTTTTTTTAGTATTGGTTCCACAGATTTGAGGGCCAGAGGCCTTTCCTGGATTTTATCCGGGACAGGTTTATTCTTTTTTAATTGTGTGCGTGTTGTCACGTTAATGCCACCTTTTTCAACTAGGTTGCGCGATAACGCATCTGCCTTAGCGTTTAATTTTTCTGGTTTGTAAATGATCTTATAAACGTACTCAGATAATTTAAATCGCCATTTTTGGACCCTAGTATTCAAGTCGGTAGTTTTGAACCATACCAAGGGTTGGTGATCGGTTATTATCGTGAACTTTCGTCCGTACACGTGAGATCTAAACGTTCTCACACTGTGTACCACGGCCAATACTTTCTTCTCATATACTTCATAGTTGCTTTCGACATAACGCAACATGCGCGAAGTATAGGCTATTGGTCTGTCTTTCCCTATTTCACCTTGCGACAACATTCCTCCCCCCGCGTACCCGGAAGCATCGATAGTGATTATAAAGGGTTGCGTCAGGTTTGGAAATTGTAATACAGGTGCTTTGCATAACATTTCTTTTAACGATTCGAACGACTCTTCTGATTTTCCGTTCCATTTAAAAGGTGTGTCCTCTTTTAGTAACACATCGTTCAATAAGTCCCGAGACTAACCCAGAGATGGTGCTAGTAGTACCAAACTGGCCACGTTTCCATAGAGTGGGAACCTTTACATGAAACGTGTAAAAATTTCACGTTTTTCGGATCACAGACAGCAGAGTTATCAGGGTTAGAGTAAAGTCCCTTTGTAATTTGTTTAAAAAATGGAAAAAAGCGAGTTTCGCGTGTTGATAAAACATTGTTTTTTAATGGGTAAAAACACCGTAGAAGCCCAGCAATGGCTTGAAAAACATTACCCAGACTCCTCTCCATCTAAACCAACGATTTGTCGTTAGTATGCTAAGTTTAAACGTGGTCGTACGGACACAAACGATGCGGAATGTTCGGGTAGGCCATTGGAAGCCGTTACACAGGAAAATGTGAGTAAAGTGTTAAAAATTGTAATGAAAAATCGCAAAGTGAAGGTCCGTGAGATTGCAGAAATGACACAGATAATATCTGGAAGCGTATTTACAATCCTTCATGAAAAATTGAGCATGAAAAAGGTTTTTTCCAAGTGGGTGCCGCGATTGCTTTCAGTGGAACAAAAACAGCAACGAGTCGACGATTCAGAGAGCTGTTTATCGCTATTTACTCGCAATAAAAAGGATTTTCTGCGTCGATACGTGACCATGGATGAAACATGGATACATCATTTCACTCCGGAGTCGAATCAGCAATCATCTGAGTGGCGCATGGCTGGCGAAAGCCGCCCAAAGCGTCCAAAAACGCAGCAGTCTGCTGGCAAAGTCATGGCGTCTGTTTTTTGGGATACACATGGCGTGATTTTCATTGACTACCTGGAAAAAGATAAATCAATCAACAGTGATTATTATATTGACTTGTTAGTACGTTTAAAGGAGGAGATCGCAGCAAAACGACCGCACATGAAGAAGAAAAAAATCCTTTTTCACCAAGACAATGCACCATGCCACAAGTCCATGAGAACAATGGCAAAATTGAACGAATTGGGCTTCGATTTGCCTCCTCACCCCCCGTATTCGCCAGATTTAGCCCTCAGCGACTACTGGCTTTTTGCTGATCTCAAATAAATGCTCCAGGGAAAATAATGTGGCTCGAATAAGGAGGTCATTGCCGAAACTGAAGCCTATTTTGAAGCAAAGGATAATTACTTCCATAAGCATGGTATTGAAATGTTGGAAAGGCGTTGGAAAGATTTTATCACTCTTAAAGGAGACTATATTGATAAATAAAAATGATTTTTGAAAAAAAATGTTGTTTTCGTTGTTAGTCTCGGGACTTATTGAACGATGTGTTAATTTCGTCAGGGGTTTGGAGATGTACGCGAATCCCTTGATGAAGCGGCGATAATACCCGGCTAATCCTAGAAATTGACGAACATTCTACATGTTCTTGGGGCGAGGAAAGTTTCTTACGGCCTCCAGTTTCTTAGGATCGAATCGCAGTCCCTCTACCTTGAGTGCCCAAGGTAGATGACTCTTCTTTTTAGGAACTCACACTTATCTATTTGCAGTTTTAGTCCTGATCCCCTTAGTCTCTGCATGAGGTCATTAATTTTTTTGTTGTGTTCTTTGATGTTGTTTGCGTGAATCACAATATCATTTAAATACTCAAAAAGGCTCACCTCTTGCAATTCTTTCAATAATTTGTCCATTAGCCGTTGAAAAGTGACAGGTGCGTTTTCCAGTCCGAAGGGCATTCGCACGAATTCTCTTTAATAAAAGTTAGGTCTTTAATGAAAGAGAATTACGTTTTCTTGCAACCTTATGGCTTCTATCAGAGCTTCGAAGCTATTTTCCAGGGCTTATTCTTTGTTACTTGCTGCTAGCAGGTTAAAATCTTCATAAATGATTGGAATCATTTATGTACGGCAGTGCGTGGAGATGCTTATTTCTATTATTTATACTTATTATTTTTGTTATTATTATTATTTCTTTGTGTATTTAATTAAAAATTTAATTTATGTTTATAATTTTGTATCCTAAACTTTTATTCAATATTTATTTTATTACTTCTGTTGGTCTGTAACTTTAATCCGAGCTAACGGGCTTTCTTCGTATTTTGGGTCGTAGTGCAGGCTCCAATTAGTCACGTAGTCTACGTATTGCTTATCTAGGTAATAGCCGTGCACGTCTTTTCCTAAGTAGAGGCTTGTTTCGAAAGCTTCTACAACCTTGTTTGCGATCTCATTGAGGTGCCTATTTAAAACCTTGGGGAGGTTAAAATATACTGCTGGGCAGATGTAGTCTTCGAGTTCAAGGTATTAGTGACAACCTCCTTGTGACTCGTAGGCCTTTACAACACCGGACGAGTAAGCACCGTAGTGCGTAAAATAGATTTTTGTCTTATTAGGCAATAGGTTGAGCCCGAGTTTTAACGCCTCGATATAAAGGCGAATAAATGCTAACTTCGCTAGGTTCATATATACGCGAAAAAAGGTCTAATTATTTATCTTAAAAATTTAATTTTGTTTAGGAAGAATTAATATCTATTTGTTAATTTAATTTATTTAGTTTATACTTAATTATTTCTTATTTATCTAATTTATTTATTTCATCTTAATTTGTTTATTATTAACTTAATTAATTTATTTATTTCTTACTTATTCCTTCAATTTATTTATCTATTTATTTATTTACTTAGTCGTTCTTATCGTTAAACTTTACTTATTTTATTGTTAATTTATTTATTTAATATAACCTAGATTTATTAGAATTGTTTGTTAATTTTAATTAGCTTTTGTTTCAATTTATTTCAATGCGATTATTAATTTTTTTATATATTTTCTTTGCGTATTTGCATTATTTAGTTCTGTGCTTGCGTAGCGCTCTTGTTTCAATGCTGTCTTTTCGCGAGTAACGGTGTCGTTATACTTTTGTGTCAATAGTGGTATTGCAGAATTATAATCTGAATTATTTATAGAATAATTGTGAAGATTTTCCTTTTAAAAGGTTTATAAAAAGTGAAATCGTGTCTGTGTTATTCGTTGTATCTTATTTGAGTTTTTTTTTTGAGAGGCATTAATTTTATATTCAAAAAGATTTAACGTGTTGTGTTGACTTATGATTGATTGTTTTTATTTCAAATGCAAGTGTTTAATATCGAAAAAGAGAAAAAAAAGGTTACTAATGTTATTTGAAATAAAATTAGGGAATTTATTTATGCAGTAGCAAGAGTTGAAATGATGCGATAAGAATTTACACGAATAACAACGTTATTATAGTTTTGTGTTAAAAATTGTTCTTATTATTAGTTATGCAAAAGAATATTTTGTGAACTGCGTATTTTTGTTTTTAAATGAATTAGGAAATTTATTATAACTTGAAGCGTTTCTTGTATATAAAAAAAATTAACAAAAGTATGTGCAATTTAGAAAAAAAAAAAAATGGTTAGATTTATTCGTGCAATAATAGTGCTACGTAATAAGAGCGTGGAAGAATAATTATTTTATTGTAGTGTTTATTTGTTTCCAATTGTCTAGAAAATTTCCTATATGTATTATTTTTATTTTATTATTTATCTATTTAATTAGTCATTAATTCCTTTTTATGAATGAATTGCTTAAATTTCTCTTTTTTTGTTTGCTTTACTTGTGCTTAATATGATTTTTCTACTTTATTATAATATATATTTATTTATTTTTAGTAAAGGATTGAGTCGTTACTCGCGAATTAGACGACTTCGCTACCCAACGTTTCGACTTTCGTGTAGACGTTCCTTCGGTCTCGGAAATAAAATCCTACATGCGACCCTAAAAACCAGCGAATTTTTGCTGTTTCTGGAAAATTCGGACTTGGTTTTGGTTCAACATTTGGATGTCTTTCGAGAGATTGTTTAAACGCCCGCATAATTTCGAATTCTCGTATGCCAATCGTTCGATCAGCTGTTCCTTTTGTTGGTCCGCGAATTCAAGTTCTTGCACGTGGTTACTGATTTCCCGGTTAAGCTTATATAAATGTGCCTCAGTGAGTCTTTCTTGAAAAAGCGGTATCATTTGTATAAAATTTTATATTAGTTCGAAAAAGAATATTTATGCACTAAAAATTTATTTGGACTTTTATTGATTGTTTAATAGTTTTTTCAGTTGTTTGATTATTTGTTTAGTTATTTATTAGAGTAACTAAATAAAAAAAACTATTATTAAATTGAAATAAAATGATTAGTTGTTTAGTCATTTATTTGAATCTTGTTATTAATATTTTGGTTGTCTTCAAAAATTAAATAATTAAATATTTAATTATAACAAGTTTTAATATTATAATGTAACATATATGTGTTTGGATCTAAAAGGAATTGGTTTTATTTTTGATTGGTTTTTTCTTCATATGTTGTTAACTCATGGGTTTTTTTTTTATATATTTGCTTAATTAATTAATTATTTATTAAATTATTCACCTAGTTATTTACTTATTTATTTAAGGGAGGAAAATATTTATTTGTTTTTTGATTTAATATTCACTTTTGTTTGTATATGTTCATGTATGAAAAACCATTCAATTTTTATGTTATATTTCAGTTGTTCGTAAGTTTCGTGTCTTCTGCCCGTCAACAATCATTGTTCGCTAAAGTTTCTGTTCTCGTCGCAATTTTTTCTTCGCTTCATTTATTATTCTTATTTTATCATTATTGTTTCTATTTTATTGCTTTCCTTTATTTCTTTAGGCCATTTATTATTTATTTATATATTTTATTTTATCTTTTTTCTAAATTCACTTCTTTTTTATTTATTTACTTATTTTTTCCTTTTATTTATTTATCACTTTTCTTTATTTTATTTGTAACGGGGCAAATTTCCTTACGCCCGTTAGCAACGCAGGACCTTCTTCTGGTCCTGCTTTATTCTCGTGTGTGAGGGGCCTTGCCTCAGGCCCCGCGGCCGGTGCAGCTCCCACCGGGCTCGGCTGCTCAGTATGTGTGCCAACGATCGGTTGGCACACCCGCGGAGGCGGCGGTATTCGGGATAGGGACGCTAGAAGGGAGATGAAAGAAGAAACGCACCAGCTTTGTGCCCAATAGTTAATTTAATCAAAATAAAAACAACAATTACACAGCCAATGGTACGAATTATCCCCGAGAGGTGATTATTGCGAAGAGCAATTAGTATTGCCTCACGCGCAATACTATTTCTCAAGGTGCGCACTGCGCATGCGCACCCTCTTTGCTTCGCGCAGCTACACACACGTGTAGTTTATGTACGGCAGATATAGAGAGAGCAGTTCCCCCTCTATACTGCCGTAGTTCGTGGTTGCTCGAGTGAGAGCGGCTCTACCTCTCACTCGATGCTGTAGTCTATGGTTGAGCGAGAGAGCTCGTTCCTCTCGCTCAACTGCGTGCTCGCCGGTTGTACGAGTAAGAGTGGCTTTTTCTTACTCGTACGCCTATTCTATGATAGTGCGAGAGAGAGATCGATCCTCTCACTCGCACTCGCGCGGCCTAATCGAGTTTGAGTTACGCGGTCTCGCGCGTAACTCAAATATATCTATCTATTATCATATATATCAAGCATATATATCTATATATGCCTGACGCGATCGCACACGCGTCAGGAAAATTAAATATAACTACTCGCGGTCTAATTATGCTAACGAGTGGCCACTTACTTTTACGAATAGTTGCTCGCGGGACTGACTATTCTGATCTGCGTAGACGCTGCGGAAAATCTTCTCCAAAAATCGCTTTGTCTTTTCCCGATCACTCGAAACGCGTGCGGCTCTTTCCACGGCTCGGACGAGAAGAAGGCTTGAGGGGAGGGCTCCTCCTTCCCCTCTCGCCTATCGGTTTTCCCGCGTAGCGCTATCGATTCTTCATCGATAGCGCCGCGTTTCGGTACGCCGCGGCTTTTCCCGCGTCAAGCCATCGATCGCTTGATCGATGGCGCCGCATATCGTCGCGCCGCGAACTCTCTTTCTATCGCCTATAGCAGGTGGCTTAGCCTCTATAAGCCGCCTGTCACATATTTCATATATTTTATCTCATTTTATTTTATTTCATATTATTATTCATTTTTTATTTTTTCCTCTCTATTTGTTTCTTTTATTACATTATTTATTTATTTATTTCATTTTATTTTGTCCATTTTAGTCGTTTGTTACATTTCCTTTTATTTCATTTTATTATTTTACTCACTTGTTTATACTATTTTTATCTACTATCGTTTCTTTATTTTTCTTAATGTTTGTTATTTATTTGCTTATTTATTTTTCACAATTCGTTTTTTTATTCACTTATTTTAGCACTTTCATATTATTCAATTATTCTTCGTTTTGTTTATTCGTTTATTTATCTTTCTTTTTGTCACTTTTTATTTATTCATTATTTCTCTATTTATTAACTTTTTTATTTTTCCTTTTTCCGTTTATTTAATTTATTTAATTTATTTATCTTTATTCACTTACTTTCATTATTCTTTAATGAACTTATTTACTAACTTATTTTCTTGCTCCTTTTTTATTTCGTTTATTTTATTTACTTATTTTTATTTTCACGATTTACTAGTTATTTACTTGTTTATTTTTAATTTAATTACTTTTCGTTTTACTTTATTTATTTATTTATTTACCTTTTATTATTTTCTTATCTTTCTTCTACTCACTTTCTATTTATTTAATTACTTCCCGTTTATTTTTTGGTATTACTTGTCTTTATTCTAGTCACTTTCTATTGATCACTGTTCAATTTATTTTATTAAAACACCACTTACTTCTTATCAATTTTTTATTTAATTTGATCGTCTTTATTTTATTAAAAAAAAAAATCTTGTTCATCGAGCGGTGATTTTCTGGTAATTTTTAATAATTTTTGTTAAAAATTTTGAAGTTCCTCTAATTATTTTTTGTGGTTCTTCCGAAACATTTATTTCACTTTCATCTAACAGTTTAGATTATTAAAAGCTTTATTTTGTGACGTGGTGTTTTTGCACCAGTCACATGAAGAGGCCAAAGCATAGCTTGTGCGCCTCCTCGTAGCTGAAATAACCCCCCTTTTACAATCTTGGCAGTCTCGCAGGACTGCCACGCTCGAGCCTAACTAACAGCTACGCAGGGCTGTGCATACTTTACCTTCCTCAGGTACATGGGCTTCGAGCTCAAGTAAAGGCTCCAGCGAGGAGCCAGTCTCAGGAGCCCATGGCTAATCGAGGGCAGTGCTCGCACACACTGCAGCAGGGTTCCCTTCCAAGCTCCTTCCTCTCCTTATAGTGGTTCCCGTACCTGCAACCTCTCAGACAGTAATTAAACAAGAAAAAAAATAATAATAGCAGCTGCACCTTGGAAGGGAAGTACAAGCTGCCACACAACATCATCAAAAAGTGGAAGAGGAGGTTAGGAGGTAAGCAGAGACACATAAGCACCGCATTTAAGTGCAAATAATTACGTACCTGGAATTGTCTAATAGCGTTGCCTTGCCGCCGCTGCGAGCAGGCTATCGCTGTCCCCGACACCGCTGCTTCGCTTTCTCCACCGCTCATCGTTCGATTCGCCAGCTGCTGATCCGCCGTACTGCCGCACCTGAAAAAAAAAAGAAGAAACAAATTAGTCGACGCCTACCAGCCATGGAACGCGTCGACTTACCTGGACTCCCTGAACATCGGAGGTAGATTCTCGCCGCTCTGGAGACAACACTGGCACTCGCGAGCGAATAACCTAACGCGTGCTGCTGGCGCGCGGTAATGTCAACTGCCGACAGCGCTGAGCGCGCGCGGCGGCTGCGTCGCGTAACGTACTTTACATGCACGTTGCGCCGGCGCAGAACGATCATCAAAAAGCCGCGCTCGCGAAAGTGCCACGCCGGAGCTTCTCGTTCACTCCGTTCGGGTCCGTTTTAGCAAGAAGTAGCGATATTAGCGAGCAGTCGACACTCCGTCCGGTGCCATAGTCGCGATTGTTAGCCTCCTTTGTCCGACTCAGCATTTCTCGCGTTTTGATAAAATAAAGACGAGCGTCTACAAGTAGGCGGATCGTTCATTTGTAATCGTGTGTGTCAGAATATCTGGTAAGTGCACCCAGGTGCAGCGGCTGTTACCAGGAAGCATCCCTGCAACGAATCGTCCCCGCATCCTTTCCGTCTGTGTGTGTGTGCGACCGCGACGCGTGCTACGCGCCATTTTTGTCTTTTCGCGTCTTGTATGCCCGCGACCACTCTAATCGTGAGCTAGCCGTGCAAACGTAATTGCCGCGCACGAAACCGCGCTACACGAGTGTAGCTGGCGCCCTGGGCTCGCGTAAAAACGCGATTACTGTGTAATTAGTTAATAGTTAAATTCAAATAAACGTGTCTTTTGTGTTTATTTTAATCGAATGTTTTAACTTACCCGTAATAGTAAGAAACCCGCCCGCTTCTCCCCCCCCCCCCCTTACATTTGTACGCCACCCTGATCCCCAGTGGCGTTACAATTTCAATTATCTCATACTTTTTTATTTAGTATTATTATTTTTTTTTTTAAATCGTTTACTTGGCAGCGAATAACTTCCCGTTTTACTATATTTCATTATCTAGTGTAGAAATAGAATTTGAAAAAAGATTAAATGGAAAAAATCTCGCAATTTCCAGCCTCCTCCGAAGCTAAAAAATTTTAATTTCTTTTTAACTTCTGCATATCTCTCTCCGGGGCCTCCAAAATTTTTGTTATGTCGTGGTGACGTTTCAATCGCGTTGAAAATAACGCGTACTGCCTTCTGATTTTTTCGAGCCTAAGTACTGAAACTTATGGGCTCGGGATGGCACAGGAATTCAATTTGCGAGATTCTTAGGAAAAGAAATGGGATGCGGGATACAACAAACGTAAAGGCCGACGTTGGCCTATACGTTGCTCTAGAGAGGTCCTGTTAAGTGTATTTAGGAGTGAGATATTTAGCCGATTGTGGCTAATACTATCTTTTGGAGAAAAATATAAAAAAAGAAATACAAAAATTGAATTAAAAACTCACTTTTTATTTTGGTTAAATGTGCGGAGACAAATCCTCTCTCTCTCTCTCTCTCTCTCTCTCTCTGTAGTCCGCTGCTGTGCTTGACGTCTTCTTCTTCCTTAATGCTTTGAATTATGATATATATATATATGTGTATGTGTTTGGCTGCTGGAACTGGTGCTGGTCGACTGGCGAAGTGCTATGGTTCTGGGTGCTCTGCCTGCTGAAGTGGTTTCTGTTGAAGTTTTTGGCACTGCGAAGTTCTGCGTCTTGACTATTTTAGAAATAAATTAGAATCACGGCAAGAGCATCCTCCGCAGGTTGATCTTTCCATTTATACATTTGTACGGAGACGACTTTGGGCCAATCCGATTGCTCGGAATTAACGTGGGGTGGACGCTACTGCTCTATCTTGAAGGCGTTCCGTTTGAGTGGGAGGGTGAGAGTTAGAAAGAGAGAGAGAGAGATAATTCTTTTTTGTATAATTTTTACACATGTTTATTTCCTATTGTTTATCGCAAAAACACGTTAAATTAAATTACAAAATCGTTTTTTATTTAAAATTTAGCGCCTATTACAAAAAAGAACGAAGTTTTTAGTCGCATTTTACGCAATTAATTTACACGAGCATCGTTAAATGAAGAATAATTATTTAAATAAAAAAAATGATCGCCACCAAGCATACGTGCGATATCCTTGGGTCAGCGAAGTTATTTATAATTATAAAACGGTTAAAGAGATAGGAACTAATTGTAACATAATAGTTTAAATAATTATTCTTTAGAAATTACAATTTTTAATTTTATTCGTGGGTAATCGCTATGAATGTTTTAGTAAAGCCGAGAGTTATTTAATTGACCATTTATCAAATTTTTCAAGTCACTACGTTATTTTTAATTGGATTAATTAACTGTTGCGCATTTACAATGATTATTATAAGTAGAAATTAAGACATTGCAAAATCTAATTAATAGTATAGTAATGATTAACGCAACTCTTACTATAAAATTTTGTTATTAAAAATAATGTAACGTATTGCAAAAAGAAATAGAATAAAAAAAAATAATTAATAGAGAAATAGTTATAATAAATTGAAATATTTAGTGCTATAATTTGTCCTCGTAAGGAAGGATAGGTGCTTGCAAATAAAATATATATATACGTGAGAATACATTAGCGTTAATCATTAATATAGCATTAAGGAAATAAAATAGTAATTATAATTATCGTTGAAAAAAAAGTTACAAAGTGAAATTAATACGTCATATCGCAAAGTTAATAAGATATTATGATTGATACGAATATAGTGTTAATATTATTGATAATCTTCGTATAATCGCAATCTTTTTGATATTATTTTAAATTAATTATTAAATTTGTGCAAAGAAATTTTTACCAAGAGTGTACCTGTAAAAATAATACTCGGTATTCTGCACGGAAATGCTATGATCTCGCGACGTCTTAAATCGCGGCGGAGACGTTCAGTTTCCTATGCCTTAGCGAAAAAAGCTACCTTTAAAAAGTGTGGATTATACGTGCCACTAACGTTCACAGCACCGTCGGCAACTGGAAGTAATCTTTAAACTGTGGTTGTCCTCTTACCATCTAAAATTCATATCGACCGATTTATCGATCCGGTAATTTAGAACAAATAATGACAAAAAAAAATTCTTATCTTAAGCGTAAGAAAAAGAATATGGTCAGGCCGTTTCCAATTTTCAAGTCATTATGAGATTTACTATAGTGAAACATAGTCATAGTGATTATGGTAAAATTCTTCTTGTAATAGTATACACACACACACACGCGCGCGCGCGCACGCACGCATGCACATGTATATGTGTGTATGTATACTATTAAATATATATAAACATAATTAAATTATGTTCAACGATCGCACCTATTTTTTTAAACAAATAATACACATATTTCAAGAGACTTGCAAACTCTTGGCCCGCGCTTAAGCTAGGTTTCACAATGGTTTGGGGTGGTGAAGGGTGCATCACGTAGGTTGTGGAGGGAGACTTTATCTTGTTGGAGCACTTGGGTGTGGATCCATGCGGACGGTCAATATGCTTTTTTTGAATGGCGACCGGGGGCCGGAAAGACAGGGAGCAAACTTATCGGCTGACACAAAACGGAGGTCGTGTACCGACGTTATAGTATTCTTAAGATGTACCACAATTAGACTCCTAGTTTGATTTTACATCCTTCTTTTTCTTCTTTTTTACTTTCTTTTTATTTTTATGTTTTCTTTGTTTTCTTTTTTTTTTTCCTATTTTTTCCTTGTCTTATTTTTTAAAATATTTATTTTTTTTATATTTTTTATTACTTAAAAGGTGTGTTATAGTTTTTGTTATTGCCTAAATTCTTATGAAAATTTTTCCTTTGTACGATACATCTCTAAAAATAGTGCTGGACATAATGATACATCGAATCCCTTACAATAATATTGCGTTTCTTTTCGCGGCGATTTACTTGCCTTTTTAAGGAATAACATACTTTGCATCTCCTATTTGGTAGAGCTTTGTTTTAAGTAGATGGCAACATCTTTGGAAAATGTTTTTTCATTAGTCTTAGAGGAGTAGTATCTCGATATAAGCTTTGTTCAATTTTCTTACGTACAGTAGCTTTTACTTCAACTGGCAGATTCTTAGAATGTGTTGTAAGTATATTTACTATCACTAGATCTATGAATGATAAATATTCACAATTCTTAGCTATGTATTTTTTGTACAATACATATACATTGAACTAGCATTGTTCGAAGGGATACCTGAATATTTTATAATATTTTTTCTGTTGTTTTCGCATTAAACTGTGAGTGCCCATCTGTTGGTCTCCCCCGTCGACTTACCCCATAGTTTTATTGTAATCTAATACAATTGCAGGTTTTAGTTTTTTTGAACGAAATCTAGATTCATCTTTGCTGAAAGAAACATCATAACAAGTGGTGATAAGTGAAATAACTTTTTTATCGTGCCATTTAACACAATTATATAATATAGTCTTTCTGCTAGCATAATACCTAATCTTTTATAATTTTATCTTTGAAAAATCTTTTGGAAGCTGATTACGATTTTACGATTAACTTAAAGTTCTGTAAGCACCAGTTTCTTTATTCGTAAGTAATTTATAAAGTTAAGGGGAATTGTAGAAATTATCCATAATAAAACAATATCCTTGATAAAAAAAATCTTTACTAAGTTCAAGAACGATTGCTGTTGCAGTACTATAGTTCTTGTTTTGCTTATCTTTCTCAGTATCTTTACCAGTGTATAAAATAGTCTTGATAATGTATCCTGATTTGCTTCTACACATTTCATAAAATTTCTATTCAAATCTTGCACGCTTAAAGGATATAAACTGTTGAAAGGACAAATGATGTTTAGATGCAACTATACTTTCATCAATAGAAATATCTCTTTCTGGAATACACACTTTTTGAAAATTATTGTTGATACGATTGTAAATTTCCCATATTTTGCGCAATTTTAGACCAGGATGTTCTGAAGCACTGTTTCATTATTCGAGAAGTGCAGTAACCTTATTATTCTCACAAATCTTTATAAACTCGTGAGTCTGCCTGAACAAGGGGTTGCAAAAAATTTGTTCTTCGTTCAATACCAACGTTATTTGGGTTTTACAATTATCGCTTGATATATAATAGCAAAAAACACCCAAAATTCTTAACATGATAGAAGATACCAACTACGCTTTTCTTTTTTGCGGTTCAGAAGGATATTTTTTTGCAATATATTTTTTTGCAAAACAATTTGTTTCAGTAACAACTATATTCATTATAGTTTCAGTAACATATAATTTAAGATAATCTCATTGGGACAATTTTTTATCTACAGGAATAGTAATACTTACTTTTGCCATTAATGAAAAATGTAAAAACTTAACTTTTATACTCAAATAAATTCGTTTCCAATTAAATAAGGTAGTAGATTTTGCTATTGAGCCAGATAAAGAGTTGCTTGATGAAAAATCAACAGGGACATTCAATAATTTTTTAAACATTTTATGCAATAATTTTTTATTTAAATCTAAATTTAAGAAAAAAATCAATATCTCCGTAAATAATAAATTTACAATAACTGTGGTACGAGGGCAGTCCCAAAAGTACCCGACCCGACAAAGAAAACAGTAAAAAAATTGCGAAAATGTTTTTTATTTTTTAACATATTCTCCTTTCAGTTCGATACATTTTTCCCAATGATGTTCAATAGCTTGAATACCCGCTTTAAAGTAGGAACCGTCAAGCTCCTCAAAATACCTATTAACCGCAGACTCTACCTCTTCATTGTTGGCAAATCTTTTGCCGCCGAGCCATTTTTCAAATTCGGAAAATGGAAAATAATCCAAGGGAGCTAGATCTGGCGAATAAGGTGCGTGAGGAAGCAATTCGAACTTCAACTCATTGATTTTAGCCATCGCAATGACGCACGTGTGGACTGGTGCGTTGTCGTGATAAAACAACACTTTTTTTTTCGTCAGATGGGGCCGTTTTTTCTTGATTTCATCACTCAAACGCTGCAATAAGGCTGCATAATATGCGCCGTTGATTGTTTTTGCTTTTTCGAGATAATCAATGAATATTATTCCACGCGCATTCCAGAAAACGGATGCCATGACTTTGCCAGCTGACTAAACTGTCTTTGCTTTCTTTGGAGCCGGTTCTCCCTTTTTAGTCCACTGCTTTGACTGCTCCTTGGTCTCAGGTGTAAAATGATGGACCCATGTTTCGTCCATGGTTATGAATCGACGCAAAAACTCGGCTTTATTGCTGCGAAACATTGTCAAACACTCGATGGAAACATCCTAACGTTGCTGTTTGTGCTCCATTGTAAGCAAACGCAGCACCCATCTTGCGCACAGCTTTCTCATGTCCAAATTTTTGGTCAAAATGCGATGCACAGCACTTTTTGAAATACCTGCCATGTCTGCTATCTCGCGCACTTTTAGTCGACGGTCATCCAATACCATTTTGTGGATTTTCTTCACATTTTCTGACGTAGTGACCTTACTTGGTCGATCACTGCGGTGTTCATCTTGGCAGCTCGTACGACCTCGCTTAAACTCAGCTTCCCAATATTTGACCGTTGTAAACGAAGAAGCAGACTTCCCCAGAGTAGAATCTAACTCGGCTTTGATATCGGTTGGACTAAGACCTTTCAACTGAAAGTATTGTATCACATAACGATGCCCGATTTTTCCCATATTTACAAATTCACTGAGAGCGTTCACTTTGGATGTCTGTAAAAAAAATAATAATAAACGTACCGTTATGAATTTTTTACATTAAGTTGTTGAAAGGTGGTATTGTCAATCGCAGTAATTGTTTTTTTAAAACTACCTGTATTCATAAGTCAGGTCGGGTACTTTTAGGACTACCCTTGTAATGAAATTTGAATTTAAATTATAAAGAAAACAAGTTTTTTATTCCAAACTAAAAAAAAGAAACTCATTTTTTGGTAATAAAAATCATTTTTATATAAAAAGTACGAAATCAAAAATAAAATAACTCAACAATATCGAAAAATATATAACATATGTAGCATAGGTCGCTTGTATTTATCTACTAATATGAGAAAATGTTTGTTTTAGTTTTTAAGTGTTTATATTTATAGTATATTACTGTAAATTTTTTTAACTTCAGAACGTTATCATTTATAGAAACTAAACAAAAGTGTATAAAATACGAATATTCTGGAAAGATTAATAATAGATTTACTTTTTTATATCCTTAGAAGTAAAACCAAGAGTATATGACAGTCGTTTCGAGTGAACAATTACAAATTTATAATATGTTATTATATTTATTTTCACTGTCGCTAAAAACACTATATTCTGTTTTCCTATTAGATTGAACTATTTATTCAAATAAATAATACAATGTCTACTTTTTATATCTTCAGTGACCTCGTAAATTCGTAAAAGAATTTTCAAACTAGTTTGAGCATTCTTTTTGTAAAATCAAGATTGCACAGCTGCCATTTTTAATCGGTTAGTTAGAATTTATGTTTAATTCTGATATCAGATTCGTTTTTAGCTACCCCGGAAACCCTTGAGTAAAAGTTTTTAAACTGATTTAAGATTTTTTTGTAAAATCAAGATTATAAGGTCGCCATTTTGAATTTTGAAATTCTGATGGCAGTTTCATTCATAGAGACCCAAAAAACCCCCAAATAAGGGTTTTGAAACTGATTTGAACATTTCATAAATGCTTTTTGAGAAGTTTTTTAATACAAAATATACTATGAAATTTTCAAGAACTTTTATCATTTTCCGAATAAAAATTTAAAGGAAATTTGAAATATTACAATTTTCAAACTATTGTAATAGAGAGCTGTACGCTTAAGCCTTAATTTGCGGGTGTGAGATGTCATAGAAGTTATTGTATTGAAAGATATTAAAAAAAATGTAATTACGAAATAACTCATCATCGTGCATTTTTAATAAGTTTTGTTTTAACGAGTTAACTCGTCAATATGCGCAGAAGGGTTAATGGTTTCATGTGGCATCGTAAATGGCTATTTAATAAGTCCTTATTTTTTTTAAGAAAACTTTAACGGACAAAACTTTATGCAGTTTCTTCGAGATGATTTATCGGAAATATTTTAAGATATTGATTTATTCACCAGAGAACAGATATGGTCTTAATTAGATGGTGCGCCAACACATTATTTAAATGATGTGAGAAATTATTTGAATAACCGATACAATGGCTGGTGGATAGAGAGATTGGGCGCAGTCGCGTGGCCTCCTCGTTCGCAAGATCTAACTTTTCCCAATTTTTTCCTGTCAAGAATGCTGAAAAATGTTGTCTATAGCGAAAAACCAAGAAAAATATGGAGAAAAGTGTTGGAAATGCTTGTACCGCAATATCTCGAGGAATTCTTTTAAGTACAGTCACATTATTCATAAGACGTATCGACCTATGCATTCAAGAAAGTAGACATAATTTCGAACAGTTAATTTGCTAAGTATGCTACTTAGTGAATTAACTGTTCGAAGTCATAAATTAACTATTTGTAACTACGTTTGTTTTTTTTTTTTACTTGCAAAGAAATTTACGTTAAAAGCAAATAACTCATTAAAATAAAGCACCCTGATCGTAAGAGGCAAAGGGACTTACTCCAAGCACTTCGAAGGAAACAAATTACCACGCCGTTGTTCCTGGAAAGTACTAAGATAAGTAATTTCTATTCATTTTAGCTAAAAATTTTGTTCGCCATCTTGATTCGTCATCTTGAATCCACCATTTTAAATATTGCAAATGTGATTACATATTCGAGATCAGCGACCCCAAAAACTCCCGTAAACTCAATTTAGTAAGAATTAGTTGAATAAAACTTTTATCTGCCATGTAAGTCCGCCATCTTGAAATTTTTTAAATAGCCAAGGTCATATTAATACGTAAAATGTTTTGCTCTTCTACTTTCTGATGTCAAAAAAAAAGGTTTCCTTTTTAAGAAATCTACTTTTGGTTAAAATAACTTCTGGTTTTTACCGAAAGTTATCAGATACGCCATTTTGTTTCCCTTTCAAAACCTTACGACTTTTATATAAAACTTTTTTGATGCCGGTCACCCAAACAAGTTATCGGAAGTCATAGATTTAGATGACTCATCCTGCATTTTTTATTTTGTATTTAACTCTCTTTCAATTATCAGTAATAAAATTTATTTTATATTAATCATCCTTTCAATTTTTAGTAGTGAAATTTTTTTTGTATTTACCTTTTTTTCAATTTTTATTAAGGGGTTACCCCCAGTTGTAGCTCAACAAAAAAGGCCTTTTTCATGAATTTTTTTAAAGAAAACGACGAAACTTTTTTAAACGATTATTATATCATCTTAAAAAATACATCTTGAAGAACCTACAGTAATTTTTTTATTGCAAAATATTACATTGTTAAGTGGCAAATGACCGCCAATGAAATAGTGTTTTTATTTATACGGTTTGCGGTGACTAACATTGCGGTAAAGTGGATCATTTAAAACAAAAAATGTTGATAGATTTAGTTAAATATAAGTATAAACTAGTCTTTAATCGAAGGATCGGAAAAAATATTTATTTTTTACAAAATGGCGGACAGTCAAAGTTAATGGTTTGATTTTAACGAAAAAAAATCGAACCATTAAAGACTACATTTTTATGTATTAAATAGGCCTGCAAAATTTCAAGAAGATCAGTTAATTAATGTTTGAGTAATCTTGGTCACTGACTTCAGAAATGCCATTTCGAGAAAAACGCGTTTAAAGTTTTAATTGCCGGTTGTTTACACAACGGATTCTTCTCTTTCAACGCTCATATCTCAGTCAATTTTGTTCGGATCGACTTGAAATTTCCAGGTCATATTCTCAGATACTTATACTTAAAAAAAATGCAATTAACAAAAAATCGATTTTTTCAAAATCGCAAGTGGGGGTAACCCGTTAATAAAACATTTTTATTTTTGTGTCTAGAAAAAAAATTAAGAGAAATGAAAAAAGAGTGAAAAAACATCTTAAAATTCAGCAATTTTTTCTCAGTTTAAACGAATTTGACTTCGCGTCCCTCCGGGACCTCCAAAAATTTATTATAACGTCGAGGTTACAAGTGCGTAAAGAGTACGCTTACTGCCTTTTGCCTAATTGCGCCTAAGTGCCGAAGCTTATAGGCACGGGACAAAAGAACATTAAGTTTTCGAGATCACTTTTAAGAGAAGGTGTAAAGTTCAGAATCGAACAGATGTAGATAGCTCTATTTCAAAGTTGAAGCCAGCCTCAAACCTTGTAGTAGATAAAGTCTAATATGAGTATTTAGGGTAAAGGATGATCGGCCGCTTGTCGGACAAAAATCCTTTCAGAGAATAAGGTGATTAAAGAGAAAAAATGACTCAAATGTTTAGAATTTTAAATTATTTTTAACTCACTTCTATTTGAACATGGGATTCTGTAGACAATCCTCTCTCTTTCTCTATCTCTCTCCCTCTCTCTTCCTATCTCCCTCCGCATCAATTGAATTCCATACCGTTTCCCATTGATGATTTCGTATGGTTTCAACAACTCATAATAAATAATACTGATCTGCTTCCACCAAATACATAGCATAATTTTCGCAGCGTGAGTATTAGGCCGAGCCGGCGGCGAAGAAGCATGACCGGGCATTCCTCATTACTTTCTTCTCTTTGTGTTGCTGTAATGAATCCTTTTTTCATCACCTGTAACTATGCGATGAAACCCATCCTTTTTTACCGCTGCAGCAGTTGTTCACAGGCGAAAAAACGACGCTCAACATCACTTGGCTTTAGATCATAAGAAACCCAAGTTCCCTGCTTTTGAATCATTCTCAACGCATGCAATTGCTGGAAAATAGCTTGGCGGATAAATCATAATACTGAAGCAAGCTTATTTTGTTTGGCATGGATTCTAGTCGAGCAATGTCTCCAATTCAACATCTCCGAAGGTTTTTGACCTTCCTTCACGCGGACGGTCGTCAATATTGAAATCACTGTCTTTGATGCGACGAAACCAATCACGGCACGTGACTTGATTTTACTTAGAGCAGCATCTGTGTAAATGTTTTGGAGCTCCCGATGTGCTCCAGCCGCTGTTCTCTTTAAATAAAAAAAATAAAGCAACACTTCCTGCAAATGACGATCATTTGACACAAAATCAGACAATTTCACACAACCAAAGTATACACAGTGTGTCCCATGGAAAATGGAACTTTTTCAAAACATCGATTTATATTGGCGCCACCTATTGGTGGATGTTAGCAATGGAAAGGTCTATTCTTAACTGACATCCTGTCAAAATTGTATGACATTCGAATCAATGGAAACCAAAATATCGCGCTCAAAGTGACAGTGTGTTTGTGGCATCGGTCGAAAAATGAACTTCGAACAAAGAGCAAATATTAAGTTCTGTTTCAAACTCGGTAAATCCTTTACTGAGACGCATAATTTGCTGAAACAAGTTTATGGCGATAATTGTCTATCCCGTATTAGAGTGTATGAGTGGTATAAGCGGTTCCAGAAAGGTCGTGAAGACATTCAGGACGACAAACATCCAGGTCCTTCGAATACCGTGGTTGCTCAAAGTAACATTAAAAAAGTGCGTGAATTTATAAAAAATGAGCCAAAATCTTCATTGCGATACATGGAAATGGAATTGAATATGTCCAAAAATTAAATTCATCGCATTTTGACCGATCATTTGAATCTATGGAAGGTGTGTGCATGCTTTGTTCCACACAAATTGACCGACTACGAAAACTTGCTCTGAATTCAACATTGTAAGGATTTGATTAAAGAGTCAAAAAAGGTTCCAAACTTGAAATATTCAATTGTGACTGGTGACGAGACATGGGGTTTTCAATATGATCCTGAAACCAAGCGTCAAAGTGCTGAATGAAAGCACCCAACCGAGCCCAATCCAAAAAAAAGTCGTCTTGAAAAGTCAAAAGTAAAGACAATGTTGATTTATTTCTACGATTCAGAAGGTATTGTTCATCATGAATTCGTTCCACCTGGTCAAACGATTACTGCTGTGTTTAATCTTGGTGTTATGAAGCGTTTGCTCAGCCGCATTTGTCGTGCGCAGCCAAAATACCGTCAAAAAGGGAGCTGGCGTTTGTTGCATGATAATGCCCCGTCTCATCGATCGAACTTAATCACGGATTTTTTTATCAAAAATTCCATTTTAACCATCAACCATTCACCGTACTCGCCGTATTTGGCTCCGTGCGACTTCTACTTGTTCTCCAAATTGCACTTGCCTGTGAAAGGAAAACGTTATGCCGACGTAGAGACCATCCAAAGAGCGACGACCAACATACTAAAGTCGATGGACAAAAATGATCTCAAAAACTCATTCGATATGTTAATTGATCGTGCAAAACGTTGTATTGATGCGGAAGGAGACTATTTTGAATAAAATAAATGAGATTTGCCGGAATATTAAGTTTTTGTCTTTATTTTGAAAAAGTTCCGTTTTCCATTGGACACACTGTGTATGACGCCGAAGCAAAATTACTAATATGCCAAAACGATTTCTTTACCACATGTATAAGCTTGCTTTATGACATTTTGGATGTCGAAATCGACAAGCACTTACTGCTGCAGCCATTTATTGACAAACAGCGTAAGCCGGTATTGAGTCTTAGAAAAAGGCCCCTCACGTGATAGAAAGTAGAATCCTAAGAGGATCTGCAGCGCGCACGTGTGTGGGAGAGTCCCGCATGTGCACCCAACATCCAATAAGAATAACCCTATTACAATATCAAATAGATTTATGATAACTATAACAGACTGTTATTATATTTAGAAAAATCATTATTCAATAAACTATAGACAATTATACAAATATAGATTGAAATTAAATTCACTGTTAGAAATTCAGTACAACGTTACTATTGTAATAGTAACTTAAAAAACACCATAAAATAAAAAAAAACATCAAGGTCAAATATAAATAATCAACAAAATTAAATGATATGCGTGCTGTTAAAAGTAAAATTTAAGAAAAACAATAATTTGTGTGAGGAAATAACAATAATATTGTAATAATGGTTAGAATTAAGCTGCAAACTTAATTCTTTTTTGCTTCATATTTTAAATTTATCCTAGTTTAAGATTACAGTAAAATATTGTTAGAATAATTATTGTTAATATTAGTTGCAAGAATTTTTAATAATTTTTGTACAAATTGACATCCCCTCGCACTCTTTCTCTGTCTCTCTCTCTCCGTCTACGCCATAAATAAGACACACCCCCGTAAGGGCCTTCCATGCCCTCATCCTTCCTAGGATCGGGAAGCCTGCTGCAAAAAGGGGGCCAGAAAAATTTGCCCTTTCGCGGATTTTCCGACCAGTAGGAAAATTGCAGGCTAGCCTCGCCGATGTGCTTAAATATCGCATAAAATTTTCAACAAGCAGCAGACCTCAGGCAGCAGTCCAGAAAATCATCTTAACGAACGTCTTGAGTCTCGCAGCCAGCCCAGACAACCCAAGCAGACAAAGAAGAAAATAACGGACCTCACACGTGAATCACTCAGTCTTTGTAATCTCAAACGTTGTTTGTTTGACATATTAAGACGAATCACTGCGCAGCACTCAAGATGGAGATTGACTAATCCTCCCACTAGTCGTTTTCGAAGAATCTTGATGGTTTATTATCGGACGAACTAAAGGCTGTACAATGATTTGTTAACTTTCTTGGCCACCGCGTTAAGGTACGGCGACCATGTAAGTTTACTGTCCAGCGTAACATCGGGATTCACAACCGTATTCTCGAATGGAAAAAGCACTCTGGTCCCCATGTCGATATAAGACAATTCATTTTTTTTAAATTTATTTACATAGCGATTTGATCAAAAGAGAATTGCTTTTGTTTTATTCGCATTTAAACGGAGACTAAAGAGTCTAGACCAATGAGTCACAATCTGCACGGCCTCCGACAGTTAAGAGACGCCCTTCAAAAATTTAGGGTATGGAATTTGTACATACAGTTAGAGGTCATTTGCATACAAAAGATGTTTGAAGGTCGCAGAATCAAGTACTTCATTAATGTGTAGACTAAATAAAAAAGGCTCCAGGACTGAACCCTGTGGTACATTAAGATTTATATTAATCCAAGCAGAATAACCGCTTTGCTTGGTTACAACACGTTGCGAACGGCAAAAAAATACGTCTTAATTCACAACAGGGCTTTCCTGGAAAATCCACATTCACAAAGAATATTGAGTAGTCTTGTTGGTATTGTATGTTGGTGTTGTTGGTGAATATAATAGCACCAAAAGCTTTAATGAAGTCAAAAAGTAGCAGTAGAACTAACTGCGTACTATTATGTTGTCAAAAAACAATTTAAAGGGGATCAAGCACTTCATCTGCTTCAATAAAGTTAGTAATCTGGGAGTGTGCAACCTTTCCGAGCATTTTGGGGAGAAAGCGCAGCATTGCTATTGGACAAAAGTCTGATGTAGCCGAAGGTGTATTGACTTTTTAATGCGCAATAAGCTGTGCTCTCCTACAAATACTCAGGAAGACTCCCTAAGATGGTCTAATTACCGGTATAGATTTGAAAACAGCTCTTTGCGGAACACCATAAGCACCTGTTGCCTGCAAAGAGAAGTATAAAATGGCAATCATTAGTTCAGAAAGATCTACTGACTTAAATAAAAGCAGATAAAAATAGAAATGCTAGCAGCAGCGAGTGAACTTTTTTCAGATAAAATAGACACACCCGCAAACTGCTAGCCTAGTTCTTCGGGGCTAAAACCATGTAGCTCCTCACTACCACTGGGCAGAAAGCCAAGCCTACGCATCTCGCTAGAAATGCCCTTCTTGCTGTCGAGTGCATCTGATACTTGTTTTTAAAGATAGAGACTACACTCCTACTTTTAGCAAACGTCAGCCTCAGATAAGAGTTGATGAAATTCATTGAGCATCATTAAAATCTATTTAACTATCTTACAAAGGATGATTGCAAAAAAAAACTTAAACAAAAGAGATTTATTTCCAACTATCTTTAAATAGGCCGTTAGAGAATAAAACACCGTACACGATGTTTATCAAAAACTATCATTAAAATAACTTTTAAAAAAGAAACCAATAATAAATTAATTGATTTCTAACTTTTTTGAAATACACTTTAAATCAGTAATAGAAGACCATTGTTAATAATAGAACTTATTGACATCAATGGTGAAGTTTTGTCATTAGCGTTATATCAACGTCAGAACCGGTCAGAAGTATTAACTTCTTAGCACGATCCGTCTTAAATTGTTATTACTGGTCGCAAGGGTCACAGGTGGTTGCAGACAATGTGTGGTCACAAATAGTCAAAAACTGTCGCAAAGGCTCATAAATACGAGGGCAGTCCCAAAAGTACCCGACCTGACTTATGAATACAGGTAGTTTTAAAAAAACAATTCCTGCGATTGACAATACCACTTTTCAACAACTTGATGTGAAAAATTCATAACGGTACGTTTATTATTATTTTTTTTACAGACATCCAAAGTGAACGCTCTCAGTGAATTTGTAAATATGGAAAGAATCGGGCATCGTTATGTGATACAATACTTTCATTTGAAAGGTCTAAGTCCAACCGATATCAAAGCCGAGTTAGATTCTACTCTGGGGAAGTCTGCTCCTTTGTTTACAACGGTCAAATATTAGGTAGCTGAGTTTAAGCAAGGTCCTTCGAGCTGCCAAGATGAACACCGCAGTGGTCGACTAAGTGAGGTCACTACGTCAGAAAATGTGAAGGAAATCCACAAAATGGTATTGGATAACCGTCGACTAAAAGTGCGCGAGATAGCAGACATGGCAGGCATTTCAAAAAGTGCTATGCATCGCATTTTGACCGAGAATTTGGACATGAGAAAGCTGTGCGCAAGATGGGTGCCGCGTTTGCTCACAATGAAGCACAAACAGCAACGTAAGGATGTTTCCATCGAGTGTTTGACAATGTTTCGCAGCAATAAAGCCAAGTTTTTGCGTCGATTTATAACCATGGATGAAACATGGGTCCATCATTTTACACTTGAGAGCAAGGAGCAGTCAAAGCAGTGGACTAAAAAGGGAGAACCGGCTCCAAAGAAAGCAAAGCCAGTTCAGTCAGCTGGGAAGGTCATGGCATCCGTTTTCTGGGATGCGCGTGGAATAATATTTATTGATTATCTCGAAAAAGGAAAAACAATCAACGGCGCATATTATGCAGCCTTATTGCAGCCTTTAAGTGATGAAATCAAGAAAAAACGGCCCCATCTGACGAAAAAAATGTGTTGTTTTATCACGACAACGCACCAGTCCACACGTGCGTCATTGCGATGACTAAAATTAATAAGTTGAACTTCGAATTGCTTCCTTACGCACCCTATTCGCTAGATCTAGCTCCCTTGGATTATTTTCCATTTTCCGAATTTAAAAAATGGCTCGGCGGCAAAAGATTTGCCAACAATGAAGAGGTAGAGTCTGCGGCTAATAGGTATTTTGAGGAGCTTGACGGTTCCTACTATAAAGCGGGTATCAAAGCTATTAAACATTGTTGGAAAAAGTGTATTGAACTGAAAGAAGAATATGTTCAAAAGTAAAAAACATTTTCGCTATTTTCTTACTGTTTTCTTTGTCGGGTCGGGTACTTTTGGGCCTGCCCTCGTACTTAACGTAACGATAATCTTAGGTAGTCTCAAGTGGTAAAAAGTAGTCACCATCACAGGAGGTAACAAGAGCTCAGAATTTGTCATAATTAATAACAAAGGGTCAGAGAAGGTTGCAAACAATTTTAGCTGAGCATAGATAACACATCGTTCAATAAGTCCCGAGACTAACCCAGAGATAGTGCTAGTAGTACCAAACTGGCCACGTTTCCATAGAGTACGAACTTTTATATGAAACGTGTAAAAATTTGACGTTGATCGGATCACAGACAGCAGAGTTATCGAGGTTAGAGTAAAGTCACTTTGTAAATTGTTTGAAAAATGGAAAAAAGCGAGTTTCGCGTGTTGATAAAACATTGTTTTTTAATGGGTAAAAACACCGTAGGAGCCCAGCAATGGCTTGAAAAACATTACCCAGACTCCTCTCCATCTAAACCAACGATTTTTCGTTGGTATGCTGAGTTTAAACGTGGTCGTACGGACACAAACAATGCGGAACGTTCAGGTAGGCCATTGGAAGCCGTTACACAGGAAAATGTGAGTGAAGTGTTAAGAATTGTAATGAAAAATCGCAAAGTGAAGGTCCGTGAGATTGCAGAAATGACACAGATATTATCTGGTAGCGTATTTGCAATTCTTCATGAAAAATTGAGCATAAAAAAGGTTTTTTCCAAGTGGGTGCCGCGATTGCTTTCAGTGGAATAAAAACAGCAACGAGTCGACGATTCAGAGAGCTGTTTATCGCTATTCACTCGCAATAAAAAGGATTTCCTGCGTCGATACGTGACCATGGATGAAACATGGATACATCATTTCACTCCGGAGTCGAATCGGCAATCATCTGAGTGGCGCATGGCTAGCGAAAGCCGCCCAAAGCGTCCAAAAACGCAGCAGTCTGCTAGCAAAGTCATGGCGTCTGTTTTTTGGGATACACATGGCGTGATTTTCATTGACTACCTGGAAAAAGGTAAATCGATGAACAGTGATTATTATATTGACTTGTTGGTACGTTTGAAGGAGAAGATCGCAGCAAAACGACCGCACATGAAGAAGAAAAAAATCCTTTTTTACCAAGACAATGCACTATGCCACAAGTCCATGAAAACAATGGCAAAATTAAACGAATTGGGCTTTGATTTGCTTCCCCACCCCCGTATTCGCCAGATTTAGCCCCCAGCGACTACTGGCTCTTTGCTGATCTCAAAAAAATGCTCCAGGGAAAAAAATTTGGCTCGAATGAGGAGGTCATTGCCGAAACTAAAGCCTATTTTGAAGCAAAAGATAAATCCTTCTATGAACATGGTATAGAAATGTTGGAAAGGCGTTGGAAAGATTGTATCACTCTAAAAGGAGATTATATTGATGAATAAAAATAAAAATGTTGTTTTTGTTGTTATTCTCGGGACTTATTGAACGATGTGTTAGATATAAATATTCACGCGTGATTACAGGTGATCAAGAGCTGGCATATATGTTCACGAGTGATTAAAGTTGATTGGAATTGATTATAAGAGTTCGTAGGTGATCTAAAATATAGCCTATAGAAACAAGTTAGAAGCATTTAACATAAAATATTTACAGTTCATTGAATTCTATGAACTAGCTAGAAAACACCTTTTACTTCAACTGGCAGAACATTACCTTATCTGATCTTAACTGCTACAATAAAAATATTTCAAGGTCACGGTCCAGGTCGAATCTAACGTCATCAATAAATAGCCAGGGAAAAATTCTAAGCCAATGGTTTAACAGTTTTTCTCCAAATTAACTATTCAAGCTTCAATACAGTTCTGATACGACGACCTTGATCATGGCCTTTCAAGGTCAAATTTTCAAATGGTCAAGGACATATTTAAACGTAAAATTTTCCGCTCTATCCTTTTTTGTGACAAAAATATAGCGTTTCACTTAAAATAATCGACTTGACCTTTAAATGACCTTGAAAGTCATATTTAAAGCAAATCCGAAGTCACCATCGGATAGACAAAACAAAATTCTAACTAATTGTATGTTTTACTTTTTTTCTACCATCGTTAGTTTACATATTATTTTGCTATCCCGAAACTTCTTGGTCACCTTTCGATAATAATCGTCATACGCTCTCCTCCAATAATATTCGTGCGCTTCTCTATCATACGTTGTCTTGATTCCTAAATAACCCTTTGAGGGTATGCAATGTGCATCGCGTAATACTTCCTCGCGATACTCTAACGGCACAACTAAACGCCATCCTTCTTCTCGATTCGCTATTGGATCTAAAAACGCGTCGCAGTGATATCCATACAAATACTCATTCTTGATTTTCCAATTTTTATATTTTATCAGCGCTATACTCACTTCATTTAGCATTTGCAAAGACCACGGATCTTTAATTTATTTAAACGCGGAAATTTCTACACCATCGTTTTCGAAAGTACAACGAATTTTCACGATGAATGATTTCGAAGTCTCACTGATGCATAGCGAACGCCTATCGCGCCAACCTATCTGACAACATTTTCAACGTGTCTGCACAAGAATATTTGTTCCGCAAACAAAATTTGATGCAAGTTATTTGTTCAGCATAATCACCCATTATAAAAATCGAAAAATTCACTTGTGGTTGTTTACAAAAACACGTGTAACTCGGAGATAATTAAACCTTTTGACAAACAGACGCTTAGCAAATGTTATAGACAGTCCGACCAACCTAGGAAAAAAAATTTACCTGCCTTTCTAATATTAATTAGATTTTCCCGATTGATCCGCCGTTATCAAAATTTACGTTTAATACACCTAACAATCGTTTTTAATCGATTACGAAATTGTTTTACAACTTGCAGGCTAGTGAGCGAAAACATCACACCTGAGTAAAAGAGTGCTTGATGCACTTTATTGCCAAGTTTCAAAATGCAAATTCTTAGCTGTTACGACTGCGACTTTATCTTTTCCACCCTCACTGCTCGCTTCGCTATTTCCAATTTTATTTTCCTCGCTTACATTAACTTTTTCATTAAACTCATTCACTTTGTCATTTTCTGGCGTCTCGTTCGTGTTTGTCGCAGAATTATTATTAATTTCGTATTGCCGTTCGTAAAATTGACGCTCACCTTCATTTACTTCGCTCATTCAAATTAAATATTCAGACAAAACTTTATTAACTTATTTACTGCGTAAATTAACTGGTATCACACCATTATCGCCCAAGTTTTCCGTTTATCTTAAGCGGGCAAACCTGCTATGCATTTCTGCAAAGAATTTCGAATCCTTATCGTTCTCTACGTTCTTTACCTTTCTCCTTGTCTCTGGTTCATTCTCACTTACTCGACTGATGACTCCGAGAACAGTATCTAGTTCTGTCTCCTCGCTCGCGCGTTTCATGATCTAAATAGTTTCGAACACGAAGTACATAATTTTACCATCAAATCCAGTGTGCCACATCGCCACTACGTCGCAGAGCTCTCACTTGTTCAGGGCACTCACGAGCAACATGCCCCCTTTGCGCGCACACAAAACATTTTATTTCCGGAAACTCTGACGCTTGGTGTCCGACGGCTTGGTAGGTAAAGCATGAGCCGAAATACTACGTGTTGTGATCTAACGATCGTGCGATCGATTGCATCGCCAGCTGCACGTTTTGCGCTAGAGCGCGAAAATTATTATCCACACTAAAACGTCGATTTCTTGCCATCAAACTTCGCGGTTGGTTAAAATTACTTCTAAATTCGTACAGACAGCGCGGAGGTCCATACAAACCATTGTGCAAGCTACTATGTGTAACGTCGGAGTCTTAACTCAAACGTGCAACTTTGGCCTTTTCTTTTTTTTTTTAAGCCTGGGCATTGAAGTCTATGGGCTCAGGGGTGGCCGAAGGAATAACAGAGCGGGACGATATTAATTAAATTTTTGTTTTGGATAGGTGTGTAAACCGGGATTGAGAACGCGGCAAGCCACTACAGGCTTGTCTATTTTTCGAAGAGGACCTAAAGGAAAAAGTCGAAGGACACTTTTTGTTTAGTCCAGCGACTCTCGGAGGAAAAATAGATGTTAAAATAAAGAATAAAGAATGAATTTAAATTGAAATATCTTTATTGTTTCTTTACTCACTTTTATAATAATTTTTTTCTCTCTCTCTCTGTTTTTCTACTTTTCGAATTGGTGGTACGAGGTTGTTAAACTGGGGCGCAGTCGGCTCGTTGCGATCCAGATCGGGCTCTGCCTGCTGGGGTCTTCTGATGTCCTTCAATCTGGGGCGCAGTCGGCTCGTTGTAATCCAGTAACGTATCGTCGGCGATTCGCGCGGACTGATGATAATGTCTAATTGAATAAAACTCACGACGAATGCGTCTCCGCATCTCAAGCTTGCCCTTTTATGCACTCGTCCAGAGATGATTGTACGCCAATCAGATTGCGAGAAATTAGCGCGTGGTGGGCGCTAATCGCTTATCTCGAGCGTATTTCGCTTGGGAGGGAGAGCGAGAATTAGAGAGAGAGAGAGAGAGGATTATTTTTGTACAATTTTTTCCGCATATCCGTTATTTACCATTTGCGATAATTAAATGTTAAATTTAATTAAATGGTTGCATTCTATTTAAAATTTGGTGCACGTTACAAAAAAAAACAAAGTTTTTTGTCGCATTTTACGCTATTTGCGTCGTATTTTATTTTATGATCTTAAAAATATAAAAAAAAAAATATAATTATTTAAATTAAGAATGATTGTCATTGTAACCAAGAGTGGCAATCTTAAATTTTTAAAAGTAATTTGTAATTACTCGATTATTGAGAGAAAAAAAACTAGTGCAAAATAATGATTCAATAATTATATTTCTCTTTTTTGAATTACAATCCTTGTTTAATTTTTAAATATTTGTCACGAAATGTCGGTGAATTAATCAATAGATTGACATTATTGAAGAATTCTTAATTAACATTCTTTGAGTTTTTGCGTTGACTGTATCATGCGCTATGTTATTATAATGGAATTTTAAACTAATTACACTTTTTCAATAAATTAATAGTAGGAATAATCATTAATCTAGAGGGATAGTAACAATTATTACTTCAGGAATTTACCAATGATTAATCCAATTTTAATTATATAAGTAAAGAAAAATGTACGGCAAGAAAAATTATAATTAAATATAATCGTGTAAAATTAGTTTTAATCCGCAAGAAGCATAAATTCTATCGCAAGATTAAAATTCTCGTACATAGAATTTGCAGGAAGGTGAAAATAAAAAAAATTTTGATTTCCTCAAATATAAGAGTGGTAAATATTATAACGCTTAATTTAACATAATGTTGAAGAATTTAATTATTAATGTGAGGAAAACTAGGAAATAAAATTAATATGATACTTAATGAAAATTATATCATTCCACAAAAACAATAATGATAATAGTTTAATTTTTACAATAATGTTTGGTTATTAGGTCCGGAATTAAGTGTTCTTTTTTTTTTTTTATTTTTACAATGACAAATGAGCAACCATTTCATTTGCTTAATTATCTTATTAATAATAAATAAAAGCAGAAAGAAATCCTTTCGGTATTTTATAAGTTGTTTTTGCTTTTATTTAGAAATACAAAAATAATAATGATAAATTGGAGGAATTAGAATAATCGAATTATAGTGTAAAGGTTCTAAGGAAACAAACGTAGCACAAGATTATATAAAACGTAACACTCGTTATTATTAAGAATAGAGCGAGGCTAAAATACGTTGACGCATTTTACAATAATTAGTGATTATGTTACGCATTATTTTTTTGTGTCGTATACATAAGGAAACGGAAAATCTGCTCTCTCCTGCCTTTTTTTGCATGAGTTCTATAATTAATTTAAATAAATGATTAACTTGTGAGCAGAGAAAAAAAAGAAAAGAAAAGTTTTTACTACGAGTGTACGATAGAAGAATAATACTTTAGCATTCCAAGCTGGACCGGAAACGCTGTTATCGCGCGGCGTGTCAAATAGCGCTGTAGATGCATTTTTCTGACGTCTTAAAGCTTTGAATTCTTTCGCGTTATAGCGGGACATAGAAAAAATTATTTTATTATTTCCCTTTTGTTTAAGAGATAAAAAAAAATAAAGGGAAATGAAAGGTAAGATTCTCGTGGAAAATCCAGAGAAAAAAAAATTAATATATATATAAAAAAAAATATATATATAAATATAATTTAAGATATATAATGAAAATGAAAAAAAAATTGAGGGATCGATATAACATTGCCGATCGATCAGTGATTTAAAACGTAATACGCTGTGCCGACGTTACATATGCATCAGCCCGACGGCGGGCTCGTGTCGCGCTATTTGTGCATAGAGCGGTCTCGATCGCTCTATCTCTCTCTTTTTTACACGAGGTTCTATTGCTTCTGCTATTGCAGTTGTCTCTATGGATATATCGCTTTCACAACACTTACACGATAGGCTTTTACGCGCCTCATTATTTTTCGTTTTCTTTGCACTCTCACTACGACTCTTTTCAATACCCGCAGTTTCAGATACTATTACCACCACTTACATGTTTCTTACGACTTCTTGATATGCAGCGCTAGACAAAAACATCTTGTCTGCGGACGCTAAAGAAATAAAGTGGCTTTTCAAATCTTTCTGTCTCTTCCGGTGACAGTTATATTTTTCTATGTCTACTAGCGTTTTGACGATCTTATCTAACAGCCCGCGCCTATTGTAAGGCAGTTAGTCACAATACTCCATCTCAACATGCTCGTTGTTCTACGACGGTACTTCGAAATGCGTAATAGTATATTTGTAACTGGCCAGAACACTTGAAATTTCCTCGCCTTTAGCTTGCGTCCAACGGCACAAGTCGCTTATCAAATCTTCGCAATCGTATTCGCCAATGAAATAATGTTTAAAGGCTTTGACAAAATCGCGCCATTCACGAAACTCGCTTTGTGGTTCTATACCATTGCGCAGCACGTTTCTGCAAAACGCATGATAGTTTTGACAACTTGCGGTCGCTTACTCCCGCTCCGTCGCACCACTTGAAAACGTCAAGCCGCAGCTACACAAAAGTTAAACAGCCTGCTTTCTTGCAATTTATGCTCTCTCACTCGCGAGCTTATGATTATAATACTCGCTTACTAGTCTTATCACACTTTCTATGCTGCGGCTCGTTCTCTTTCACTAACTTCGCGTATCTCCTTCACCAGCGGTGAGTAACCCATAATTTGCTGCTATCAGAATCGAACGATAAAACAATGGTTTTACGCCTATGTTTATTTCTATATTTGATTTTTTATTCACGCGCTCTTCTTTGTTTCATGGTACTAGCTCCGTATTTTTATTCTCGTATATTTCATTGATGTTTTGCGTTAGGTAAAATTATTTGTTTTCGTTAGTTAAATGCATAAGAATACGGGGTGTCACAATCGCTTGATGCGGCGGCTACTGTATTTGCATCGCTGCGACCCTCTCGCACGCTCCTCTTGTCGCGCTTGTCTCTCTCTCATCTTGGGATGCGGGTGCGTCCACATCACGTACTCTACGCCGTACACTGGCATTGCCGCATAATATTCACACTCGATTGAATTACTCGGTAACTTCACGCGAGTCATAAGTTGAAATGTATAAATCGTATCACTTGCATGTGTTACTACTAGCGGCGAAGTTACTCATATATTTGTCGTAATCACGGACGATACCGTTGTAACTACCAGTATCGTGCCATATATCTTCAAAACTGGCATTTGTATTGTGCTACAACCATTAAACTCCTACGCTGTTAAACCGAATTCTGGCACTCGTGTAACTCTCATCACACGTAAATTTGCCTTCTTCGGTGGCACCACTAAAATTTTCTGCGCTACACAAGCGCGTATTCTTATCGCTCTGATGCACGTTTTCTATGTAGATGTCGCATTCAAGAACAACGCTTGTCAGCGCCTTTTTGCGCAAACGACCGCGTGGCTTTTGATAAAGCTGCACTTTTTTGATCATTTCGCTGATCAGCACCGCATCGCTCCGAGGCAAAAGCGGCGTAACATGCACAATCGTCCTCTAAATCGATTGAAATTAAATTATTTTTAAACTCTACCTCTAATAATGACGTGTGAGACATCTTACCGCGCAACACTTTTTCGTCCACGTGTACACTATGTCTGCAAACGCGCTACTCATTCCATATTTCATCAATTTTTAATTGCGCTATGTCTCGATTTTCTGAACATCTTTCTTGTGACTGCATTAATTATTCTATCACATCTGGAATGTAACTCATCATTAATTATTTTTATTTACACTCGCAACTCTTATTTCAAAATTCACATTCTTATCGTAAATGCACGCAATACCCGCAAAATTGCCACAACGTTTATTTTCCCTCCCACCAAAATCTGCAAATAATTTTAAAAAATAATTCAATAAGCAATATTTTAAGAAAATACTATCGAAGTATCTCAACAAAATAGTTTCTTACCTCAGGCACTTATCTACGCAGTTCGAAAAAACACTCACTTAAAAATCGGCACTACCGCGACAAAAATATATTAGCGAAGTCGTAAAAAAAAACATGAAGATAGTCATATACAACACAAAGCCAAAATTTTAGCCGCGCTTGACAACACGTGAAGTTTCTGCAACGTCTCTGTTTTGATGCTCGACCCGTTCTGTGAAATCATAAAATGCGATTGGACGGGCTTGTGTCTTTCTCTTGCTCGCTATGTTTAATAGTTTATATCTCTTTTCCTTTTTATTGATTCTTACACAACAAGGCCTTACCAAAAATCGCTTTGTCCTTGTATCGTCAAATTTTTAATTTTAATTTTTGGACTACGCTAGAATTTTTGATTTTTATGATCAATGATCCTACGTGGAGCACCAAAATTTTAACGCTATTTGGAATAGCAATGCGACGCAATTTGCATTTACACTTATCCACGTACATAAATAACTCTTTCTTCTTTTGGTATTTATTAGGCGCCAGTTAAGTGGAGGTTCTCATCTAGCGACCCAAAAATTACGTGATTTTCGCGATTTTTTTTTCTCATGAAAGGAAATAAATAAAGTAGTCAAGTTTTTTGGTACTTATTAAGTATGTTATTAACTACTTTTACAAATTTTTTTGAACAAAAATACCGAATAGTTTATTAGTTATATGCATTGGAAAATAGTCATCGAAAAAAAAGACACCTCCACGGGCGGCAAGGTAACTCATCCAATTTTTGTCTGAAATCAAAAAATCAAAGTTTGTTATAAATTAGGAGACATTTGCTGGATCTTGGATTAAAATCACGAAGAGAAGTTAAAAATTAACAAAATGACGGACTTGCAAAAAAAAAATATTTTTTTGCACTTTTTTTTGCTCTAAAAAGTGCAATAACAATAAAAATAATCATTGTAAAATTATGATTTTAGGTCAAGATCCAGCAAATTTAATTACCTTTGAAATAAAAAAAAAATTTATTTTAATATCTATAATAGTTTTTGATATATCTTGCCGCCCGTCTCAAAAAACATGGTTTCGAGAAAAACGCGTTTAAAGTTTTAACATAGTACGCGATTTAGTACGTAAAAAGACGACCTCGGTTTTTTGACTATAACTTTAAAAATAAATTGAATTCGGCAAAACGGGTTCCACGAGCGTATTCTACGAGACATTTGCCAACTTTTTAAGCAAAAAAAAAAAATCGATTTTTTGGTCGTGCTTGATGAGAACCTCCCCTTAAGGAGAACTTGTTCGGCTTCTCTACGAGGTGGTTCAGTAAATTAATATATAACTTATTATTCACGAATTTGGCCATGCTCAAGGGCACCGTCTCACACCACTGCCGTATCTCACACTAAAAACGCGCGCTCTCTCTCTCTCTCTCTCTCTCTCTCTCTCTCTTTGTCTGGTAAGCTATCAATACGCTCTTCATATCGGCTCCGCATATATTAGCCGTACTCATTTTTGCTTTCACTTCTCTGTCGGAGATTTCTTTTCCAGGCCTTCAGGACATCCTCCGGTTCCTACTCATACAGGCGTATTCCTGGTTGGCTCGTTATTTTGGCCGGGATGTTCTGAAAAAAACCTGATATTTTATTTTATCAGGTTATGTCAAGCATGACTCTACAAAGATGGATATAGGCGTCTATTCACACACGTACTCTCAGTAAACAGCACACAATCACAGAGATCGGTCTTGTAGCTGTCGCCAGCCTACCGCTTCATTGTAAATATCAAGCAGCTGGCACTGTGTTTCAAGTGAATATTGTTGTGTATGTGTATGCTTATGTGTGAACTGACAAACTGTTGATTTTCGATACATGTGTGTCTGCGCGTTTCTATTGAATATCTGTGCGTATTTATATAGACATAATTTAATTTATTTTATTCTCTTATCTATTTTATATATGATTGCATAGGATTATCGCGTTAATTTAAGGTTATGCAATTATGCAATATTGACTATTTTTATGCGGCTTATATATAAATAATAGCGAAGTAACAGACAGTCAAATATAAGTACCTAGCGGCTTTTGTTTAATATCAAATTAATATCATTTTTGGATAAATGAACCGTAGCGTAGTTTAATATATCGCTATTTCATTATGTGTGTATGAACATTTTTCTACTTTTTCTATTATTGTTCATCAAAGCACTAAGTTATGAAACTGTATGCTACTGTAATAGTATTAGTCGCAGGTTTACGTGCACTTATTCATGTTGTGATGATATTGTACTATATATTTTGCCATTTACTTAATTTATTATAATATGTTATATTAATTATAATAACTTATCATGGTTTTCTATGATAATTGTTGTTTATCTATCTGAGAGTTATTATAATAACTTAACATAATTTAGTATAATAAGAAAACCATATTATATTAATCTATATAACATTATTTTTGTGAGATAGTATTTTCAAGATATTTTTCAAGATAAGTTTACAAATGGCCAATTATTATTTTATTATTTTTAAATAATAAATTATTGTAAATTACTATTTTGATTAGCGGAGTCATTATCAAACGGCGTTGCGTAACCATTTACTATCTACTGTTTGCATAGCATGAATGAGCGTGTGTGTCCAGTGTGCAATCTTACTATTGAGAGTGGTTTAAAATCAATACACAAGTGCAAATTGTGCGGCAACGTATTCCATGCGGCTTGTCTAAAAGGTTCGTGGTCTTGGAACTTTATTCTGTATCAATGTGCAGTCTGCTGTCAATCGCGCTCACCATTAGTTTCTGCAAAATTTATCACGTTTCAAAATAGTGCACAATTTCTAGGTGATTCAGTGACTTTAGTTTCGTCGTCTTACGCATCTAGTGCAAACAGTAAACTTATTAGCAAGTGCTTGATTAGCACACGTTCGCCGCCATCACCTACAATTTCTCGACCGTCGAAAGCTGCTTATTTAACACCCGACTCACCGAATAAATCAGTCAGCATGGACAATGGTATGCCAGCATGGTTTGCGCAATGGAATGCAACTCAGTCCCAGCCGTTTAAAGAGTCTGTGAACTCACAGCTTGCATCCGTCTACACGAGACTTGATGCGATAAAATCAACCAATACTGAGCTACGTGAACAGCTTTCTGCCACTCAGGCATCTGTTGCACAAATCGATTGTGACATTTTCCTCACGGACTCTTGTGAGATTCGTATTTCGGGCATTCCTAATGCTCTTGCAAACGACCATTCGCAAGCAATTGAACGCGTATTTAAAGTCACTAATAACGCTAATCATTTGAACTTCGTCTCGATGATTCGTGTTTGGCCACTTAACACCTCAAAATCGAATACCAATGCAGAGAAGAACCACGATAGCTTCTCGCTTGTGATCGAGGTTGTCTTGGAAACAGTGCTTAATAGTATTATTGCCAAAGCACATCTCTTGCAGGGCAAAAAGGCCCAAATCATCTTTAACACCGGTGGGAACCAGTAGGTGTTTATGACGCCAATCTGGCCCCAGCAAGTCTACACAATCTTGCATGCTGCTAATCAAAAACATAAGCAGCTTGGTTACCTCCACCCGGTTGTTCACAATTTAGTAGTATGCATGCGACCCGATGAAAAGTCTTCACTGATTCCGATCCGTTCCCTCGAGGACTTAGATCGGCTTACTCTGCATCCAAATAATCTATGAGGATCTGTTGCTTAGCCGGTAAACTTAAAATCTCGCGGATATTTTTTGGTTTGTCATGCGAATATTAATCATTCTTCGGCTTATTTCAACGACCTCGAGTTTTTTATTAAAAATAAGTGCTCATATAACATTATCGCTCTAACAGAGACATAACTTTCAGCCGATATTCCAGATACACCCTACCAATTGGCTGGTTTTAAATTATTACGTTGCGATCGTGTTGGCAGAATGGGTGGTGGGGTGGCTCTGTATGTCAAAGAGTGCCATTTACAATAATCTCTCAGTCAAATCCTAAATTCAATAATATGCCCAAATATCTGATGGTAGAAGTTAAATCTGAGGCAATAGAAATTCTTGTGGTTGTTGTTTATCGTCGTCCTCACGGTGTTTATCGCACGCCTCTGTTCGAAGAGCTTCCAGATATTTGCCAGAACTAATCTAATGTCATCATAACGGGCGACTTCAATTTTCCGATGCACCGAAAACATCCAGATTCTGACTTTTTTCGAGAACTTCTCCGTGAGCATAGTCTTGAGATTGTTCAATCTGATCCCACTCACAATATTTTTCATGAGGATGGTTATTTGAACAATACATGGCTCGACCTATTTATCGTCACATCATGTAGATTAGTTCGAAGTTAGACCAAATCCGACACACCATTTGCAGCTGGCCACGACCTAATTTCGTTGGAATATTCACTTCCATCGTCTTCTGTCGCACCGAAGACGATAGCCTGTCGCGCCCTCCGAAATCTTAGTGTGGACCATCTTTGCAATGAGCTCAATAGTAAACTGAGAATTGTCTCCCTGGCTGAGATACTTGTATCTACAGTTCCCTCTTCACCTACATCAGGATCGTCCCTCAGTCCATCTAAACTAAGGGACGACCTCATCTCAGTCAAAACTGAACGATTAACTACATCGTTACTTGAGATTTTCGACAACTTGGCACCGGTGCGAAGCATATCGATTCATGCTAATTTTAAACCTTGGGTATCTAACGACATCCGTCTCCTCATTCAAGCGAAACGGGCAGCGTTTACTTCATTAAGAGCCAAAGTAAGTAATAGCGTCAGTGTAGCAAAAAATCGTTATATTGCGTCTATAGTTGATTCTTCATCCGACTCTAACACTCTGTGGACTCAACTAAGAAATAGGTTCCAAACATGCATTATGCTTCCGTCTCGTGTTCGACAACACCATAGCGATTTCTAGACATTTCCGACGTATTGAGCAGCCCTTTGAACGCTAATCCATCGGATATATTTTCTTTTAAACCGATATCTGCAAATGATATCGATCGGACTCTTGCTCACACTAAGAAAAACAGCACTGGAGCCTATTTACCTACCTAGGCTCTTCACATTGAGTTTGAGTATCTCAATCCGGCGGGTCTCAGCTCGTAGAATCCCACCACCTTTGTCATTTGCTACGCCGCGTACGAAAACTTTGGCAAACTCTTTCCATATCACAGCATCAAAACTCATTAACCAGTTTGCAGCGAGACTACCTGCGTTTGATTCCCATTTTTCTCACGCCTTCAAATCGATACTACGTGAGCTCTTAATGTCTGAAGAGGTCGCACAGTGGCATTTTCGAACTTCACGTGATAGAAGCATAGTATTGAACCCGATTCCTCACAAGATCACACTCAATAGATTACTGAATCTAGTACCATGACTACTTGGCGGGTTAAATTTTGGTTTCAAACTTTTACCTATGGTATATCTAATCTAATCTAATCTAGTCTTACTTTTAGCAAACTATGTTATATATTATAAATTATTAATTATAAGTTACGCATTGTTGTTGTTATTGTTATTATCACTGCACTCATCGATATGTATATTTTCTTTTCTTAGTACGTATGCTTTGACATAACCAGCTATATTATACTATATTATATTATATTATATTATGTTCATAGCGTATTATTTAGTTTATAAAAGAGAGTAGTATTATAATACATCGTTTTCTATAACATTGTAAAAGTTTATATCTGTATTATTTATTTTTCTGGGCTGTATGGGATTATATCCCGTAGCCTCAATAAATATTATTCTATTCTATTCTATTCTCTTTCTAAAGAGAAGACATAGCGAGTATTGGGATAACTATAAGTAGTTATAATACTTCTAAATAATAAATTTAGTATATACTTATAAATAATAAACGTAATATAACTAATTTTAGTTATCCCGATACTCGCTATGTCTCCTCTCCCTCAAACTAACTCGCACATGCATGAATACGCACAGACGCATACATACGTACAAATATAAATACATATGCTTCATCCTTCTCTTACTCTCTTATAACATTTATCAGTCGAGCCGTAAGTCCCTTTGTTCTTTTTGGAATTGATTCAAAGAATTATGTACATTAAAATTTGAACGATCGTTATTTTCTATAACCTTAATCATTTCGAAGTTGGTATTTATATCTACAGAAACAAGATGTTGTTGCAAGCGCGAAAGCTGTCCTTGAATATAACCATTCAGTTCAATAACAGTCGCGTCGATTATGCAGCCAAAGTAATTCTTCGAGAACAACGCGGGAGCACATGACGTCAGCAATTTCGATAATTGTCTTGGATAAAGAAAGGTAATGTTGGTGCTGTTGACAAGAAAATCCAATCCGTCATCAACGAAATTAGCCATCTTAGACACTCGCACCTTCTCGCCTCTTCTAGTTATATAAAAACTCAAATCATATTTTGTTTATTTGACATTTATCAAGCAAGTTGAAAATTATAATTTCTTGAAAAATTATTCTGAGCTATCAAAAAAGTGATGTTGAAGTTTACAGAACAACGTTCAAGAAGAAAAAATATTAAATAAAGTGAAATTAAAGTAAATACTAATATTTTCTTCTGTACGTTAATATTCATCGAGCAATGACCAGCTAATCTGTAGCCCTCTGTTAGTATTATAACCACGTATAGATTGAGCGAGGTTAAATTCCTATAATCTTTAATTCACAGTAATTCACTTATATCAAAATAATTATGTATACTCAAGTTAAGTATTAAAATTTGTTTCAAAACCTGTTTATTACTTTAATTCACTTAAATTCGTTTGAACTTATAAAATCACTCATTTTAGTAAAATTAAATATTATTTTTAGTTTTTAATTTATGTATTATTTAACGAACTTTTTCTTTAAATTTATTTATATTATTTATTTATATTATCTATACAACTTTATTATAAAAAAAGGATTACAAATGAATCATTCGAAGTATCGCTAGCTATAACTTTTTTCCATCTTTGTTGCTCATCTTTAGAGCTTTCTTTTATCTTAAGAGCTCGAATACCGTTACGGTAAAGTGTTCGTCTTTTGAAGCTGTACACGAATCAAGTCAATTTTTGGTATCTTCATATAAGTGGAATTGCTGATCAACTAAACCATGTGCCATCGAACACAGCAAGTGATAATCGATCGGCGCAATATCTAGGGAATATGGCGGGTAGGGTAAGACTTCCCATTTGAGCGTTTTCAAGTTGGTTTTAACGGGTCTGGCAACGTGAAACCGAGCGTTGTCATACAGTAAAACCACTTTTTCGTGCCTCGGCTCGTACTGTGGCCGTTTATCGTGTAGTGCGTGACTCAATCGCATTAATTAAATTCGATACCGTTGCCCAGTAATGGTTTCATTTGGTTTCAACAGCTCATAATAAATAACACTGACCTGGTCCCACTAAATAGACAGCATAACCTCTGCAACGTGAATATTAGACCGAGACGACATCGTAGAAGCATGACCGTGCAGCCCTTATGACTTTATTTTCTTGAAGTTGCTGTAATAAATACATTTTTCATCACCTGTCATGATGTGATGAATAAAACCCTTCCTTGTTTGCCGCTGGAGCAGTTGTTCACAGGCAAGAGAACGATTCTCAACGTCCCTTGACTTCAAATCATAAGGAACCCAAGTTCCCTGCTTTTGAATCATTCCCAACGCATGCAATTGCTTGGAAATAGCTTGGCGGGTAACTCATAATACGAGGGTCAATCAAATATAAACGGTAATTTAGCTATTCTGCTTAGCACGCACCTCCGAGCTAGATGATATAGTATGGCGGTTGCTGGTTCGTTCATAAGGAGTGGGGAAACCAGCTTAGTTAGCGGCCACGCTCGGTTCTATTTTCAGTACAGCCATGGCTGAGCAAGAGGTGCATCCGTCTGTCGCGCAACGCGTCATTATAAAGTTTTTAACTAATGAAGGTGTTAAACCGTCGGAAATTTTTACTCCTTTAGAGGCGCAGTTTGGGGATACTACATTGTCTTAGAATCAAGTGTATACGTGGGCCAAGGAATTTAAGCGTGAGTAAGAACGTGTTGAAAGAGAGAGTCATGATTGACGTCCAAGAACAAGCCTTACAGATGACAACATCCGTGCCGTTAGAGAGCTTATTGAATGTGATCGGCGGTTAACTGTTTGAGAAATCTCGTCAAGAGTGGCATCAGCTATGGAAGTGCTCAATCCATTATAACTGATCATCCTGACTTTAGAAGAATAAGTGCTTAATGGGTTTCGAGATTGTTAACCGGGAATCGAAAACAGGTCAGATCGGAGATCACTGAGAGACTTCTGAATCGATTTCAACAAGAAGGGGAGAATTTTTTGAGGCGTAACGTCACATGTGATGAGACGTGGGTCCACGATTATACTTCCGAATCGAAAATGGCGAGTAAGGAGTGGCGAAGGAAGAATGAAGGCTGCCCAGTGAAGGCCAAAACTCGCCTCTCAGCCGGAAAAGTGCTTGCAACGATTTTTCTCGACTCAAAGGGAGTTTTACTCATTGATGTTCTTCAACAAACAGTGAATACGGCCTACTATTACCAGTTGTTACAGTCATCGAAATTCTTCTATTAAAACAAAAGACGGGGTATGCCCATTAGAGAGGTCATCTTTCTCCATGACAACGCTAGGCCGCACACCGTAGCTTTGACAAGGAATAAACTGAAAGAAATGGGCTGAAAAACACTCGAACACCCTTTTTATAACCCGGACTTGTCCCCCTGTGACTACTTTTTGTTCGCGCTCCCTTAAAAAATCACTTGGAGAAAAACAATTCAAAAGAAATGAAGGAGTCAAGGAGCACGTGCACAATTGGTTGACAACTCATCCTAAAACTTTTTATGAACAAGCAATATTCAAGCTTTCAAAATAATGGCAAAAGTGTGTAGACAACGTAGGAGACTACATTGAGAAATGTTGATGATATGGTTTGTGTGTAATATTATTCAATATATGTATAAAAGAAAATTACCGTTTATTTTTGATTCACCCTCGTACTGCTTATCTTATGTTTGGCATGCATTCTCGTCGAGCAATGCCTCTAATTCAGCGTCTCCGAAGGTTTTACAGCCTTCCTTCACGCGGACGGTCGCCAATATTGAAATCACCATCTTTGAAGCCACGGAACCAATCACGGCAGGTTGTTTCTCTCATAGCAACATCTCCGTAAACGTTTTGGAGTTCCTGATGTGCTTCAGCCGCTGTTTTCTTCGAATGAAAGAAGAAAAGCAATATTTCCCGCAAATGACAATTATTTGTTACAAAATGAGACATTTTCATACAACCAAAAGTATAAGACGTCAAAACACAATCACTAATGTGTCAAAGCGATTTGTTTACCATATGTCTAAGCCTGCTTCATGACGTCTTAGGTGTGAAAATTGACAAGCACTTGCTGCTGGAGCCATCTATTGACAATCAGCGGTAAATTAGTTGCGCACCTAATAGTATATTATTCAAAATATTCTATATTATTTAATTTTATTTACTGATGTATAATTTTCCAATATTATATAAAATATTTATAAATCGCATAAGACACGTTGGAAAGAAGATGAAAACATTAAAGAACTTTGTACATCTAAAAGCAAATATAAAAGAAATTTAATATATATTCAATTTACTACTAATAATAGGAATCTACAAATTAATGTGTATAGAACACTATAATTTAGTCGGATTATAATATTACAGGTTACAGTTATGATACGATTTGTGACAATCCTATGTCTGCAGGTCTAACTACTTAACGGCGAGCTATAAACATCGTATTAAATACTCGTACATAGAAAATACAATGATAGATTAAATATAGTGCGTGTTCAATTGCTAGAAAATACGTGATAAATCGAAGAAACAATAAGATAAGGGAAAGAATTAACGAGATAGTAGAAAAACTCTTATGATTACTCAAGATAATGGTAATCCTTATCTGCTCATGGCAATTTACTAATACTACGAGGTGTGATCAAAAAATAAGGTGACTTTTCATTTTTTATAAAAAATATTCATTTATTTATCTAAAATTATGTTATCTCCTATAGAATAATCCCCCTCTGATACAATGCACTTGTGCCAGCGCTTTTTCCAGTCGTCAAAACACTTCTAAAATGCACTTCTAGGTATTACCTTGAGCTCCTTTAGCGATACAGCCTTAGTCTCCTCAATCGTCGCAAATCTTCGTCCTTTCATGGGCCTTTTCAATTTTTGGAAAAGTAAGAAGTTGCAGGGGGCCAAGTCTGGTTAATACGGTAGCTCGTACATGATGATAGGATTGTTTTTGGCCAAAGAACTACTCTGCTTCTGATCAAAATTAAGCAATTTCAGAACAAATTTCGCTGACACACGTGCCATTCTCAAAACATCCGTTAAAATCATAATGATTGGCATAAGCCAAACGATATGTTAAGATCATTAGCTACTTCTCTAATCATGATTCGACGATTTTTCAACTCAGTTTCTTCCACTTTCTGAACATTTTCGTCGGTTTTTGACGTGCTGGGGCGTCTGGAGCGAGGTTCGTTAAAATTTTCTCGGCTCTCTTGAAATAACTTATACCACTTATAAACATTTTTTTGCTCAGAGTTGACTCACCGTACGCCACTGTCAACATTTCAAGAGTTGTTAAGCACTTAATACCATTTTTTACACAAAAATTAATACAAACTCTTCGCTCCATTATTTTCAACAACAAAAACTCGCTGAGCGCGCAAACACGAGTCTAACCTTTATGCCTCTCACATAAAAACAACACATGTTATATAGTCGAAATTGTGAACATATGATCGTGACGAGTGTACCAACATACCAAAAAAAAATTTTGAAATTATAGTGTACAGAGCGAGCAAAATTCAAAAAGTCACCTTACTTTTTGATCACATTTTGTATTTAACCAGGGTTCAGACACACTGAGTGTGAACGCTGTGCAGAATGGACAGGCCAAGCTATGCTGTTTTCTACAAGCACTTCCTTTTTCTTTACCAAAGTTCGGCAGTTTACTACAATATTAACCCCATATCTCGAATTGATGTGCCAGTTGGTGTACCACCGTGAATCACAGAGCGCGAATGTATGTGTATGTATATAGCTGTATTTTCACAATCAGTGTGAGTAGACCAGCGAAGAGGTCTCATAGGACAAGTTTCGATAATTGAATAGGTTATGAGTCTCCTAAGAAACCACGTAGTATGATCCCTTTGCATCGTAAATTTATCGTGTCAATCTTTCCGTTAGTCTGCAATATTATGTAAGATCGGTTACGTCGCTGGTCTTTTCTCTCTACGTTTGCGCTCTACGTTTTCTCTTTATACTAGAATTTCTATTTTGTCTTGTGCCCATTCTGTTTTTGAGTAATCCATTTTACCTAATTAATTGGCTGTTAAAATTCTTAGTTGGCTGTAATAACTCTTTCTTGGTATGTTACACTATAGATATGATGTTACGATTAATAAACAAGTTTGTATAGAACTTATATCAAGTGTCTGCTTAACGGCTATGTCAAGGTTGCCTTAATATTTGAGTGAAAAGCGCATAAAAAATATTTTCTTATCGAAAATATGTTTATTGTTTTAATGTATAAATATACGAGGGCGGTTCAATAAGTACCCGTGTTTGCCGACAGAGGGCGTTCCTGAGGGAAGTTGGTATAATCATCGTGTGCTGCCATCTATTAAACAACGGTAAAACAAATTTCAGACTGATTAATAGGTTAGTTTGGATTTGGCAGCCATTTGAGTAAGACGTGTCTCGTGATTTTCGCTAAGATGGAAGAAGAGCAGTATCGTTCGATAATTCGCTTTTTGTTTTTTAATGGAAAAAAATGCGAGGAGATTAAAGCAAAGTTGAGTGCTGTTTATCAGGACACTTAGCCATCTATGACGACAGTTAGATATTGGTTCAACGAATTTAAACGTGGGCGAACATCCGTTTTTGATGAGAAGCGACTAGGACGCCTGGCAGACGTGGTTACCGAGGAAATCATTTAAAAAGTCTACGACATGATTCTCAATGATCGACGAACGGAAATGCGCGAAGTAGCGGAGGCCGTAGGCGTGTCGACCGGAACAGCAATTAATATTTCACATGATAAGTTGGCAATGAAAAAATTGTCGGCCCGATGGGTGCCACGATTGCTCACGGTGGAGAACAATCGAATGTTAACTTCGAAGCAGTGTTTGGAGCAATTTAAGCGAGATTCGAAGGAGTTTTTGCGTTGAGTTGTCACCGTTGATGAAACCTGGATTTATCATTACATACCAGAAACTAAGCAATAATCAAAACAATAAATTTCTCCCAGTGAATCTGCTCCAAAGAAGGCAAAGACGGTCCCATCTGCCGGAAAGGTCATGGCGACGATTTTTTGGGATGCTAACGGCGTCATCCTCATGGATTTTTTTGAAAAAATAAGAACAATCACTGGGCAATACTACAGTGAGTTATTGGATCGCTTCGACGAATAATTGAAGGAGACACGATCGCATTTGGCGAAAAAGAAGGTGCTGTTTCATCATGATAACGCACCAGCACATTTATCTGGAGTTGTTGCCGCCAAACTGTATGAATTGCATTATGAATTGCTGCCGCACCCCCCGTATTCAGCCGATCTGGCTCCCTGCGACTTTTTCTTGTTCCCTAACATGAAGAAATGGCTCGCGGCAAAAAAATTTAGCTCAAACGAGGAAGTCATCGCCGAGACAGAGGCGTATTTTGGAGAGTTCGACAAATTCTATTTTTTGGAGGGGTTACAAAAATGGCAGGAACGTTGGAAGAAGTGTATCTTTCTAAAAGGGGACTATGTTGAAAAATAAAAAAAAATTTTTTTAAAAAATGGTGTCTTCATTTTTAACACGGGTACTTATTGCACCGCCCTCGTAAAATATTCTATCTAGGCATTTTTATGTTTGCATTTTTTCTAATTATTCTTATCTATTTTTTAATTTTATCTATTATTGTAGTTGCATATTTTACTATTTTATATTATTTTCATATCAGACGCTTTTTTAATCTTTTAAACAGATCGTGAATGCTTTCTTTGTCTTTCTTTGGTCATGATAAGAAATTATAATAATAATTGATTATGGAAATTTTTTATCAATTGCCTTCTTCAGATATTTATCGGAACAGCAAAATAATATTACGTACGCAATGAAGATAACATATATTACAAAATAAAGAAATCTTAACTTTTGACCGTTATGGATTTGGAAGTATCTGACGTTACTACACTTGTCATCATCGAGAATGAGGAGTCGTATTATAGTATAATTACAAATAATAAATAATTAAAAACTATTCTAGTTACTCAGCGAAAATGAAAGTATACTAAAGGAAGTTTAATATGTTTTCAAATCTTTAGTGCATTAATTAACATTCTTAACGAATTTGATTAGTGAAATACATCTACCTCCATATTGCAGTAGTAATAATTATTTTTATAATAGCTTATAATTCTTTATTATATTTTTAATAGTGCATAATTATTTTAATTATTTATTAATAATGTCATGATGCTTGCGCAATCTTCGTAAAAGAATCATATCTTTCTGCATTAAAGTTACGCGTTTTCTATGTAGACTAAGAAGTATAGCATCTTGAAAAAACTGAACTATATACATCTCAGCAGATTCGTGTAGAGCTTCAATTGCATTGGCTTGTATTCTGAAAAATTATAAAGATAATTAGATAAACCAAAAATAAACAAATCAATAAATATGTATAGTTTCAAGTTTAAAATAAATATTATTATTCTTTATTTATCATCTTAGACACATTCGAACTATATAAATTATTTTCTAATTCTACTATCTAAAATATTATGTATTAGTGATAATTCGTTACCATTATTGTACCGTAATTAAAAAATTACCTTAATATTATTAATCTTCTTGGTTGTGTGGATTATACTCGATTTCGATTGAAAATTACATATTGGATTTCCTACCTAAAACATTTCTCGCATTACGATTTATGAGAGAGTGGGCGGAGGTGCTGTTTCTCACCCTCTCCCTCCCTATGTCTCTCTTTCTTTCGGTCAGTAGCGACAGACTCAATTTTTCACTAAAATTAGACCTTATCCGATAATTTTTGATGGTAGAAGTCTCTCAAACCTGTTGCAGGAAGTGCATTTTCTTACTGGCTTCTGCTTATAAAGCAGAAACAGTGCGGCTTGTATTTTTGAGCCAAAGAGACTATTTTTTTTTGCTGATTTTTTATCTTTATTTGGAGGTTAGTTGGCGACTCTATTGCTTATGGCGTTCTCTTTGCATGTAAAATTCGCAACTAGATGTATATTGATTTCACTGTCTCCTGGCATCGACAAACTGTTTATGGAATTGTCCAATTTTTTGTAAAATTAAATAGCATGAAGGCATTGTAAACGCTTGGCCTTCAACGTAGTGGAACAAGTGTTTACTTAATGGTGTTCATATTCCAAAAATCTACATTGCTTCTAATTCTAAGATCAATTTCTTTTTGTAATGCTTGTTTTTTTCCATATTATTAGAAAAATGCACATCAGAGGATCATGTTCCGATGAGCTGAGCACTTATCTTTTCATTTTAACGCTAATAAAACCAAAAAAATTTACTTTGACTTTAATAAATATGAAAATTCTCTGAATCAGATTAACGCTATTGAATATTAATGAACGCTTGTTCCACTACGCTGAAGGCGAAGCGTAAATAATGCCTCCATGCTCTTTAATTTTACAAAAAATTGGGCAATTCCATAAACAGTTTGTCGATGCCAGGAGACAGTGAAATCAATATATAGCTAATTGTGAATTTTACATGCAAAGAGAAGGCCATGAACAATAGAGTCGCCAACTAACCTCCGAATAAAGATAAAAAATCAGCAGGAAAAAATAGTCTTCTTGGCTCAAAAATACAAGCTGCACTGTTTCTGCTTTATGAGCAGGAGCCAGTAAGAAAATGTAGTTTCTGCAACAGGTTTGGGAGGCTTCTACCATTAAAATTATTCGATAAGGTCTAATTTTAGTGAAGTAAAAAATTGAGTCTGTCGCTACTGACCGAAAGAGAGAGAGACAGAGATCTTGCTAGGCGTTATAATGAAGAGTAAGACTCTTCTAAGGCATAGAATCACAATAAATACTAGTGACTGAACATCAGAATATGATACAGAAGCTCGCATAGAATCATTAGAAGATATTGTTGATCCATGTAATGTGGAAAAATTTTTTGTAAATAAGCAACATTCTTGGTGATATATTAAAAAAAAATAGATCTCTTTTAAAAAATCAACAGAAATTAAAAAGCGAGGCAGGTATGAATTTTTCTAATATTTCGCTTACGCTGAAAGCTTCAAATTTTAATTTACGAGTACATAGTAGCTAAGCCTTTCGATTTCCATTCAGGAGATACAATAACAAACAGCATATAAGAACACTAAACTCTGTGGTGTCGACTCAAGCAGAATAAATTTTACGTCCTGTCATTCAGGAACTTTAAAAATTCTGCCAATCTACAACACTATTATGCGAGGCCGACTGTATATAAGTTCAAGTGCACGATATACCATAGAAAACCCTTATTTTATTCCGCCGTTACAATTGCCAATACACGATGCCAATCTAATAAATTTTACATTTAATCAAAATGCTGTTATTGCAGGAGTTATTGTAATTAGTATGATCTCATACTTATAACCCGTAAGGTAATGGATGCAATATTTAGCATTGTAGCGAATGCAATTATATTACGGAGAAGAAACCTACGCAGAGTAATAAAAAACAGCAAATATACACATTTACATCGTAAGCACTTCTGTGAATTAGTCATTCCCAAAATATATTTACACAATATTTCGGCCGCAAACCAACTATTTATGCCACAGGTTGCTTCGCCCACTCCACTGACAGGCTTAAGAAGTAAACCATCAATAGTTGAGGCAAAGGAAAAGGGAAAACTTCATCAGAAATAGCAGGCTTTCGTGTTCTTCCTCTATAGGTAATAAGAAAAGGCCCCGTTTTAATCGTGGAAGAATTTTTAAGTGTTTTCTAGAATCACGTTGATCTGGAAATTTAATGTAAAATAAAGTTCACTTTAGTCAAACAGTCATTGTGAAGGCGATATTGACATGGGTTGAGCAGAGGAGATAGAATGATATTAAATGGTTACATGAACTTAGAGTTTAATAAGTTAAATCGTGTCTTCTTGAACGTGCAAAACAAAAATCAATACCATATTCCTATATTTGAAATGTTCGTGAAAAAAAATTAAAGAAAGTGCTTTCACCCGCAGTCTTTTCATTTTTTTTTGCATATGGAAAAAAAATTTTATACATAAAATATTTTTAGTTAAAAAAAAAAAATATTCTATGCTTGTATATAATTTTTTTTTTTTGCAATATTAATTTTCAAGATCCTTTCCGATAATGAGACTTCGAAATTTAAATATTGTAACAAACGAATTTTCGTCTTCTTTACGCAAGGTCAAGTGCAATATATCAAGACCAGCCAACACGTTATAAAGCATATGCGTAACTGCAACTGGTGGTTCTACGGGTGGTGACACTAAATCAATCATAGACTACCAGCGTAAGCAAGAAAACAGACGCATAGGCAAAGGAAAGAGAAAAAACAGTCGTCAAAGATTAACCGAAAAAGGCATTCGGGAAAAGAATACGGAATCCAGAAGACAGCAAAATTCAACAGTGAGTTCTCTTGCACACATGCAAGAGAAAGTAGGAAGAAGAGCAGCGGGCCATCTATAAGAAAATCAGTATATAAAGACTAGGCATAGGAGCCGATTACACGATTGAGTGCACACGAGGCGGCATGCAAGAAAGCTTAAAGTGGGAACAGCTGTCATATAAAAATCACAAATATGGAGATATAGTACAAAACCCTTGTACATTTGCGCACATGCGGATGCGACGTGCTTCTTTAAAAATGCGTTCAAACGAAAGTCAGAAAGAGATGCAGAATCGGGCTACGAAGAGATGCTGATTCGAGCTACTAAAAATACATGAAAAATTTAGTCAACGCTATAAAAAATGGGAGAGGCACGAGTATAAAAGGATGCAGAAAAAAAGCTCAGGATCAGTCTCTATGTGAAAGTCATCATAACAGTTCGACTGAAGAGTTCGTAGGCTAACATAGTAAAGCACATTTTTTGATGAAATTCGATTTTATTATTTAATATGGTTATCTTCCAGGGCGATATAATGATTATAGCGAAAATTATATAATCATATAATTTTCCGATACCGTATTTATAGTATGATTTCTCTTTAGCCTCAAAATACTATAGGCCTCAGTTTCGATGATTACCTCTTTATGAGTGCTGAATATTTTTCCAGCAAGCATTCTTTTAAAGTCTGCAAACAATCAAAAGTCACTGGGGGCAAGATCTGGAGAATACGGTGGATAAGGAAGCATTTGTAGCCTAATTCATGCAATTTTGCCATCGTTTTCATTGATTTGTGACACGGTGCATTGTCTTGATAAAATAATATTTTTCTCTTCATCAAATGGGGCCGCTTTTTCGTGAATTCATCCTTCACACGCTTTAACAATGCTATGCAATAATCGCTGTTGACGGTCTGGCCCTTTTAAAGGTAATCGATGAATATTATACCATGCGCATCCCAGAATACTGATGCCATAACCTTGCCAGCCGACTGTTGCTTCTTTTCACGCTTTGGATTCGGTTCGTCGCGTACAGTCCACTCGGCTGACTGTCGATTAGGCTCTGGAGCGTAGTGATGGAGCCATGTTTCATTCATTGTCACATATCGTCTGAAAAATTCGTCGTAATTACAGTTGAATATCGCTAAATATTGCTCTAAATCATCAACACGTTGTTCCTTTTAATCAATTGTGAGCTCGTGTGGCACCCACTTTGCACACAGCTTTCGCATGTCCAAATACCCATGCATGATATGTTCAACACGTTTCTTTGATATCTTCAGAGACTTAATTATCTTAATCAACTACACTCCACGATCATTGAAAATTATTTTGTGAAAGTTTTCGATGTTTTCGTCGGTAACAGCCTCTTTCAGACGTCCACTGCCATCATCTTCGACGCTCATTTCACCTCGTTTAAATTTAGCAAACCACTTCTTAAGAGTTGATTTCCCTGGTGCAGAGTCCAAATAATGTTTACCAAGCCAATCCTTGGCTTCAACAGTATTTCTTTTTACCAAAAAGCAATGCTTCATTACCACACGAAATTCTTTTTTATCCATTTTTTTCACAATAACAGAAGTTGCTTCACTCACGATGCTATATCTCTCGAACCAATTGTCCGAAAGCTGTCAAATTTATACGCGTATCGTTTGAAGGTTGATAGTGACTAAAAATCATATGGATTTAATTCAACCAGGCTGTTCAATAAGTTTTGCGGTTCGATAAGAAAGGGTGTTGCTACTAGCCTAAATTTTTTTTTGTTATGTTGGTACACTTTTCATATGAACGTATGTGAAGTTTCATTTCAATCTGTCAATTCATTCTTTGTTTACAAGCCATTTAGTATCAACGTGTCACAGTATTTTTTTACAATAGAAAAAATCAAGTATCGTGCAGTGATTGAATTTTTATTTTTGGAAAGTTTAAAACCAAAGGAAATTTATGAACGAATGTTGAAAGTTTATAAGGACTCTTCGCCTTCAATTAGTACAGTAGAAAGATGGGTCGCTGAATTTAAACGTGGTCGTACAAGCCTTGAAGACGATCCAAGTCAAGGACATCCAAAAACAGCAACAACACTAGAAATCGTAGAAAAAATACAGAATATCATATTGGAAAATCGTCGAGTGACGGAAAGAGTTTTAGTAGAAGCCCTAGGCATCTCATTGGGTAGTTTAAGCAATATTTTGGCTAAAATATTGGGTTTCAGAAAGCTGTGTGCACAATGGGTGCCGCATTTGCTAACGATGGAACAAAAACACAATCGAATGCAACTTTCTCAGCAACATTTAGAGCGTTTTCAAAAGGATAAAGTGGATTTTGTGCATTGATTCATCACTATGGATGAGACTTGGGTCTATCACCATAATCCTGAATCAAAACAAGAGGCTAAAAAGTGGTGTGAACCTGGTTCTTTGGCTCCGAAACGAGTTTGTGTCCAGAAATCGGCCACGAAGGTGTTAGCATCAGTTTTTTGGGATGCGAAAGGAATTTTGTTTGTGGATTTATTGAAAACTGGTAAAACAATAAATTTTGCATATTATTGTAACCTTTTAGACCAGCTGAAGGAAAAAATTAGTGAAAAAAGACCCGGTTAGCAGAAGAAAAAAATCCTTTTTCATCAGGACAATGCACCGTGTCACAAGAGCATTTTGACAATGGCTAAAATCCATGAATTAAAATTCAAATTGTTGGAGCATCCACCGTATTCACCAGATTTGGCCCCTAGCGACTTTCATCTGTTTCCAGATCTAACAAAATTCATGCGTGGAAAGCATTTTTCATCAAATGATGAGGTCATAACAGATGTGGAAGCATGTTTTGCAGCCCTTCCAGATTCTCACTTTAGGGATGGAATTCATAAATTGGAATCTCGTTGGAACAAGTGTATTGATGTTAAGGGAGACTATACTAAATAATAAAGTGTATTTCAAACCATAAAATTGTGTTATTCTTATCGAACCGCAAAACTTATTGAACAGCCTGGTAGTGACGCCATCTATCTGCCAACCTACAAACTTCTCAGTCGACCTGCTAGTAAGCTTGTCTAAAGGAGTGAATCACCAACAAAGAAGAATCACTGCCCATAAAATCATTGCATCGTCTCTGTTCTTTGACGACGCGTTCAACTCCTATTTTTGGTTCTTTGTGCAACACGGGTGGATCAACAAGGAAAGTTTTTCACCCGACAATAAGAAGGAATCACCACAGCTATCTGCTACATTGGAACCTGCAGTTACCAGTTCATAATATAGAAACTAAATCCGGGGAGCAGAGTACGCAAACATTTAGATCAGAACGCTATGCTCACAACATACGCTACCTGATTTAGTTAGCCCTATCTATTCGGCGGTTCGTATCGATAAAGAAGGACAAATAAGGTAAGCTGTGCTGTATCGCGCGTAAACAGCAAGGCTTTCTGAAAGAGGCAGAACGCTACGTTTACCCACGAGCACACGTGTACGTATTGGGCGATTCGACGCTTTCGTAAAAGGAATACAGCGGAACAATCATAACAGCCAAGTCAACACGCGCCATCTACCTCTACCACCGGAGAATTCAACGACAGTCCCTGCATCGACGACTTTCTGACTTGCTTAACGACTACCAAAGACCGACGCTGATCAACTTACACACACGCTTACTACGACAAGCTATTTTTAAAAAATATCATCTCCTTTATTATTATATCACACACGTAAAGAATAAGACTAGATTCTACCATATTTCATTGGATCATGCATTTAATTTTACACACTACCTTCTTCCTTCTTGAGGCTCTTGCAACCCGGAGGCACGAGTGACTTAGGACGTTGGCTAAAAAGAAAAAGAGTTAAAACTTTATATGGGAGTCCGTCATCGGTCATCGACGAAGAATGTAAATGTTGACATTCTTGCGCAACCTTCGCCAGGTTGTCGGCTTGTAAAGGGTGATAAATTATGAGGTTTGATTTTTAATAGGCTTTTTTTACATATCACGCATGACTCCTGTTAAACTGTAATGTAATTTTTATTCAGTGTTGTTTGACAAATCATCATGGAAAGACTTACACCGCAATAACGTATCAAAATTGTTCAGCTGTATAACGAATATCAGCGTTCCGTGAAAAATGTTTTTCGTGCTCTTAGAACAACTTATGGTGTGCATCGTCGACCTACCAAAACCACTATAGCCAATACCATCCGCAAATTTGAAACCCAGCATACATTATTGGATGATACTCGACCGATTAGACCACATCTAGCACGTAGTGAAGAGAATATAGCGGCTGTAGCTGAGAGTGTAGCTGAAGTCCGTGACGAATCAATTCGGCGTCGTTTTCAACAGCTTGGTTTGCCGCACGCAACAACTTGGCGTATTTTACGTAAAGATTTTGGTTTTAAAGCATACAAACTTCAACTCGTGCAAGAATTAAAGCCGGGAAACTTAGATTTGTGTCGTGTTTTAAGTGAATGGGCTGTAAATCAGTTGAGAATAAAATCGCTATTTTATCGCGATATTTTGTTCAGTGATGAGCCGCATTTTTGGCTCAATGAATACGTCAATAAGCAGAATTGCCGTATTTGGGCTGATGAACAGCCTGAAGAGCTTCAACAGCTACCACTAAAGCGACAGAAATGCACAGTTTGGTGTGGTGGATTCAGATTCTGCGTAAAGAAACATAAAACTTTTTTACGAACATATGAATATGTATTATAAGTAACTTCCGGTTTAACAAATTCAATGGTGAATTAAAGGTCAAAAATTGAAGATTGGCTGTTGGCAATTTACGGGTACGTTTACTCCTTTTATTCACAGACTCGATTTATACTTTGAAATTAATTTCAATTCTGATTGTATTGGAAGCTTGTTTTTTTGCAAGAATAATTAAAAACATAATGTCAGATTTAAATAGTGAAATTTCCTATTTAAGTGACTTTATACTTAGGTATAAAGTTTTTCTAAAAGTCGGGACCTTAATATTCGAAATAGTACCTTAGTACCGTAGTACCTAGGGCCAAAGGTTGGATATTACCGATCAGGTATTCTTACCGCACACATTCATAGGGGGTAGGTAAAAATAAAAATCCGTATTTTTTAATGATTCATAATTGCAATATGTACTTAAATTAATTCTCAGGTAAGAATTTAATTATTGTCGCCAAATTTTGCTGCTAATCAAAATTTGGTGACTCTTCCAGTGTTTATTCTAAATGCCGTTAAATCTGTAAGTTTCTTACGATCTCACTTATCAACATTTCTAGCATATTTATTACTTGATATACCATAAAAATAAGTTCAGAAAATTATTGACGTTTATTATCTATTATCACATTGAAATGAATTCTTATCCTGATAAAATTTACGTTTTTCTCTTTTAGAAATGGTGTATTCTTATGACGAAGCATACGATATGCTAAATTTTATTTGAAGCTGGGTCTTTTTCTGCTGCTGAGATATTATGTGGAGTACGATTTCCTGACTTATTTCCACACTTTAGGAAATTCTTTTCTCAAATTTCTAAATAAGTAAAAAATAATGGAATTGTGCAACCTCATCATAAAGGTCGAAAAATTAGAAGACGTATTAGAGATGTAAGATCAACAGATATTATAGCATCATCGATTATTGCTCCACATGATTCTCTGAGAAGAAGGGAAATTGATTCTGGTATCAATTATTGTACCATTCGTAACACTTTATAAGACAATAAGTTTCATCCCTATATAAAGCAATTATACCAAGATCTTAACAATCATAATATAGCCCAACGTCTTCAATTTTGTAATTGGTGCCGTGATCAACCAGCAGGTTTTCATCAAAGAATTTTATGGACAGACAAATGTACAGTCTGTCAAGTAAGAGCGTGGTCGTGTTAATTTATAAAAAAATTTATTTGATGAAACTTTCATATATATATATACATTGTACACATTACAAACAATGATGCAATTCGGTCAATAATGTGTCCAGTCAACACCGGCGTCGATAATTGCCTGGCATCTCCGAGGCATGCTTTCTACTAATTTGACGGCGTATTCTAGTGGCAAGGAACTCCAGATCCGACGAATTTTGTAAGACAACTGCTTCAAAGTGTATGTGCGTCTTCCACGAAGCTTCCGTTTAATATATGCCCACACATTTTCAATAGGGTTTGTATCGGGCAAGTGCGACAGCCAATCCAATGTAACGATGCCAGATTGAGTCTTCCACTGAGTACAGAGCTTGCTGCGGTGTTTAGGATCGTTGTCCTCCTGCAGAATCCAATCTTTATTTTTTATGATGAACCATCGTTTGGCAGATGGCAGTAAAGCCTTTTTGTAGATTTTTATCATTTTCTCGGCATTTAGGTTGTCAGTAATGAGGTGCAAAGTGCCGAATCCCTGCTTTGAGGAGCAGCCCCAAAGATGCACCTTTATTCCATGTTTTACGGTCCGCTGAACACGCCTATTGGTGGAAGTTGACCAGGCTCGCGTGAGGACAGAACGTGCCCATATAGAAACATTCATCAGTAAAAATGACATTTTCAAAATCTCTATCAATATTCTCATGCGCCCAAGCGAGTCGCTTTGTCACATGTTTTTCAGTCAACAGAGGCTTCTTCATTGTGTTGCGCCATTTCAGATAATAAGTACGAAGATGGGTTCGGATAGTTTCGTAGGATATATCTCAACCTTTTGCCATTAATTTTGCTTTTCCTTGCCGCAGTGTTAAAGCAGGATATCGCGAAAACAGATTCATTATTCTTTTTTTATCTTTTTTGTTCACTTTTCCTATCGAGCCACGTTCTGGTTAATCATCGACATTTATAGCCACTTAATATCGCTGTATCCACTTCTGTACAAATGCCTTCGACTTTCTCATATATTTAGCAGCCGTTGATCGCGACATTTTGGGACCTTTCGGGTGGATGCAAAGGAACACAGCCTCGTAGCGCGACGCGTACTTAGCACTCATGGCGTTTAACATGATTCTCTTTTAAACGATCGACAACAACTGAATTTTTGTTGACAGTGCATTAAGGACAAAGCTTCCCTCTATCGGCTCGCGAAGGAATTAGAGTGAAATCTTTGATTACCTGTCGGTAAAGTCGACCACGCTCTTACTTGACAGACTGTACGTTTAAGAGTGATGCATCTGTAAACACTTGAAATTGCTGCTACTGGGTACTACAAAATTCTCACTGGTTAAGAACAATAGATAACCAACATAGTTAGAAAGTAAATATGTGGTGCGGTATTATTGATGACAAGATTATAGGTCCAATTTTTTTTTACGGCAACCTGGACAGACATAGCTACCTAGATCTCCAGATCTGTCTGTATTAGATTATTATTTGTGGGGAAGAGTTAATGACTTAGTATACCGTGACCGCCCAACAACCAGGGCAAATATGATAGAAAGAATCCGACAATCAATTCAGTCACTTGAGGCATCTGAAATTCGACGAGCAGTAAACAATTTCCAAATAAGAGTTCAAATCTGTTTTTTACAAGGTGGAGCTTATTTTGAGCGTTATTAATTTAGTTTTGATTTTTGATATTTCTTCGAATATGTTATTTTGTTTAATGTTATAAATATTGTTAAGAAGATGATTATGAAATTTATGTAGTTATTTCTTTCGGAATTGATGTTTCTTGATCTGTTGTTTTGAAAGTTAGTTAAATAACTTAAAAAGTGTTTTTGTGTTAGTATAAAATTTTTTTTTTAAATATTTAGATTTTCAGTTTTATTTTGTTTATCGAATGTGAATAAAAAGGTAAATATTCCTGCACTTTAGTGAGAATGGAAGCAAAAACTTTGTGCAACGTTTAGTTGAATTGCTTTCGCTATATTTATTTTTTTATAATTAACAGTATAAACCTATAAATTTTATTCATAAACTGTATAAAAAAAATTTATTTTGAAACAGAATAATTAATTTCTAGTGAAGAAGTGTCTGAAGTGTACGTACTTTTAACTTCAAATATGACTGCAGTGACGACTACTGAATTCACAGGGAAAAGTTTACATTCAGTATGAAGTTTCACATCCAGTGTCTACTTTCTGTCTGGACTCTGGGATGCTCTCATTTGTAGTTATAGTGTCAACTTTTGCTTAAAAATTTTTCATAAGGTTCAATTTTTTACCTCTAATGCGCATTTGAATTTTTCAAACTGGAAGTTACTTATAATGCATATTTTTTAATTTGTAGAGAAGTTTTGTATAATATTTCTTCACGCAGAATCTGAATCCACCTTAAAAAATACATTTTTCATTTAAAAAAACCAACTTCCGGTCAGTTTGGCCCACTTCTGGTCCATACCAACAGTTGATTTTACAGCCAATCGATAGAGCATACCCCATTTATCTATAAAGACATTATAAACTCTTTGGTTATTGAGTTATTACTCAATGAAAATGTTTATATTGGACGTTTCGAAGGTTATTTAGAAGACTTATGATGCATTTTTTCGAAAAAGTTTTCAAATAAAAGTTGTTTTTTTTCTCACCCAAAAACCGAATCCACCATAAAAATATGCATATTCTATTTAAAAAAACCAACTTTCAATCAATTTGGCCCACTATCGTAAGTTGATTTTATCGCCAATCGATAGAGCGTACCCTATTTACTAATAATAGCTTAGTCAATTTTTTATAAATAACATTTTTTAATGTTTTATAAGGAGTGGACGGGTGATTTAAAACACTCGGTATATACAGGGTGGTCCGTTTTAATCTATCGGTCGAAATAACTTCAAAGGGAGATAGGTACATCAAAAAATGTTCAAACAAGTTGTAGGAGTTGAAGGGGGTCGTCCAACGCTGACCTTGGCGTTAACCTCGAGGTCAAATTTGAAGGTTATTTGAGAGTCAAATCGCAAATTTCAAATAGAAATCCAAATTTTTTATTACAGATTCTGATTCTGCATCGAAAAATATAAGAGTTTAGTCTCAAACATTTTTTTTGATGCGTGACCGATGGCGCTGTAATGGGCAGTTTTAATCTATCAATGCGAATATCTCAACAACTACGCATATAAAAAGGTAGAAAAGGAAAATTTGTAAATCTGGATAGAGGATATACAACGATACCACAATTGATCCCCCCTCCCTCTCTAACCTCTCATATTAAGCGGTTTCAACTTAAAAATCTGGAATGGGTACCCCAATTTTATATTGCAGATTCTGATTCTGCGTCGAAAAATATGGAAATTTTGTTCGGAACATTTTTTAGATTCGTGACAGATGTCGCTGTAATCGACGAAATTAAAAATGCGTACAAAAATCGTTACCGAATTAGAATTTCTCGGGGAATGCACATCGTGTTCTGCAAATTAGTATTCTGTGGATGAATACGTTAAAAAAAAATCTGTTTTGATGAAAATGTTTATTTTACTTTTAGCGTTACCCGGGGACAACAGATTTTTTTTAAACGTATTTATCCACAGAATTCTAATTTGCAGAACACGATGTGTATTCGTCGAGAAATTTTAATTCGGTAACGATTTTTGTACGCATTTTTAATTTTGTCTATCACAGCGACATTTGTCACGAATCTTAAACATGTTCCGAACAAAATTTCTATATTTTTCGACGCAGAATCAGAATTTGCAATATAAAATTGAGGTACCAATTTCAGATTTTTAAGTTGAAACCGCTCCATACGGGGGGTTAGAGGGTGGGAGGGGGTCAATTGTGGTGTCATTGCATGTCCCCTATCCAGATTACCAAATTTTTCTTTTCTACCTTTTCATATGCGTAGTTGTTGACATTTTCTCGTCAATAGATTAAAACTGCCGAACACAGCGCCATCTATCACGCATCAAAAAAAATGTTTAAGACAAAACTTTTATATTTTTCGACAGAGAATCAGAATCTGTAATAAAAAATTGGGATTTCCATTCAAAATTCGTGATTTGACCCTCAAATAACGTTCAAATTTGACCTCGAGGTTAACGCCAATGTCAGCGTTGGATGACCCCCTTCAACTCCTACAACTTCTGTCCAAATATTTTTTGATATAATCATCTCCCTTTTAAGTTATTTCGACCGATAGATTAAAACGGACCACTCTGTATATACGAGGTGTGTTCAGAAAATAACAGGAATTCTTTTAATTCCGCGGGTTTGGCGAATCTGATTGTCAAAATTTTTTTTTATTATGTTAGTACACATACTCCTGAAGTATGATACAATTTTGAGCTGTATTTATAGTTTACTTCGTCAGTGGTAGCCGCTAAAATTAGACGTATTTTTATGAGCTCGGTGATTCTCGTTTGTTGTAAAAAATGGGTCATAGAATTTGTATCAAATTTTGCGTAAACGGCCGGATTTGTGGCAAAACAATTTATGGCCTTTGCACCACGAGAACGCATCTGCTAACACTTCATTGTTTGTTCGTGAATTTTTGGCCAAAAACAATACTATAACGATATATCAGCCTCCATATTCGCTAGACATGGCTCCGTGTGACATTTTTCTGTTTCCAAAAATAAAGAGAACCTTAATGGGCCGTTGTTTTACAAGCATAGATGACATTAAAAGCGCATCGCCGAAAGAGATATAGGCTATCCCAAAGATCGAGTTTCAGAAGTGTTTCAAGGATTGGAAGAAGCTCTGGCACAAGTGCATAATATCTAATGGAGACTACTTTAAAGGCGACAACATTAATGCAGACGAATAAATAAATATTTCTTTCAAAAAACGAAAATTCCCTCTATTTTTTAAACATACCTCGTATATACGAGATGTAATAAAAAAATAAGGTGACTTTTTATTTTTTATAAAAAATATTCATTTATTTATTTAAAATTATGTTATTCCCTATAGAATAATCCCTCTCTGATACAATGCACTTGTACCAGCGCTTTTTCCAGTCGTCAAAACACTTCTGAAATGCACTTCTGCGTATTGCCTTGAGCTCCTTCAGCGATGCAGCCTTAGTCTCCTTAATCGTCGCAAATCTTCGTCCTTTCATGGACCTTTTCAATTTTGGGAAGAGGAAAAAGTCGCAGGGGGCCAAGTCTATTGAATATTGTGGCTTAGGCATAATGGTAGTATTGTTTTTGGCCAAAAAACTACTTACTAGTAGCGACGTGTGTGGAACGAATTTCGCTGACACACGTGCCATACCCAAAACATCCGTTAAAATCGATTGGCATGAGCCAAACGATATGCTCAGATCATCAGCTACTTCTCTAATCGTGATTCGACGATTTTTCAACACAATTTCTTTCAGTTTCTAAACATTTTCGTCGGTTTTTGACATGCTGGGGCGTTCGAAGCGAGGTTCGTTAACATTTTCTCGGCCCTTTTGAAATAACTTATACCACTTATAAACATTTTTTTGCTCAGAGTTGACTCACCGTACGCCACTGTCAACATTTCAAGAGTTGTTAAGCACTTAATACCATTTTTTACACAAACATTAATACAAACTCTTCGCTCAATTATTTTTAACAGCAAAACATCGCCGAGCACGCAAACACGAGTCTAACCTTTATGCCTCTTACATAAAAACAACACATATTATATAGTTGACACTGTGAATATATGATCGTGACGAGCGTACCAACATAACAAAAAAATTTTTAAATTAGAGTGTACAGAGCGCGCGAAATTCAAAAAGTCACCTTACTTTTTGATCACACCTCGTATATATGAATATATACACGAAAAAGAGGTCAAAAGTTTTCGGTCTGACCTAGAGATAGCTCCAGCAGGTCAAGTGTTTGGCTTACATTCTATAGCCCGATATCTCACTAGCTTGTGTATAAATTTTCAGATCGATTGCTTTGCTAGTGTACATTTGAAAGTTAATTGAACAAGACGCCTTAATTGCTTATTTGAAAATGGAAAAATCACAGAAGCGTGCGGTCATCAAATACTTCTATTTAAAAAGCTTAACATCAACATAAATTGAAGAAGAGCTGGATCCTACACTGAAAGGTTCTTTTCCAATATATTTAATGGTTAAACAGTGGATTTCTGAATTCAAGAAGGGTTGCACGAGCAATTCCAACGAACTATTTTTAAGATGCCTTGTCGAGAACTCTTGTAATGATTAAAACAAATTCATAAAATAGTGATAAACCGCATATTATAAGTAGAGGAGATAGCTGAGGCTTTTAAGATGTCAAGTAAACGTGTACGCAATATTTTACACCAAAAAGCTTTGTGCAAGGTGGATGCCGCATTTGCTAACGGTCGATCAAGAATCCATCCAGGAAACTGTTCGAATTAAAAATTTGGCGCTGTACAAGGGATACGCTAGCAAATTTTTGTGTCATTTTATAACTGCAGATGAAAAAAGTGAAACAAAAAAAATTGAAAGGAACTTTATATGAATAATTATTTCTAGAGTTTAAAAGAAAAGTATAATATATAAACTAAGAAGAAAATAACAAATAAAGGAACTACAACTAGTGACGCTGGTTTTTCCGCCAAGCGTCTACATTTTGGGCAGGAGGTTTTATTGATGTCTTTTAAGCAACACATTCGGCAAAACTTTTTCATTGGATATTGACACTAAACCTAGTTATGTCTGTCTCCGTTGTAATTCTAGCAACCAGGCCGTTGCTGACCTGACTGCAACAATGGTCATGGCTTGATGATGGCGGCTTAGGTTGCGATGGCTCGAGCTACTTTTTGAAGCTCCGATGCGTTTTTTCCTTGAGCCGTGTTCCACGGGACCAAAGCCGTTCAATTACACTCTTTAACTGGACGCGTTCAATCTTGTGTATATTGCTTAGTGAGGTTACGGAGCCGAGGCGTGCCATTTGTGGAACCATCAGTATTTCTTCGGTTTACGCCTTCGCTAATGGTTGAGTAGATTTCTTCAGGAGAGTAGTCCCCTTTGTTCTTTCCATAGCTTCTGTACTAGGTGGAGCTACAGTCTGTCAAGTAAGAGCATGGTCGTGTTAATTTATAAAAAAATTCATTTAATGAAACTTTCATATTTATATATACATTGTACACATTACAAACAATGATGCAATTCGGTCAATAATGTGTCCAGTCAACACCGGCGTCGATAATTGCCTGGCATCTCCAAGGCATGCTCTCTACTAATTTGACGGCGTATTCTAGTGGCAAGGATCTCCAGATCCGACGAATTTCGTAAGACAACTGCTTCAAAGTGTATGTGCGTCTTCCACGAAGCTTCCGTTTAATATATGCCCACACATTTTCAATAGGGTTTGCATCGGGCGACTGCGACGGCCAATCCAATGTAACGATGCCAGATTGAGTCTTCCACTGAGTACAGAGCTTGCTGCGGTGTTTAGGATCGTTGTCCTCCTGCAGAATCCAATCTTCATTTTTTATGATGAACCATCGTTTGGCAGATGGCAGTAAAGCCTTTTTGTAGATTTTTATTATTTCCTCGGCACTTAAGTTGTCAGTTATGAGGTGCAAAGTGCCGAATCCCTGCTTTGAGAAGCAGCCCCAAAGATGCACCTTTATTCCATGTTTTACGGTCCGCTGAACAAGCCTATTGGTGGAAGTTGACCAGGCTCGTGTGAGGACAGAACGTGCCCATATAGAAACATTCATCAGTAAAAATGACATTTTCAAAATCTCTATCAATATTCTTATGCGCCCAAGCGAGTCGCTTTGTCACATGTTTTTCAGTCAACAGAGGCTTCTTCATTGTGTTGCGCCATTTCAGATGATGAGTACGAAGATGGATTCGGATAGTTTCGTAGGATATATCTAAACCTTTTGCCATTAATTTTGCTTGTCCTTGCCGCAGTGTTGAAGCAGGATTCCGCGAAAACAGATTCACTATTCTTTTTTCATCTTTTTTGTTCACTTTTCCTATCGAGCCACGTTCTGGTAAATCATCGACATTTTGAGCCACTTAATATCGCTGTATTCACTTCTGTGCAAATGCCTTCGACTTTCTCATATATTTAGCAGCCGCTGATTGCGACATTTTGGGACCTTTCGGGTGAATGCAAAGGAACACAGCCTCGTAGCGCGACGCGTACTTAGCACTCATGGCGTTTAACGTGATTCTCTTTTAAAAGATTAACAACAACTGAATTTTTGTTGACAATGCATTAAGGATAAAGCTTTTCTCTATCGGCTCGTGAAGGAATTAGAGTCAAATCCTTTATTACCTGTCGGTGAAGTCGACCACGCTCTTACTTGACAGACTGTACAACGCCCGATGTTGTGGGCTCGATAGAGTTGGTACCGAAATCTATTAGATTGGTGAAAGTATTAGAGCACGAATTCTCCTTCTTCTCTTCCGCTCCTATCCGCTTATCTTCTTCCTCGGCTTCAGCTTGAGCATCAGAGAAACAGAGATGGCGTTTTCCCCTTATGCAAACTCAGTATCCTGGACATCTATTAGCCTAAGCTGTCGGCACGCAGCGCTAAGTGCTGCTAGATTTACGGGTAGATCCCGGAGGCCTTCTTCGCTATTGCTGGGCCATCGAAGCGCCTACATTATTTTATGCGCTCTTCTGCGCCCTTGTCTCTGGTGTTGCTGGCTTACAACTATCTGTAAGAGAAGTATTATTTCCTGAAACAACTATTCTAAAAGCTACATATCTCTTTAAGTTGTCAACAAAGATCTTCGTTGGATTTCTTGAGTCTATGTCTTCGATCAGATAAACAACAGTGGAGAAAACTTGTATTACTTTAGCAGGTCTTACGAATTTTGGCACTGGCTTGGCAGCAAAATGATCATTAGCAGACAAAGAAACATAATTCCTCCGTCTAAGCAGATCACCATGGTGATATTTAACGTCTTTTCTAATGCGATTATAATATTTGGCCTGTCTTGCAGTAGTTTTGTCTATTTACTTCTTCATTACATCATGAATTGCAGGAAGCCTAGTGACTTGATCGAGCTCCTCGTCAGGATTAGGTAAGGAAATATGATGGGATTGCTCTAAATGACAGAGTAGGGACGAAATTGCTTCCAAAATTAAGAAAAACTTTTGAAAATTTTGTCGACGCCAAGCGATTGATCATCAGTTTTAAGTTTCTATTTGCACGTTTGATCGATTAGCCTGAATGACATAAGGTGGGATAGTCGACTGTATGATTCCTTATTGATCTAATCTTCCGGTAAAAAACCGGTCGGCAAACCTTTGTCCGTTATTAACCCATTAACGTCTACGGAACACGTTTTTCATCGTTTATTTCAGAGCTCTCTAGAGGGGATCAATTCCGGCCTAAAAAATTTTTGAGCACATGAATATTGAAGATTTTTCATCGATCAGAGAAAGCGTGATTGCGCTGTTTGAGATTCTTTGACAGTGTTTTTTCAATACACTCCGGGACTCAAACGGTTAATATTGTTGGTATAAACTTTTATTTCGTAAGCATTACAAATCATCGGTCCAGAATTCACATACGAAACACCGCACTCACATGACACAGCAATTTCGAATTCTAAGCCCCGTGTACTTGTTTGATTGAACTTGATGTCTTATTTACAAGTTTTGCACACAACTAAAGTGCTAATTATAGTAAAAACAGAGAAAAACTCGATGAAACAGTATCCATGGGTTTGATCAACTATAATTTCGTCGTCTTCAGTGCGTAACAGTTTTTCAGCGGCTGTACTGGTACTTGCTTCGAGATCTATGAAAAAATTTATCGTAAGTGCCCTTTCTAATACTTTCACTTATTTTCGCTCCGTTGTATACTGCACGATAGCTGCGAGTAAACTAAACAGACGCTTCGATAGCAACAGCGTCAAACGGCTCCAGAATACCTTTTAAATAGTAACACTGTATTTCAAGACCCTGTATGCATATTTATAGCCTTCCTTCTTACCTATGTATTATTTACAATACAAAAGATTCAGGTAACGGCACATCAGCTCCGACGCACCGCCGTTAGGTAGATGGAGCAGTTTATACCTGCGAGCGGTTGTTCTTTAGAAGGCTGCCATTCGAGAAGTATCAGAGATACGGCCTTAAAAATTTCACAGGATATTCTTAAAAGTATAAACTAGCTAATAAGACAAAAAATATCGATTTCTTGAAAGTTTCACACTGGTATAGCCCCTTAGTAGTTAATAGATAGTGTTTCCAGAATTATTTAACCCACTAACGCCCACGGGACATGTTTTTCATCGTTTATTTCAAAGCTCTTTAGAGGGGATCAATTCCGGCCTAAAAAAATTGTGAGCACATGAATTTTCAAGATTCTTCATCGATCTTTCGAATGGTTACTGTTAAAATGAGAAAAAAAATTTTTTAACCCTCAAAAATGAGGTCAAAGCAAAAACAACACGAAAAACGAAAAAAAAATTTTTCTCCAACTTCATTTTTTTTCTACTTATCGTTGTGCAGTTACCTCAAAAGTTTATAAGAAAGTGTCCTCGGCATCTCAGCTTTAAAAAGACCTTTTTTGAGTTTAAAAATCTCTTTTGGATGATCAAAAATGGCGCCCGGAATGAAAAATTTCATTTAAAACGTTTCGGGCGCTCTAACTAGAGAACTAAGAGGTTTAGCAAAAAAGTTAAAATTATAAAAAGTTCTTAAAATTCATTAAAGAATATACTAGAGCCATCTTAGATGATTTTGTTAACATTTTTGAAAATTTGTTTATGCAAATTATTGAAAATTAAAAAAAATTTTTTTTGATTCTGAAAAAATTTCTGTGTATTCTTTGATCGATTTCGAGAACTTTTTATTTCTAACAATTTCTTCATAAAGTTGATACTTTTCGAGTAAAAAGATACGAAAGGTGGAAATTTTTTTTCAATTTTTTCGAAAAGTATCAACTTTATGAAGAAATTGTTAAAAATAAAAAGTTCTCGAAATCGATCAAAGAATACACAGAAATTTTTTCAGAATCAAAAAAAATTTTTTTTAATTTTCAATAATTTGCATAAACAAATTTTCAAAAATGTTAACAAAATCATCTAAGATGGCTCTAGTATATTCTTTAATGAATTTTAAGAACTTTTTATAATTCTAACTTTTTTGCTAAACCTCTTAGTTCTCTAGTTAGAGCGCCCGAAACGTTTTAAATGAAATTTTTCATTCCGGGCGCCATTTTTGATCATCCAAAAGAGATTTTTAAACTCAAAAAAGGTCTTTTTAAAGCTGAGATGCCGAGGACACTTTCTTATAAACTTTTGAGGTAACTGCACAACGATAAGTAGAAAAAAAATGAAGTTGGAGAAAAATTTTTTTTTCGTTTTTCGTGTTGTTTTTGCTTTGACCTCATTTTTGAGGGTTAAAAAATTTTTTTTCTCATTTTAACAGTAACCATTCGAAAGATCGATGAAGAATCTTGAAAATTCATGTGCTCACAATTTTTTTAGGCCGGAATTGATCCCCTCTAAAGAGCTTTGAAATAAACGATGAAAAACATGTCCCGTGGGCGTTAATGGGTTAAATAATTCTGGAAACACTATCTATTAACTACTAAGGGGCTATACCAGTGTGAAACTTTCAAGAAATCGATATTTTTTGTCTTATTAGCTAGTTTATACTTTTAAGAATATCCTGTGAAATTTTTAAGGCCGTATCTCTGATACTTCTCGAATGGCAGCCTTCTAAAGAACAACCGCTCGCAGGTATAAACTGCTCCATCTACCTAACGGCGGTGCGTCGGAGCTGATGTGCCGTTACCTGAATCTTTTGTATTGTAAATAATACATAGGTAAGAAGGGAGGCTATAAATATGCATACAGGGTCTTGAAATACAGTGTTACTATTTAAAAGGTATTCTGGAGCCGTTTGACGCTGTTGCTATCGAAGCGTCTGTTTAGTTTACTCGCAGCTATCGTGCAGTATACAACGGAGCGAAAATAAGTGAAAGTATTAGAAAGGGCACTTACGATAAATTTTTTCATAGATCTCGAAGCAAGTACCAGTACAGCCGCTGAAAAACTGTTACGCACTGAAGACGACGAAATTATAGTTGATCAAACCCATGGATACTGTTTCATCGAGTTTTTCTCTGTTTTTACTATAATTAGCACTTTAGTTGTGTGCAAAACTTGTAAATAAGACATCAAGTTCAATCAAACAAGTACACGGGGCTTAGAATTCGAAATTGCTGTGTCATGTGAGTGCGGTGTTTCGTATGTGAATTCTGGACCGATGATTTGTAATGCTTACGAAATAAAAGTTTATACCAACAATATTAACCGTTTGAGTCCCGGAGTGTATTGAAAAAACACTGTCAAAGAATCTCAAACAGCGCAATCACGCTTTCTCTGAACGAGTACTTTTTATTTTGTAATGTATTATTGCATTATTATAGTATTATTCTACTATATATATCTATTGCAAAATGTACTATTAACATTAAAAGGAGCTGTGTGATGCACTTGCTTTAGTAAATCGCGCGCATTTCTGACTTGGACAATTGGTAACGCATCGTCAGCTGTCCACAATGCTAGAAATGTGCTGGGTTTTCTTGACATAAAATCTCAATAGCGCAATCGCGCTGCTTGTGACTCAAACGGTTATAAATTTTTTTTATTTTATTGTATTATTTTTATTATTTGTCTAAAAAATTATTCAAGTAATTTTATATATTTTTCTAATTTTATTAATAGTTTGTACCTGCAATATTAATAAATTTTTATTATTTTATTGTATTATTTTTATTATTCGTCCAAAAAGTTATAATAAAATTTTTTTTTGGGTTTTTAATCAATAATATATTAATAACACAATCAATTGCAAGTCTTATTACACCTTACTAAATTCCTTTATATTTGCTTCGCAATCATTTTTTTTCATTCTCTGCTACCTATTTTTTGCTCATGATCATACATAATAGTTTAAAGTTTCAAAATATTGTTTTATTAAATTTTGCTCTGTATGATTTCTATCTATGGCATGGTATACGAACATTTATTATTGTACTTTTTTCAGCCTTTTCTGGATTGGAGGTGTTTCAGAATTTGTCAAATACAATTAAGGGGAGGTTCTCATCAAGCACGACCAAAAAATTGATTTTTTTTTTTTTGTTGCTTAAAAAGTTGGCAAATGTCTCGTAGAATACGCTCGTGAAACCCGTTTTGCCTAATTTAATTTATTTATAAAGTTATAGTCAAAAAACCGAAGTCGTCTTTTTACGTACTAAATCGCGTACTAAAACTTCAAACGCGTTTTTCTCGAAACCATGTTTTTTGAGACAGGCGGCAAGATATCTCAAAAACTATTATAGATATCAAGATCAATTTTTTATTTCAAAGGTAATTAAATTTGCTAGATCTTGACTCAAAATCATAATTTTACAATGATTATTTTTATTGTTATTGCACTTTTTAGAGCAAAAAAAAGTGCAAAAAAATATTCTTTTTTTTGCAAGTCCGCCATTTTGTTAATTTTTAACTTTTCTCCGTGTTTTTAGTTCAAGATCTAGCAAATGTTTTCTAGTTTATAACAAATTTTGATTTTTTGATTTCAGACAAAAATTGGATGAGTTACCTTGCCACCCGTGGAGGTGTCTTTTTTTTCGATGAATATTTTTCTATGCATATAACTAATAAACTATTCGGTATTTCTGTTAAAAAAATTTTGTTTAAATAGTTAATAACATACTTAATAAGTACCAAAAAACTTGACTACTTTATATATTTTCTTTCATGAGAAAAAAAATCGCGAAAATCGCGTAATTTTTGGGTCGCTAGATGAGAACCTCCCCTTTATTATTTGTTTAATAAAAGTGTGATTCTTAATTAATCAAAAAGATTTAAAACTTAAAATGAGTAATGGTAAGAAAAAATTTTTCTAAATTCATTAATTAATTTCTTTAGATTATTTGTAAATATATTTTTTAAAATTCACATTGGATATAGTTAAATAAACTTTTATACTCAAAAATAAAAATAAAAAAGAAAATAGTCAGATATACAAATCAAGGGGCGTGGTAGCGTCCCAGTAGCAAGTACTAACTCACATTGCCGTTGGGTCGCACTGCTACCCTATATTCTTTGAAATCATCTTTTTTAACCTATATGAAAAAATCAACATGAATTATTTAATATGATTTTGTTTTTATTTGCATGAGATGGCCTTTAATTTATGAGAATTTTGTATTATCTTTTAAATGCACTTTGTTTTTTTTCGAAGAGACATGTAGTTAATAAGTTATTACATTTTGAAATTTTGATGTACAAATTTCTTTTCGTTTTGAAGCAAAATTTTGAGATTTTCGGTTTTTCCCCACTTCCGGTATACTACCCATGTGTCTATATACATATATATATATATATATATATATATATATATATATATATGACAAGTTTCAATAAACTGCTAACAGTTTCTCTGTAAACAAAGTTTATTAACAGTTTTATTAACAAAATACAAAAAATTTTATAAAATTCAAATCCTACCTGTAAACAAAGAAACAACAATTCAAAGTTTATTGACTATTTCTGCATTTTCAAAGTTTACAGACTATATTTTCTGAATAAATGAACTTCTACTTTTTATTTACCACAAGTCGTCATCGAACTTTTTCTATGTGCTCACTCCCTATCTCTTTCTATCAATCAGTCGATGGATGAACCATCTAGCGGCCATAATCAAAATCCATGCTCAACAAATTTTACGAGCGATGAGCGGGAAAACTTTAATTTGAGAAATACCATTTCTTTACATCTCCCCCACACGCAGAGAAAAATGCTGCCATGCTGGAAAAATAACACGTTGAACTCGGTTATTGCGCCTGCTTCAATTCTTCTTCGGTTTCATCTTCTTTTATTGTGGCTGGTTGTAATTTGGTTACATGGAACAAATCCGAGCTATTCTTTCCTGTTTCAATCTTGTATATTGAATCTGACAATCTCTCTACTACTTTAAAAGGACCGACAGTTATCTCATCTAATTTTTTTCTATTCAATTTGTTTCCATTTTCCACATATACTTTGTCTTCAATTTTGAATTCGTATTGTTCTCGGTTTTTATCAAATAACGTTTTATTGTAGTTATGTGATTTTAGAGTATTTTCGAGTGCTATTTTCTTATCTTCAATCCAGTTGGTCATCTCTGCCTTTTTCTTTAGTTCTACTGGTAGAACTGATACATCTGTTCCATCTAATAGGTATTTCGGAGCAAAACCCGTGACTGAATGCTCTGTCTCATTGTATTTCTCTACACACTCTCTTGCTATCGTTGTCCAGGTCTTCTTCTGTTTTCCTTCGTTTATTTTACATCTCATTTGATTGACTGACGTCTGATTTAGTCTTCCATTTAAACCATTTGAGAATGGTGTATTGACTGCTGTGAAAATTAATTTTATATTTTTTTCTTCTAGGAATTCTTTGAATTCTCTGGATTAATACCCGGATATTGATCAGTGAGAATCGTTCCAATGTCTTCTGTTTTGATTTCATCTCTAACTAATTTTACAAAGTCATCTGCATTCTGTGTTTTTTAAGTTGAAATGAAAGCATATCTTGTAAAGTGGTCTACTAGAAGGTGTAGATACTTTTTTGTTGACCGTGATCCTCCAAAACCACCTATGGTATCTATAGACATAATTTAAAATGGTTTTGTTGCCGGCTCTAAGTGTGACATTAGTCCAAAATTCTTTTTTCCCTTAGTTTTGTTTTTGATACAAGTTTCACAACTTTTACAAAATTCAATTATGTTTTTCGTTAAGTTTTTCGCTGTGTATATTGGACTAATGTGTTTATGTAATTGTCGGATGCCTAGGTGGCATAGATCTCTATGAATTTGTTCAATAACTTTTTTACTAACATTTTCAGATAAAATCATTTTATCTTTTTCCTGTGTCTTTTTGTAGTAAATATTCTGTTTCTTTGTTAAATTTCGCAAATTCTTTATTTCCTTATTATTTTCTTGGTCGTTGATTATCTCGTCTATCTTGACTAAATTGACTATTTTCAGTGTTTCGTTATCATTCTCTTCTGGTTCTAATACAGGGTTTCTGCAGAGACAGTCTGCTTCTAAATTTTCTTTTCCAGGAATGTATTTTATTTCAAAATCGTATTGAGATAAGTAATAGGTTAAATCACCCAATTCTTCATCTGTTCTCACTTTTATATTCATATTCTCTAACGGTTTATGATCTGAGTATACAGTGAATCGTTTTCCTAGAAGCCAGTGTTGCCAGTATTTTACTGCCTCTTTTATTGCGAGGCATTCTAGGTATATAGCCTTTTTCCTTTTTTGAGCCTCGTTTAGTTTTTTTGAAAAATAAGCTACTGGTTTATCTTTGTTGTCTGATTGGGTCTGTTTTAATATCGCCCCGATACCTTCTATGGACGCGTCTGTGAAGATTTTTATAGGTAACTCGTTGTCAAATATTTCTAATACTGGTTGAAAACATAGTAGCTGTTTTATATGCTTAAAGGATTCCTCACATTTCTCAGTCCAAATAAATGGTTCATTTTTTCTCAATAGTTTGTGTAGGGGATCCAAAATAATTGCACTGTTCATTATGTATTTATGATAGAAGTTAATTTTCCGTAAAAATTGCCTCACGTTTTTTTGTGTTTTCGGAGTAGGAAAATTTTTTATTGATGTCAGATTGTCCTTTAGAGGTCTAACACAATTGTTTTCAATCACATATCCTAGGTATTTAACAGAGTCTAAAGCAAAAGTACATTTTTTAAATTTCAGCGGGAACCCTTCTTTTATTATCGCTTCTAATACCTGTTCTACGTTTCTTATGTGTTCATCGAAGGTTTTCGAAAATATCAAAATATCATCTATATAATTTACTGTGAATTTTGTGAGATTGTGTTTTCTTAAGATATTACTCAAAATTCTTTGGAAAATTGAAGGTGATGTTTTCAGTTCAAAGGGTAGGCAAGTCCATTGGAAGTGTCCATTTTGAGTCACAAAACCTGTTTTCTGTCTATCTTCGATTCTTAATGGTATAGACCAAAAAGCCGAGTTTATATCGAGAGTGGTAAAGTATTTACAGTTTCGTGTTAGTGGAATTATATCATCGATTAATGGAAATGGCTGTGCCTGCGGTATGATGATTTTATTAAAGTCCCTGAAATCTATGCACAAGCGGGATTTTTTATTGTCATCTTTTTTGAATGCCATCGTGACTGGGGCTGCAAAAGGACCATATGAGTCCTCTATTAAACCTCTCTCGAGTAATTTTCCAACTTGTTCTTAAATTTCTTTTTTATCGGATATTGTGCACCTGTAAGGTCTTTTGCAACAATACTTATCCACAAGTAAATCTATGTGAGCTTCATACCCTGTCACTGTTCCAACATCAAATTTATCTTTTGCAAAAACCGTCTTATATTTATCTATTATTCTTTCTATCTCTCTCTTTTTTGTAGAGTCTAAATTATCTATTTTTATTTCAAATTCATGTTCTTGTATTATATCTATATTTTGTTTTATCTCTAAATACTCATTTTGTATCAGTTTAAATTATTTGATCATATCTAAGCCGATTATGAAATCATCGAAATTTTCTTCTTTTATTATGTAGACATCCACGTCTTTTGTTACTCCAAAAATATTAACTTTAATAGTTATCAAACCTTTCGTTTTTTTCACACCATTAACCGTCTTTATGTATGTTCTATTTTTATTTTCCTTCTCGTTATTAACCTTAACAAATTTTGAATTAATTAAAGAAATTTGTGATCCTGAGTCATACACACCATTCACTTCCAATTTATTATCCAGCAACAGTTTGATCTTGATTAATGGTGTGGATTTTAGTTTTTTTCATCAGTGTTCAACTCTAGTTCCAAAACGGAATTATTATTTTTGTTTCTTACTTTCTCTTCTCTTTCTCGGTCTGTATTTTTTGTTTTATAATAGCATGCATTTTCTGGGTGGTATCTATTGTATTTACCTAGATTTTCATATATTTTGCATGGCTTCTTTTCTTCTGTACTTTTTTTGAAATCGGATTTGTTCTCTTTTGGTTTTGTAAAATTTTTCTTATGTACCAACGCCTCATATTTCTTTATATTGTTGAAGAGGTCTGTACTATCTTTCAGATCATCCCTGTTTATCCTATTTAAGACAAATTCTGGCATACCTATTGCGATTTGGTCAATTATTGTTTGCGTGTCTATCGATTTGTTTACGTCTAATATGAGTTTTTCTTTTTTCATTGCGTAGTCAATGAGTTGACTACTTCATGACCTTCTTGATATTTAAACGCATACGCATATGTAATCATATTCCAGCCCTTATTAACAAAAGTTTCTAGAAATTTCTTTTTTCATATCTCCCACTCAGAGTTTACGGTCAATTTTGTGGTCATTGCGCTATACCAATCTAAACATGATTTTTCCAAAAAAAATCGGAGTATTTCTATCTTAGATTCATCCTGTTACACTAAATCGACCACATTCCTTCTCAAAAATTTCCATCCATTGAGTAGCATTGGAATTTTTTGTTGTGAATTTTTCTACAATGAACTACTCTGATATTCATTTTAAATCTTATTTCTTACCTACGTCTGACACTTCAATTAACTTTTCCAAAATTTGGTGTAAGCTATTATTTTCTTTTGTTTCGTTTGGGGTAATTTCTTCTAAAAACTGGTCAGCGAATTGCAGGTTTTCCTCTTCGTCCATATACGTGTCTTTCAGGTCACCGTCCACTGTCATCCATATTTTTCGTGTTTGATGCCTTCTTTTCAAGCAATTTTAAACTTTTGCATAGGTTTCTGTTTGGATTATTTCTTTGTGATGACTTGCTGCTCTGTATTCTTCTGGTATTGCATAGCATTTACCTTCGTCAAGGGTTATTGAGGTTATGGCATACAAGTTTGTTTTTGGATCACTTGATGCTATTACTGTACTGATACTGTGTACTGTAAATTCAAATTGGAGTCTTACCATTTTTGCCTTTTTTTTCTGCTCGATTTTCTTGTTGCAATGATAACTACAAATTATCGTTTTATAAGACAAGTTTCAATAAACTGCAAACAGTTTCTCTGTCAACAAAGTTTATTAACAGTTTTATTAACAAAATACAAGAAATTTTATAAAATTCAAATCCTACCTGTAAACAAAGAAACAACAATTCAAAGTTTATTGACTATTTCTGCATTTTCAAAGTTTACAGACTATATTTTCTGAATAAATGAACTTCTACTTTTTATTTACCACAAGTCGTCATCGAACTTTTTCTATGTGCTCACTCCCTATCTCTTTCTATCAATCAGTCGATGGATGAACCATCTAGCGGCCATAATCAAAATCCATGCTCAACAAATTTTACGAGCGATGAGCGGGAAAATTTGAATTTAAGAAATACCATTTCTTTACATATATATATATATATATATATATATATATAGTAACGGGGTAATTTTATTTACGCCCGTTAGCAACTCAGGACCTTCCTCTGGTCCTGCTTGTCTTCTTTTTTGTGTGAGGGGCCTTGCCTCAGGCCCCGCTACCGGTGTTGCTCCCGCCAGGCTCGGCTACTCAGTTTGTGTGCCAATGCTAGATTGGCACACCCGCGGAGATGGCGGTATTCGGGATAGGGAAACTGTAGGGATTCAAAATAAGAATGCACCAGCTCTGTGCTTAATGCTCATTTAATGAATAAAAATAACAAAAACAATACAAAATGTTATGAGTTATCGCGGAGAGGTCGGTTTACGCGAAGAGCAATTAGTATTGCCTCACGCGCAATACTAATTCTGATTATTAAAAAAAAAGTTCATGTTAAAACTATATTACATGTACCTATTTCGTTCTCTCCCTACTAAAAATGCTCGCCTAAAACCGATGCAAAAAGCAATCGGTTTTAATCAAAACTTATCAAATTAAAACCTGTTAAGATAAATTTTAACAACTAATTAAATTTTGACAACTAATAATTTTTTAGACAACTAATTAAATCCGATTAAGATCGACAACATTTTTTTAATTAGTCTACTATACGAGGGTAGTCCCAAAAGTACCCGTCCTGACTTATGAATACAGGTAGTTTTAAAAAAACAATTACTGCGATTGACAATACCACCTTTCAATGACTTAATGTGGAAAATTCATAACGTTACCTTCATTATTATTTTTTTTACAGACATCCAAAGTAAACGCTCTCAGTGAATTTGTAAATATGGCAAAAATCGGGCATCGTTATGTGATACAATACTTTCATTTAAAAGGTCTAAGTCCAACCGATATCAAAGCCGAGTTGGATTCTACTCTGGGTAAGTCTGCTCCTTTGTTTACAACGGTCAAATATTGGGTAGCTGAGTTAAGCGAGGTCGTACGAGCTGCCAAGATGAACACCGCAGTGGTCGACTAAGTGAGGTCACTACGTCAGAAAATGTGAAGAAAATCCACAAAATGGTATAGGATGACCGTCGACTAAAAGTGCGCGAGATAGCAGACATGGCAGGCATTTCAAAAAGTGCTGTGCATCGCATTTTGACCGAAAATTTGGACATGAGAAAGCTGTGCGCTAAATGGGTGCCGCGTTTGCTCACAATGGAGCACAAACAGCAACGGAGGATGTTTCCATCGAGTGTTTGACAATGTTTCGCAGCAATAAAGCCGAGTTTTTGCGTCGATTCATAACCATGGACGAAACATGGGTCCATCATTTTACACTTGAGAGCAAGGAGCAGTCAAAGCAGTGGACTAAAAAGGGAGAACCGGCTCCAAAGAAAGCAAAGACAGTTCAGTCAGCGGGCAAGGTCATGGCATCCGTTTTCTGGGATGCGCGTGGAATAATATTTATTGATTATCTCGAAAAAGGAAAAACAATCAATGGCGCATATTATGCAGCCTTATTGCAGCAATTGAGTGACGAAATCAAGAAAAAACGGCCCCATCTGACGAAAAAAAAAGTGTTGTTTCATCACAACAACGCACCAGTCCACACGTGCGTCATTGCGATGGCTAAAATCAATGAGTTGAAGTTCGAATTGCGGATGTTTGGATTATTTTTTTTTTCTGAATTTGAAAAAATGGCTTGGCGGCAAAAGATTTGCCAACAATGAAGAGGTAGAGTCTGCGGTTAATAGGTATTTTGTGGAGCTTGACGGTTCCTACTATAAAGCGGGTATCGAAGCTATTGAACATCGTTGGGAAAAGTGTATCGAACTGAAAGGAGAATATGTTAAAAAATAAAAAACATTTTCGCAATTTTTTTACTTTTTTCTTTGTCGGGTCGGGTACTTTTGGGACTGCCCTCGTAATATGTAGTAAATAGATTTTAATTAATTATACTGGTCTTTTACGCTATAACCTATTCCATTAGTACTATATTTTGTCAAAAATTATTATAATATATATGAAATATGATGTTGAATTTTTTAAATTGCAATTTTAAAATTTTAAAAGAACGAATAACTTTTTTATAGTTAAAATATTTTATTGTTACATTCTGTCAAAGAAGTACCGGGAATTGTCGATTTAAATCTGGCGGGGCAATTTAGGCAGGTATATTTTTTTTTTCTAGGTTCGTCCAACTGTCCTTAATGACTATGCTAAGTTTAAGCGGGATCTGTCAACGAGTGTGTGTACAGTAGCTGGTTAAGTCAGTCGATGTCAATAGTGCGTGCCGATTTTTTACAATGGGTGATTACGTTGAACAAAGAATTTGTCTAAAATTTTGTTGCGAATGAAATTTCGTGTGCCGATGCATTGAAAATGTTGCAAAAGGCTTTTGGTGATAAAGCACTATCGAAAATCCGTGCGTATGAGTGGTACAAAGCCTTCAAGGAGAGTCGTGAAGTCGTTGAAGACTTGCCTCGTTCCGGACGCCCATCGACGGCTTCGACCGCAGATAATGTCGATAAAATCTCATTGTTTTCTTCGATATCCGTGGCGTGGTGCACTACGAATTCGTTTCAGAGGGTCAGACGATAAACAAAAAGTATTACCTAGGCGATATGAAAGTTTGCGTGAGCGTATCCGTAAGAAGCGGCCAAATTTGTGGGCGAACAACTCGTGGATTTTGCACGACGATAAGGCGCCGTCTCACCGAGCTACGATTGTGACCGACTTTCTTGCCAAAAACTCAGCGAACACGTTTGAACAACCACCGCATTCGCCGGATTTGGCTCCCTGTGACTTCTTCCTCTTCCCAAAACTTAAATTGCCGCTCCGTGGCACCCGTTTTCAGTCGATTAAAGCCATAAAACGAAATTCGGCGCGCGAGCTGAAGGCCATCTCGGAAAGCGCCTATAAAAAATGTTTCGATGATTAGAAGTGCCATTGGCATAGATGTATCGGAGCAAATGGAGCCTATTCTGAAGGCGACCCAATAAATTTTGATTATAAAACGTAAAAATGTTTGAATTTAAAATTCTCGGTACTTATTTGCCAGACAGTATATCCTTATAAATATTTTCATAAATAAACTGCAACAGCAATTTTTTATTTATTAATATTTAGAGGAATAAAAAACAGCATAAATAGTAATCCGTAGAATGGACACTTTGTACAGGGTGCGTACGGTATTTGAGGACATGCATAAATGTGACTATAACTTCGCGAACTTTTTTTTTTTATTTTTTTTCCTTTTCAGATAAGAAATGGCGGACTACAACATCACTCAAGAAATGAAGAGACATGCTGTCGTCGTCGCTATATGTGCAAACCATACAGATTTAGAGATCTCTAATTTTCTTAATTGCGCCCGTTCATTCGTGCATAAGGTTCGCCGTGAATTGGAAGCATTAGGAGCCGATACAGAATCGGTTGCGAAACGCAAAAAGCACGAACAACATTCTGACACTGTCCAATCTACAGAATTTTTAGAGCAAGTGCAAGCGATCAGAGACGAGGACCCTTCAAAATCAATGAGGGTCCTTGCGAGTGAGCTTCATGTTTCTGAGCGCCTTATTCGTAGAGTTGTCCACAAAGACCTTCGGTATAAGTCTTACGTGATGCGCAGAGGACAGTTCATTTCGGAACGAACACGGGAACAGAGAGTTCTCCGATCAAAACGTCTTTTAAACAAAATCAAACACCCTGAGGCGCCCAAAATGTTATGGTTTTTTTCCGACGAAAAAAATTTTGACCAAGATCAAAAGACAAATCACAGAAATGACAGATGGCTATGTTCAAATCCTACGGAGGTTTCTGTTGTTATGCACACAAAATTTCCAGCCACTGTTATGGTTTTAGGTGTTGTCAGCAACG